>CM035348.1:10736099-10916098 GCA_020226455.1 Prunus salicina
TGAAAGCAGAATTCAATTCAACGCTAAACACAAAGAAGAAGAAGAAGAGAAAAAAAAAAGAAGATGTGGATTTGACAGAGGTGGGAGGGAAGAAAGACAGAAGGGCTCTGTCAAATGGTTAGGGCAAACAAAAGAAAAGTACAAAGCATTAAAGGCAGTCACAGAAACCCTAGTTTGTTGCGAAGGACTTTTTGATGCTTCCTGTTAGAGTTATCCATCTATACGCACGAATTCTCGAAGACCAAAGCCAAATGTGGCATGTAGACGAACACGAAGACAAAGCAGTTATGTTGTCTGAGGCTTTGTCTCCCCCCTACAATAAATAACATCTGCCATTGCCTAACATTTCTCAGGTTGATTATTGCTGTCATTAATTCATGACCACCTTGGCTTAAGCACAGCTCAGCTGATGATCTTTTGGTTAGCAAAAACTGTAACTACAAGTTACCATTTACCAAGCTCCTTTTTACGGTGGTCAAAGGATTAAAACTCGACCAAGAGACATAACTTGTGTGTTGTAGTCAAAAGCTAACTAGCTTTACCGACAGACAAAGTGAATGATCGTTTACCCTGTTGCCTATGCTTTGACTATTGATGAGGATAATGTTGTACCATGATGATGCTATGTCGGATTATAATTAAAAAAAATAAAAATATTAGAAATATGGATGGTATTAGTTAATGTTTTATATAAATCCTAAATAGAGGTTCTATATAGGAAGGTAATGTTGTTATATTACCCTATTCCTTTCCCCTTGATCTCAAGAAAAATATTGATTTCAGAGGATACATCAAGGATTCGATCCAAAAGAAATTACGAGTTAGAGCAAATGCAAGGTTGTTGGGCCAATGTATGTATTTCCTACAAAGTTTTTTAGTATTATTATAGTTACACATTTCAAACAACATCCTTATTAAGTAGAGATTCTTATAAGAGACTGTTGTGTACGATAACATACTCATACAAGAAGGATCATTGAAGAGGCGAGTGGGACAAAAATATAGGGGGTTCTTGCTTTTGTGACTGCAGCCGAGACAATGCAAATGATCCGACAGGCGGATGCTAGAATTTCTCCTTAGGCCATCTCCAATAGTGGGTTAAATCCTTTAATTTACCCCTTTCACACCCCAAATCCATCTCCAACAAGTGGGTTAAATGTGTCATGTCATTGAGCCAAACCCAATCAACGGGCTAAAAGGGCCAAATATGGCATACTTCTTGGGTGGGCTATATCTTATTTTATTATTTCTTGGGTGGGCCAATTGTTGTTTTTAAATTAATGTATTGTTATTGTTTTTAAATTAATGTTTTAGTTTCTTGGGTGGGCTGTTGTTGTTTTTAAATTTATCATATCATATCCGAAAAATATTTTTCTTTTCTAAAATCTTATTCGTGGATGTCAAAAAATTTATCCAAAAATATTTTTCTCTTCTAAAATAAATTTTAAATAGGGTCTAAAATAGTACTTTAATTAAAGTATTCAATATATTTAAAGAATATACTAAAAACTAATAAAATATTGATGAGGCTATGATTTAGCTATGCACTGCTAGAGACGATAAAAAATATAGCCCAACACTATTTCTTTAAAAAACTACAAATAATGGGCTAAATTTTATGTGTGGGCTATGTGTAGCCCTCCACTACTAGAGGTGGCCTATTTTAAACTCAACTTCTGTGGGTTTTGTTAATTTCCTTAATATTAAAAATAAGATATTTAAAAAAAATTTAAAAAAAACTTCCAAGTTCACCACAAAAGCCAAGCCCAATATACTTGTACGGCTCATATATTCACACCCACATACAAGCCCAATAAAAAGCCCAAAAGGCTAAAACCCTGAAGTCCCATAAACCTCTGAAGACAACTTAACAAAACCCAACCATCTCGTCTTCCTCACTCACAGACGGGGCACAACTCCAACCAGATCCTCACCCCTACCGAAAATGGCGACCACCCTGCTCCCCGAGACTGCCCAAAAGGTCCTAACCCAAGAAACTCTCCGCTCCGCTGCCAAACAGTCCCAGCGCTGCCTCACAACCCCAGTCCGTCTCCGTCGAGCTATTAAAAAATACCTCAAAGGTCTTCACTCTCTCTCCCTCTATCTGGTTTTATGTATCTATATGTGTAAATGATGCAATTCAATTTATGGGGTTTTGGGATTTTAGAGCAGGAGGAGCCCCACATGAAGAGGAAGGTGCTGAGGCTATCGGAATCTTTCAGCCAAATTAAGGATGTGAATTCGCAGCTTGTTACAGCGACTTCACAACAGCTCGTTGAGGACCCTTTGCAGTCTGTGGACCAATCCCAGAGGTGGAAGATCAAGAGCTCTTATGGAGACATCGGCCTCACCTACAGAGACGACGAGACCATTGCTTATGTTGCTTCTAGAATGCCTGCTGTGTTTTCTGCTTGTCACAGAGTACTCAAGGAGGTATGAATGAATGAAATTTGTAATATGGGTTGTTGTATAAATTTGAATAACGAGTATTGGAGCTGAGAAAATGGTGGAAAGCAGAGAAAGTTATCTTCTTCTTTTTTATAGAAATGAGGTGCTTAGCTTGGATTTGTTATGTTATTGTTCCCTTTGAATGTGGATTGGTGCAAGTTGATTTGTAGTTGTTCTGAAGTTTCGTTTTCTTATGTGTTCTGTTGTTTTACAGGTTCGTAGAAGACTGCCTGAGTTTTCTCCTGCTAGAGTGTTGGATTTTGGTGCTGGCACGGGTTCAGCTTTCTGGTGAAAAACTCATTTGGTTATCTTTTGATTGTTAATCACGTAAGACTGTAATTTGGCTGTAATGTGAATTCAATGCTATAGGGCACTACGTGAAGTCTGGCCACATTCCTTGGAGAAAGTTAATCTAGTGGAGCCATCACAATCAATGCAGCGTGCAGGGCAGAAGCTTATACAAGGTTCTTAATGATTTTTCAGTTCGAACTAGTTAATTGATATGTTTTCGAGATTATTTGTAGATTAATTTGTATAGATAACTGGTTGAATTGCAGTTGTTAAAGCACCAGTCTACTAACCTTTGACTATCCGTATTGCAATTGTTCATGCATTATCAACAAGTGTCTATAGATCAGAAAAAACTCTGACCACTTTATGTCATGGTTATTTTAGGTCAGAAGGACTTGCCACTTATTCATAGTTATGATAGCATCCAATCATTGACCAAAAGCATCAAAAAGTCAGACAGAGAGCATGACCTTGTAATTGCTGTAAGTTAGGCAAATTATACACTTACACATTATGTTTGCCTTGGCATGGTTGGTTAGTACATATAATAACTGTTGTTTGTTGCAATGGGGTGAAGTCCTATGTTCTTGGAGAGATACCGTCGCTCAAGGATCGAATTACTGTAGTACGCCAGCTTTGGGATCTGACACGGGATGTCCTGGTATGCTTTTTATTTTATTTTATGTGGATGAGTTCCATGCTTCACTATGAGCTCATGATATATTTGTGATGATCCTATGTTCTGGTTTATGCCATTAACTAAGGGGGACAAGTATTATATGTTTTGACAAATGATTTTGGAATACATGGGCAAAAGAAAAAATTACTTGTAATTCACTTGCCATTTTATAATTGTTTTCATGGAATTTTCAGTTTGGACCTTCCAAATTTTTAGCCTAATATATTTACCCTTTGATTTCCTAACATTTTATAGGTTTTGATTGAACCTGGAACACCACAAGGATCTAATATCATATCTCAGATGCGTTCACATATATTGTGGATGGAAAAAAGGGTAAGTTGTTTTCTTACTTGTTACTTGCTCCTTGATGTGGCTTTTGAGTTAGGATGCTTGTTCAATTTCTGTACTGGGAATTTTTTGTGTCTGCAAAATAATGTATAATGACACTCATTACTTCTTAGAAATGCCGTAAATCTAAAGATGGAGCTGATGAAACTACCAAGGACTTGGTCACTCAAAAGAGTGGTGCATTTATAGTTGCTCCGTGAGTATAATGGCTTTCTAGCCCATATTTTTCTGGTGTCAAAATTAATTGTTGCCCAGCTTCTCCATTTTTTTGCTTTGAAATTGTTAATTCTCTCATTTTATTTTATAGTTCTCTTGATGCAGTGTTCTCATGATGGACAATGTCCGCTGGAGAAAGCTGGAAAGTATTGTCATTTTGTTCAGCGCTTGGAGAGGACATCTATTCAGCGTACATTCAAGGTTCTTCCTTGCATCAATTTCCTACACTCTTTCTTCTTGAAATATTTAGTACATTATGATTTAAGTAAGTGCTTTAATATTGATATTACCTTTTCTTATTTGAACTTTTATAGCGTTCCAAGGGTGGTCAGCCGTTACGTGGCTTTGAAGATGAGAAATTTAGCTTCATTGCTGTCAGACGAGGACAAAGACCACAGTTAGTTTTTTTTTATTTTTTTATTTTTTTATTTTTTTATGTTCATGTTCAAAATCATGGGTTCTTTAATATTCTTATAAGACAATGGAAGCTCAAAATCCAATCTCATAAAGCTACAATGGTTTAGTCAGATCTTTTTGGGTTTAATCTTTTGTCATGTGATTTTGTTCTGGCTAACTCAGTGTCTTTGTTATGAACACATCTTTAGCTGTCAATGACCTTAGTTTAGTTGTTATAATAAAAAACATTTTCAATTAGACCAATCAATAATTTTTTATATGAAATAACTGTGCTCCAAAGATGCCCTTCTCTTACAATTGTTAGGTTTTTTGCTCATAAATATTTTGTGTTGGGAATGCTTTTGTCTCATGATTTCGCTGTTGTTATCCTGACCAGGGAACCTTGGCCTCTTGATGGTCTGAAATTTGAGACTTTGAAGGAGCAACAGGCTAAACGGAGCCCTGAAGATCTTGAAATTGACCTGGGTATGTCTTACAAGTTACATGAGTATCCTTTTCAGAATAAATATTCAAGAGCCCCAAAATGAACTTGGCTATGTGATTCCACGCATTAATTACTAACATTCTGGCCATTTGTAAACTCATATTTCTTCATTCTAAGGTTTTGTGTTTGACCTGGACAGAGGAGCTAAATAGCTCGCAGCAAGCTGACCTCATTCCATTTGAAGAACCGGATCCAGTTAACTATGATTCTGATGTTATGGAAACTGATGTTGCTGATGCAAATGACGAAGAGGAGGAAGATGAAACAGGTCATGCTGACCTTGGGGGTGGTTGGGGCAGGATTATCTATATGCCTGTACGAAGGGGCAAGCAGGTTACAATGGATGTTTGTCGATCAACCAAACGGGATGGTTCGGAAGGCGAGCTTCAGCGGGTGGTTGTGACAAAGAGTAAGAACCCTGCACTGCATCAACAGGCCCGAAAGTCTATCTGGGGGGACTTATGGCCTTTCTGAAGATAAATATCTGTACCTCTTCATGCTGTAACCACTATGTATACGAAACTATGTTGTTATGTTCAACGAGCCTTTAATTTGTTCTTCTCAATGATGGGGTTGGATCCAAATTTACCCCCTTCAATTTATTGTGCCCTTTTAGCGAGTATTTTACATGATTTTACTCTTATCACTTTCGTATCATTTACGTTGCCTTTTGGGTTACCCTACATGGGCATTCGGTTTCAACCTCCTTGAATAATTTCATAAAAATTTCCGTATGATTGCTTAAGTACATAAATTATTGTTACACATAAATTAGTAACACTAGTGTTCTAGTACGGCACAATAATTTTCATTCTAGTGTTACAAATTTTAAATTCTAGCAAAGTTGCAATAATTTCGACTTTGAGGTTTCATTGCTCCAGGACCACCATTCATTGGTTTATTTTGGGCTACACTTTAAATCAATCTGGGAACCCAATTTATTAACAGCTTAACAAAGGCAAAGCCATGTGGATAGCATGGCATAGACTAATTGCAAATTTGCAATTGATTAACCTCCCAATTAGATTCGATTTCTGTAAACAATCCAAAATAAATGTGGAGCAGTTTCGAGAAAAGCTATAAAGCCATTGAAATGGGACAAGGAAACAAATACTACTTTAAGCTGTATCCATCAAGTTGCCTGAGTAAGTTAAATGGGTATTTGACTTCTTAATTTAGAGTGCTATTAAGTTAATCATATCATGTGATGGTAGTGCCATTTACCAAGTCAAACAAATGATTAAAAATAAAAACCCAGAAAACTTGTAAGATTTTATTTTATTTTTCACAATTACAGGCGTTGTACACGTTACAAAGTAAATAATTCTTTAAAATTAAATGGATGGTGCAGAAACAGCTCCTCTCAACCTATTTGTACCATGCAAAAGGGTGGTACAACTAAAATTGTGCCACAAAGGCTCATGAGATCTAGCTCAGTGAAAAAGGATCTTGTTTTGTACTAGAGGTCTCAAGTTTGAACTTTTATGGTATTTTAATTCTGCGTGTGTATGAAAAATTTCCATCCCTTGTAATTTAAACTATCGCTTTTACTATAAAAAAAATTGTGCAACAAAGAGAGCAACATGTTCTTATTTCCAAGAGTTAATTATCATGTCCTATTTTCAGCAAATCATGCCATCATTTAGCTCAATTATTTCATTTCTTTTGCCATTCACAGACAACGCAGCATAGCATGTAGACTACACAAAAAGCCTCCAAATCGCTATTCAATTATTGGATCCTTGTGAAAATTGCTCACACTAGCTGCCTCTGTTTTTTTCAGGGAAACCTACACCCCTAGGTCTCCTCCAAAATTGCCCTCTTATTCAATTATGATATAACTCATTTTGAAGCTTTTTGGACTTGTGCATGCAGCCAAATTATTTCTACCTAGTCAGCTGTTTGTAGGATCAAATTGGGCATACCTACAAAGAAATTTGTAACAGAAACAGAAAGGCAACTCTGCCTTTTTGGCAAATGAAATTGAAATCTACCCAAAATGCTAAGCTAGCTTCAGTCAATATTCAAGACTAAGAAACACTACATTTCAAATGAAATTGAAAAACTAACTCTGATACATACTGATAATATCCTACAATTTTTCTTTTCTAATTTTTGGAAACATTCAAATCAGCAAGGAATCAACAAAAGACTCCAATTGACCATGATCTTGATCTGCCTTGATATCCTGCTCATATTCCTCACAGATTTTCCATGTCAAAGCAACTCTTTCTGCAGCTGCATCAGCTTCTTCAGAATTCTGACTCCTGGCAGGGTCAAACACTTGAACAAAGTCATAACAATCTTCAACATTCTCACCCCAAACCAAGCCCTCCCCAAAACAATCATCGTCTTTCTTCTTCATATCATCAGACCAAGACACATGAAAATAATTAGGAACTTCTGCATCATGAAACCCAACTTCTTGTTCATGATCTCCCTCTCCATCACAAAAAGACCCAACTGGGGTTTTAACTGGAGACACCCTAGTAGGCTTTGGGAGATGCAGTTTGGTCCTTTTTGTTATTGCACCAATATTTTCTTGGTCATCATCACTTTTCTTGGCCTCCTCAGCTTGGACACATTTTGATTTTGGTTTTGGTGCAACTTCTTGAGTGCTGGTTTTTTGGATTCTGAGTCTTTTGGCGATGTGGGTGTTCCAGTAATTCTTGATCTCATTGTCAGTTCGACCAGGAAGCCTTCCAGCAATGAGAGACCAGCGGTTGCCGAGAAGGGCATGAAGCCTCACAATTAGGTCATCTTCCTCAGGAGTTATGTTGCCTCGCTTTATATCAGGCCGCAGATAGTTCATCCATCTTAGCCTGCAGCTCTTCCCACATCGAAGAAGCCCTTCATTTTCCACACCAAAAATTTAAAGAAGAAGAAAAAACCCCATAAACCAATTGTTACAATACAATTTATAAGACCAGAACAGAAAGGAAGAAGAAGCAAAGAAGCTGTTAGGCTAAATGAATAAATAAATTACCAGCTTTCTTAGGCAAAGAACTCCAATGGCCTTCACCATGGGACTGGATGTACTGAATGAGCAATGCGTCTTCTCTGGCAGTCCATGAACCTCTATGCAGACCCACCTTTGAACAACAGGGTGCTCTGCCCATGTTATGGAGGACAAAGACACCACGCTTCAGTCTGACCAAGACTCTCAACAGAGCACCACACCACCTTCTTTAGATTTTAAACGATGAGCATTATTGTAAGATTGTGAACATTAATTCTAGAAATGCTACAATAGAGAATAATTTACACGCCACGTGAATAATAAATTATTTGTATATGTAAATGTTAATTGGGTCAGTTTTTATTATATTTTTCTTTGCAACCAAAACTTGTACCTCACGTAGGGTCTAGACTCTAGACTTTCATTAGTGCTTTATCCTATCCTATGATATGAATCACATTTGTCATGTATTTCATTCATTTAATTCTTAGAAGATGTGTTACATATGCTCCTCATGAAATTTTGTCACCATCTAATAAAAAGACAAGCTTGTCACATAAGTTATGCATTTTTCGTTTGCCTTCCTTTTTTTTCCAGACATGCAGTGGGTCCATGCCATTGACATGCACATCTTAACACCAAAGAGTATTTGCTTCATGATAAATAGGATTATATACTCAAATGGTTTTTAAATTTATTTTCGAATTGTATTTTGGTCCCTCAACTAAATTATTCTTTTTATTAATTGGCCCATTGGTCTTACTATTACATTCGGTCAATATTACCGTTAATTGAGGGTTAAAATTGTCAATTTATACTAAAATTTTAATTAATTAATTAAAAATATATATATAAAATGCTATAAAAATCAGAAAACTAAAAAAATAAAACTAAACTGAAGTGCTCAATGGTAAAAAAAACTAAAAAAACAAAAACAAAAAACAAAATAAAAATTAATGAAAATAAAAACCCACTAGAACCCTCCCCACGTCCATCTCTGCTGTAAGAGTTACATGGTAAAAAGTGAAATATGGAAGAAGCTGATTGAAGAGGGAGGATCTGCTAATTGGTGGAGAGTAAATTGAAATAAATAAATTCTTGCAAATGGAAATGGATCTCTAACCTCTCACCAAACCAGACTGCTTCTCATTAAATACCACATCATTCTCACTTACAGGCATATCTAAGTAGTTAGTAGAAGATCATAACCGTTGCAGCATGTGGTGCCCTACATTCCACACCATATTTATGCTCTTTCATTGTCCTAAGATCACATTTCAACACACTTTTCTCTTTCTTTCATTCTTCTTAATGGATGCAAGATACCTTCTTTTAACTTTCTAAATAAAAATTCTGATGTGCATGGCAATTTATCTACTCAAATCGCATCTAATGCACACGCTTTGAGTTATTTGAAAACACTTTTAGCCTATATTGAAACACTTTTAACCATTCTAAAAGCATTTTTCGCCGACCTAAAGCTCGAAATTTCATCAATAAGAGATGCTAGTTTGGTCTATAGTCCTCCCACCCCTTAGCTATGAGCTTTAAAAATTGTTTTCTCAACCTCCTAACGTACTGATAAAGCAGCTCATCCCCATTTCTCATAATTATTCACAGTTGTGATATTCTGATATTCAATTAAGTCTTTCTGAAGCCTCTGTTTCCCCCATCATAATTAATGAGGGCTTATCTTTCTTAGACAGTAGAGCGCTATCAATCACAGCCCACCACCACCCTTAAAAAGCCACAGATTCTACTGCAAAGAGAAGGAAATTGAATGGAGAGCATTTAGCTGACTGAAGAGCAACCACCCAAACCACCCAAAATTTAATTTCATTAATGAAATGTCAAGAAGACATACAATAATATTTCTGAGTGCAAAGATTTCAGAACAGAAGATGCCCCACAGACACCTGTATTATACACACTTGTAAATATATTATATACACATCTCCTAATCTAGGGGATTAACTGCCTGCCACATAAAACTCAGTATAATTTCTGAGCTGAAAAACCAACAAATTAAAGAATCATATAAATTTTACTTGTATAAGATGATCCAATACAAAACTTAAAAGCATTCCACCACCGCTCGTGGACACCTGGTGGGACTGCAGTGAATTGGATAACTTTGCCACCTGGCATGACCTGACTGGACTATAATACATTTGGTAATCTTCAATGGTGCACACTAGGCAAACTGTCAATGATACTGCATTGCAAGCACCAAGAATTATTTAACCAAGACCGACCAATACCAGCGGTGATTGCAAGGATGCATAATCACTGTCCAAAAAATGCCGTCTTTGGGGATTTTAACGACGAATAGGTGTACCGTAATTGTGGTAGGTTCTAATACGTCCGTCCCAGCCGGCAGTGACGATCACAAGGCCCCACAAATTAGGACCAGACATGCTCTGACAAGCACTCTTCAAAAATTTGTAGTCGGATCTACACATTGTTGGGGAGACGGCCACCGGACTTGAATTTACAAGTTTCTCCTCAGGCCAAGTTGCAGTGCCCTTTGGCAAGGCCTCCAACAAAAACCCACGACCCAAAGAGAAGCAATCGGGTGAAGAGAGGTGCATTTTCTGTTCTACTTTCTCATCGAAACTGAGATGCTTCGGCTGATTATCAAGGCTACTTCCCTGCATGTCCCCAGTGAATCTAGGGGATGGAAGTGTTCCTGGAATGCTGTTCTCACCATTCCAAGGTATAGCAATCATTGAGTTGTGGGACACAAAACTCTCACAAGACCATATGTTCCTCGGTCGTGAAGAGGTCATGTCCTGGCTATTATAGTTCCAGATGCGAACATTTGAATCCTCGCTTGCTGAGACGATGTGCGTTCCGTCTGAGGTAAAAGATGCTAACATATGGTTTCCACCATTTCGAAGACCTAATGAGAATTGATAAAAACACTCAATGACAGAATTGAAGGAGACTTTGGGGGTGGGGAATAACAATAACTTTATAAAAGAAGAAGAGATGACACATACCCCTAAATTTGCAGACGACATCAACCCCATAAATTACACGGACTACTGAATCAGCAGAAGTCACCATAACTTGGCTTGGGTTGCTCGGAGAAAACTGAGGAATCATATTACATTAGTATACTGCAGTAAAGTAAAGAAGTGAAAATGGAAGAAATAACATAACCAATTGTCCATAACCACCTGAAAGCCAGTTATCCGTTTTCCAGGTGACTTCTTCTTGCCCTGTATGCTTATCGGAGCATCCAACTCCAGATGATTATCTGAAAAAATTGAAACCATGATCATGAACTACTCAGATAGAATAAGAAAAAACAATAACACAAGCCTTAGCAGCCCATGGGTAGATCTCGCCTGTACAAAATTGGCTTGCAAGAGAAGGATGCTAAGAGCTCAAACACTAAATCAGAAAGTTGCATATAATGATCTAACATTAGACGTTTTGAAATATCAGGCCAGATTAAAAATATAAAAAAACATATATATATATAACATACCAAGAAAATCATTTCATGTTAACAGAATTTGCAGGGAAGATAAGGAGATACTAAAGCATTTAATTATCAGGACTTCCCAATTTACTATTATGCTTCACAAATCTGGTTTTAATTAGAAGCGCCATAGAGTAGCATGCTATTAAGAAAATTTCACTTTTCACTATTAGGTCTTCATACCTATGATGTTATAAAAACAGCAGTTTCCAGTCACAAAACCGATGATTCCTCCCTGCAAATATCAAATAACAAAGTCATATAAACAAAACCAATTTGTTTCATGCTTAATTTTTCATTGTCAAGCAAAAAATTCCAACAGACCTTTCCATCAGGACAATAAGATACAGCAGTGACTATCTCACGAACATCAATATAATCAACAACCAGACAACGAATAACTTCCCAGATGCGAACTTTTCCATCTATTGAACCGCTGATGAAGTAATTATCATCCAGAGGGTTGAAATTAACGCATGTCACTGCATCAAGTATCACAGCTTTGGATAATCATTGCAGAACTACTTGAAAATGAGAGAGAATTGAGAACATAACACTATAGAGAACCAGCATAAACCAAGTTATTGATTCACTACATTATAAAAGAATGCAAACAAGTAGCAAGGCTCACCATAATTATTATGAGAGAAAACTCTCAGGCATCTGTCACATCCTACTTGCCATAGACGAACTGTCTTATCAACAGAGGATGAGAGCAGAAACTGCAGCACACACAAAGAAGACAAAGAGACGATTAGTTTCACCAAGTTCAGTAGATTAAAACAAACTTTGGGGCAAAGAAAAATTGCAATAGGGAATAACACCCAATACTAACCCCTTTCTTTGACCATGAGAGATCTAAGACCTCCCTGCTGTGTCCCCGAAACTCATGAACAGGCTTCTCCAATAAACGGAATATCTTTGGAGGAAAAATGACACATGTTGAGTCCGATGATCTCAATCTCTGCCTTATCTTTATCCACATTTGGAGAGTCTAACTTAGAAAACGGATTTGTTTTGAAGTATAAAGAAGAAGGATCACCAGCAATATCAAATTTGTTGAATCCCTCATCCTTGATCACCTTCCACACACGCACGACACCATCTTCACCAGCACTTGCCAAGTATTTCCCATCAAGACTGAACTTCATGGACAAAATTGTACCTTCATGAGCAGGAAAATCTTGCCCAGCATAAAGTGAAGATAGTTCTTTGGTCCGTTTTTTACTGGATAAACTCGGACTCTTCGCATACCTGTTCCTGATGCAGATTTAAGACTGATGGGGCTCAATGCAGCCTCATGTTTATCAACAACGCACATCCCAATTCCTAATTTCCTTAACCATCCCCTTTTAACTTTCTTTTTCGCATCAAGAAAGAACCTAGCATTATCAACTTCTCTCTGCAACAATTGCTGAATTGAAGGAGATAGTGCTGGTGCATGGTTTGTATGAATCTCCTCAACACTAACCAATTGATTTAGTCCCACTTGACCTAATCTGCAAAGCCTTCCATCCTGACCCAATTCATTCACAACGATATCCATTCTCTGATTTAAAGTCCTCACTGCACATCCAAAATTCTCATCCAAAGCACCATTTCCTAGTGACTCCCGAGCTTTATTTGACAGAGCAGATGCTGTGGACTGACTTGAGCAAGACGCCTCTTCCAATCCCGAAGTTCTCAACACCACACAGCTATCTTCTTTTATTCTATCAATACTCATTTCAATTTTTTCAGCACAGTCATCTCCTGCTTCTTCTTCCATGATTAAATTCCGATCCAAATCTAAACCCATCCACTGCAGGAACTTATGGCGGCGCTCATGAACACTATCCAGGTTCTTAGCCCAAACCTCATCATATCTCAAAAACCTGAAGTACTAGAACTAAATTCATCACAACCATCTGAACCCCAATCCGAAACAGAAGACAGGTCCTCACGGGTATCATAAAATTGATCCTCACGCTCTTCACTATAACTCCCCATCAATTCACTGTTTTTCCCTCTTTGTTTTCAACCCATGAGATCCTGAGTCAAAAACTAAAAACAATGAGAAATTTCAATTTTGTTCTAACCTCACAATTAGATAACAAAAAAAGACTAATCTTTTTCCTTATCCACAACCTCAAATCTCAAATTTTCTATTGACAATCAAATCCACATACTGCAAAAAACAAACAACCCCCCAACACAGATCCTGAAATGATCCTATCTTCAGTCCAAACATACGATTTTCTCACAAAACGCAAACCCAAATCAGAAAATAGAACAAAGGAAGCCAAACCCAACAGATTGTTTCCAAAACCAAATGAAAATCACAATAAAAAAGGTAGAGTTTTGCTCACCTGGGTCACCACCAAACTTCGGTCAAACCCCAGAAATCTAATCCCTCATAGGGATTTCCACTTTCTCAACCCCTTCCAATTTCCCTTTCTCTGTCATCAGCAAAAGTTCCCACTTGAGGAAGCAAAGAATACTCACAACATGAAACTTTAAACAAATGAAATAAACTAATAAACTAAAACAAACATAAAATAATAGACAAAACAGAGAAAAGGGCAAAAATTTGCCTCGGTCTGTGCGCCAGTCCCAAGAAGAGAAGAGAAGAGAGTGGAAGGTGCTCCTTGTTTCCGTTGTGTTGTGTCTTTTTTCTCTATCTTCCTCGCACATCCACACTGTCCGATTCAATTTGATTGGTACGGAACGGATCCCCCAAACCTTCGTAAAACTGTGGTCTTTGTTTTACTTAGTTTTAACTCTTTTGAGTTCCCTTTTTCCAATGACCACGGTTTTGCTTTTTTATTGTTTTATTTTTAACCAAATTCTGGGATTGGATTTGGATTTGGGTCTTGGGTTTTAGTTCTGGTTTTTACTAATGACGTCTTTTTCCCTCCAATTATTACAGCATGAGGAGGAGTGTCTGCACTTTCATATTTTCTTTTTCTAGAATCTTTAATTGGAAAAATAATAATAATAATAAAGTGGAAATGACTTTTCAATAACTTTGAATTATTTTAAAAATAAAATAGAGCTATTCATATAGCAAAGTTAGGTAAACAATTATATGCGTAATTGTCCTTGAAGCCTGTAAGAACTTTGTTAATTCAATTTTCAACCGTCCAAATGTTGAAATGAACGACACCGTACTATTGTTTAATGTTTAAACTTACTAAAGCAATCAACAATTATCCCTTCTCTTTAAATAATTATGTACGACGTCGGTGCATATGTTAAATTAAGTATATAATAATTATCTAACTAGTTGTGTAATGAGAGCTCCAACACATACATAAATCATCTTTATTATCCACCAATATTATGTAGGTGGAAAGGCATGAGAATGAATAAGGAAAAAGGGTTAAGTACTTTTTGGTTGTCGGGTTTTACAAGAAAATTTAATTTGGTTATTGAGAAAAAAATTTAGTCAAATTGGTCATTGTGTTTCTCAAAATTTACAATTTATAGACATATTCAGTTATGTTCCGTTAAATATAGTTTTTATTTTTATTTTTTAGGAAGCACGTTCAATCTTCTTCCTCTAAGAGAATCTACAATCATGTTCTCTATTTTTTTAGTTAAAATTTAGCTAAAAACACACAAAAGTTATTTTAGGAGCTCTCTATAAAATTTCAACATCAATCATACTCTCTAGTTTATGGAGTCATAAATGCTATAATTATATTTTAATTCAACATAAATGGTCCATCTCTATGAAAAAATAATATAAAAATAGAGAATATTGATTAAAGATTTTAAAATATTCATTAAATAGGGTCATTAAATTATAGGGAGTAACTAGGAGTTTATTCTTTCTCCTCATATTTATGAGCTTTTAGAGGTCTCCCTATTTTAAGAGCTGGATAGGGAGCATGGTTGGATGTGGGTTTTCTTACTTCCTCCCTAAATTTTATCTAAGGAGGTGGTTTAATGAGTCAATTGTGGATGCTCTAACTCATTATTCTTCTCAATATACCCAACTTGTTGAGTTAGAGGAAAAAGACTACAAAAATAACAATAGAAACTCCACTTAAAGAAAAATAATGGAATGTCTATAAATTGTAAAGTTTGGAAAATACAATGACCAATTTGGCTAGATTTTTTTCTCAGTGACGAAATTGAATTTTCGTATCAAACCAATGACCAAAAAAGTATTTAATTCTTTTTATTAAAAAAAAATCAACAAAAGTGGAGTTGACACACCTGGATTAGTAAAAAGGAGCTCATTCCCGCGTCCCACGTGTCAACACCCCCTATTGACTACTAAGTCTTCGTCGTCATTTTTGAAACTGAAACTTCTTCTAGCAACGGGCCCACTTTGAAAGGTCAAGTTCTCGTGAAGTTGAAGCAAATTAGGTTAACAGTTACCCAAAAAAAATTGTTTTTATTTCATGTTTCCAATAGTTATTATTTTTTAAGCAATGAACTTTGTCACCAAAAAATAATCAAACAAATGTATGAGCGTGACCGGCCACTTCCATCCAAAACTAATAATAAAGCGGCAGACAACAATGATTTCTTAATAAAGTTATTTTGTTATTTTTCTTTTGTAAACATCACGAGATGTCCTCCTACTCAAAAGATGGGATTAATCCCCACTCAGAATTTGGCTTGTTTTTTACCACAAAATACTTCCAATGGGTTTCGAATCCCTATTATTGAGGCACTAGATAGCTCACCAATTAGAGGTGGCATTTTACCAACCACACCACACCTTGTGGTTAAGTTATTTTGTTACTTGGTTTTAGGTAAAATTACTTTTTAACAAATTTACACAAAACCATACAAAAAAGAAATATGGAGAAATTATTATACATTTGTTTTATTTTCTGTTATTTTTTACTTTTGTCAAACTTGTTGTGTGGGTTTGAAGCAGTCAAACACATGCTATGCCACCTTTTGAACCTTTGATTCTTTCCAAATGAGAAATATTTATAAAAAAAAAATAATAATAGTCAATGCCATTTGAACAAGCGCCAATCCCCTCTCAACCTTCGTTTAAGATGATCTCAATTAATTTCTTAGGCAGCCTCAGCTTATGAATGTTATCAATTTCATTATTTTGTGTGTACGATAACACTCTGAAAAAAATTGAAAATCAAGGCCCTTTTTGAATCCCAAACTTTTATTAGAGTTGTATTTTGTAATTGGCTCCATTTTCCCTCATTGATGCGGGAATGATTTTGTGGACGGTACAATGGAAGACACAACAAATACAATCTTCCCTCTCCTATTCTAATGGCCCAGAAAAGAAATAACCCATAGGCTCATACGTTGCAAAACATTTATGCAGGCCTTGGCCCTGTTGTACACTAAGCTGGCTTAGCAGTCCTGGGCCTTTTCTACAACATTTTTTCTTTCTTTCGTAGATACCACATTATTGATCATATCTCGACAATAGCTTGAGCCTCAACAACACGTTTGAGTTCCACTTTTGCGGAAGATATGATCGGCAATGTAATCAATAAAATGTTAGAAATAATTTAAAAATTAAAATTAGAGTACATTGGCAGACTTCACAAGGCCTTTCAAACTATGGAGAAGATGCAATTGGGTCATGCTAGAATTCATTTTCCAAGTTGCCAGAGGCCCAAGAAAATAAGGCTAAGAAAGAACCAAATCAAATACACTAAAGACCATTAGGGTTAAGCCAGTGAGGTATAGCTCAGTTTATTGAGCTATTCCACCTTCATCTATGTGAGCAAAGGTTCGAAACCTCAAGCACCCAATGAATATTTTTTGTAAACCCACCTCTCACTTGTAATAATAATAATAATAATAAAATCATTAGGGTTAATTGAGAAATTGTAAACGTTTATAACAATAATGAAAACCGACAAACACGAAATTACAATAATACAAACACACAAGGCTTTTTTCAATGTAACGACGTACCCTTAACCCCAAAGAAGAAGAAAGCCGAAAGCTTACAGAAAAATCAGCAGCCACAAAAAGGATGTGGTGGTCCAAAAGTAGCACTTCTCTGCGCCCTATTTAGGGAGGCTATGGGGTTCCATTCTTGGAGGCTTTTTAGGTTTAGTGCGGTGGTGAGGCCCTCCTTCTGTACACACACACTAGAAGACATTAGACACCAACCAATTAAGTGGTGATGGTTTAAAAAATACTTGATTTTGTGACCCTTCAATCTTTCGTATGGTTGTAATGTCTGCATCATAGTTAGCCCTTGCAGTTAGTAGTTGACTTGGATAGTCGCTATAGTTGATTTAGGTTCATTACGATTTATAAGCAATTGTGTTCCTAGCTAATTAGTGGAACTTTGACAAGTTTGTCAATTAAGTACTCAAATTACCTCTCTCGTGGTCTAGGCCCTTCACCACCTTATCGATGACTCAAGGCGATCCCTATAAATTTTATAATTCATTTTTAAAGAGTGGCATAAATGATTCTTAGGGCTAGTTTGAGAGATTTTAAGTGGAGAAACACTATATATAAGAATTTTAAATGATTCTAGGGAAAATCACTTCACATGTGCTTCTCCATAAAATCACTTAAAACCACTTAAAGTGATACATAGAGAAGTGATTCTCTGTAGAAGTGAGTTTGACATATCCAGAATCACTCCCAAACGTGCGCTTAATTTTAGTATTGTGGTGTCATTATCGACAATTTTTCACCACTCGACGTCCCTCTATTGTTGATTTTGAATACTATACCCTTCTACTGATTAATCATCACGCCTATCTTGAAATTTAAACTTGTAGTGGTTGAATTTAGTATACCGGCTACTAAATAATAGGGCACTCATGGACGCTTGTAATTTGGGAAACAAGAAAGGAAGAATATTTTGCACTTGTTTACAAATAGAAGTAAAATTTTACGCGTACAAGAAACACACATGTTACATAATAATTCTTTTATGTTTGACTTAAAATGATGGGCAGATATCTTTCATTGTTATTAACTTATTCATGGCATCTTAGCACCCACGAATATTGGTGTAAGAGTCATACCCACTCACCCATCTAAAATATTATTATACAGATATTTCATGCATTCAAACAAATAATCAAATCATATTATCAAGTAAGTATGAGCTTTACATTCTTATCAATAGCAGTGTGATATGTGTGCAAAAGTTTTTCTTTTCGTATTTTTAATGATTTATTTTTGCATACGTGTCAAACTGTGATTTGCATGAAGGAATAGTATTTTTTACAGTAAGAAAACAAGTAGTGTTGGTTCACTAATTTTGAATTCAAAGTTTTCAAATCAAATCAAATGCACTTGTTTTGTGTTTGTGCATACTCGATGGTGTATGCATGCATTATTACTTACAAATAATCTTATACAAATATGTGTCTTGCATTATATATGTGATCAAAATTAAAATATATCATTCACAAATTATTACATTATATATATGTATATAGGGTTTAGGGTTTATGTAAGCTCTATGTATATACACCATTAGGTTTATTAAAAATTGATACCTCAATCTTTTCCAACTAAGGCTATTATAAAGTTTGTTGTTTTACATGATTTTTAGTCCCTTCTTCTTCACATGTGAATGAGGGCACGTGGATCACTTGCAAAAGTTAACCAGAAAAAAAATATAGATGTATGTTAATGGAAGTTGCGTAAGCTTGGCCTGCAAACTTTGGTTGTTTTGGGAAATGTAGGTGGCGTGGACCCTTTTGAGTTTTGGCCTGGCTAGACGCCGGCATTCACTATCTCATTATATATTTGCCTGCCCTCCCTTGTGCTTTTAAGGCCCCCCGTTTGCTTAGCTAATTGTTGAATCCCAAATGCACCAAATTTTGGCCGTGTGTTGACGTTGCACTAACTCCGCACCACCCTCTCGTGCTTCGACAATGTGTTCACTACCTAAGTTATTTTGCAATTACCTTAATTATTCCATTAATTTATATTAAGAAACCACATCTATAGATAGTACAATGCAAGTTTATGTTATTTTTATTCGTCAATCAATCAATTAATGCAAACGCTTAAGCTGTATGGTTTAGTTCTTGAATTTAGGCTGAAGTTGTCTAGGTAGATGCACTGCCAATCTATAGGCTGATACATATTTATGTTAATTTCATTCGGTCGATCAATTAATATAAACATAAACACTTAAGTTTTAAGACTTAATTTTCTCGAATTTTGGATAGCATACAGTAAATCTGTAAGCGAGTAACTCATAACTTAATAACTTACATACATTCCAACTTAAAATCCGCGTTATGTATCTCTCACCGACATAGATAGGTAGGCATAATTTAGTAGAGTTGGAAAATATATCCCAATTTAAAGATGTTATTAGAGAATAACTTCACGCATATCTATGTTCATGAAGCAGAAAGATGGAAGATCGTGTAAATTCAACTGAGATTTAGTGGGTCCGAACAAAATCTTGCAAGCTACTGTGAAAGGAGGCCTGGCCAAATCGGACGGTTGGAATCATCCTATGAGGTCACATTGATCAAAACATATTCACTTTGACCATGTATTAATATTATATTATATGCGTATATGGAGGGGGAGGAGGTTTTGAAAGTGATGTGTAAATGTGTTGTGTTGTGTATGACAAAGTCATCGTCCAAGTTGCTCTTAAATTCCTTTTTGCTGACGTGTGGCGCACTATCCACATGCGGTCCACGTCAACATGGGGACCCACTCACGTGACATCATCTTCATCATCCTAGGTTAGGCTTATGGCGGGTCGGGTTGGGACGAATTTTCTGATCTTTTGATCAGATGGACGGCTCTTATTGAATCTGCGATTGGGATTCTTTTCTTCCTTGGTAGGGTTTTGGAGATGATGGATGGGCATGCGCATGTATGACGTGGGTCCCACCCTACAACGCTCCACCACCGCCCAAAATTTTTAGACGAGATTTTCAATGGCTGGCCATGGCTCTTGTGCTTTTGGCTTCAACATCACCGCACACGTGGCAGCATGCCAGGATTTGTTGTTGTTGTTTTTTTTCTGGGGTGTGGGGCCTGCCTTTTGAAGATGCGCCCACATCTGACGGCTTCTATTCGCCGCCGATTTTGCTAACGGTACTGATATGGTACAGTTGCTTGTAGTCTACTGCAACTCTATACAGTAATAGCCACGTATATTTGTAGAGGAAAAAGTGTAGATTACTACACTTAAAATTTAAATAAAAGGTATTAAAGTTTAATCTAGTTATTAATGGAAATGTTTTTATATCCACAAAAAAAAAAAAAAATAAATAGTTCTCAAAGTTGTTCAAACAAAAAAGGTCCCTTGTTTACCTAACACTTTCAGAAGTGATGAAAATGTCTTTAGACTTCAAATGGTAAGAGGACAACCATGCAAGTACAAATAATCTTTTTTTTTCATACAATTTACGGATAATTTGTTGACAGAGTAGGACAAATTGTCATTACTTTTGAGGTTTAGACTTTAATTTACTAAGTTAATTATGTTATTTTTTTAACGCATTAATCAAACCAAAGGGTGTTTCCCATGTGTCTATGTTAAGAGCTTATAGAATGAATTAAAAACAAATAAAACACTATCACGTTAATTGACCTTTAGTATTTGAGAAATTCCTTAGTTCAGCAGGTGACGTATTAATAAAACCAATATGTGTTTTCCACAGCCTGTAGAACTATACTAAAAACAAATGAAATACTAATTATCTTTAGTATTTGAGAAATTCTTTAGTTTAGCAGGTGAAATATGTCATATGCCCGACCACACACAAACAAGAAACTCATGCGTTAAGATGGGACGTATGAAGCATAAATACAAAGAAGTCTCTTTATTTACGTGTGTGGTTAAACTTAGATGCGTAACATGTTTCCCCTGGAAAATTAAGAATTTCTACTTATTACTGCTCAAAGGGATTTTAAGTAGAATTTGGTGGGGGCCATTGTGGAAATATGATTAGGTATTCTAATAATGTCATACCAGATGTGTTCAGAAAGAAAAGAAATATATATCACATGGTCCTACATGATTGATGAATCGAGAGGCAGAGAGGGTCCCATTTTCATCAATCAAGGCCATGATGACAAGGAAGAGCCCAGCCAATCAGGGCCGTTCAAGTTCAATCATTCAGCTTCAATTCAAGTTAGATGTCAGTGGCTCAGTGCATCGTCCACGTGTCGCTCGTTTACTTAACCAACACAGACCCTTTGGAATCTTAAGTGACAAGTGAAACAACTGCTGAGTCTGCTATGCATAATAATGCATGTGCAGGGTTAAGGGAATGTTTGGTACTTCGGTTTGGTTGAGTTTCCAAAATGCATTTTTTTTTTTTGGCTTTTGGATTTAGCAACATTTGATAGAACTAATTTCTGGCCAATTGATGTGCTTAAAATATGGTTATCATCATCATCCTTCACTTTTCTTTTTGCATTAAACTATGAGATCGCGAATGATCTGCAACATAATATAAATATATATGCTTTGAATACAAGAGATTAGTTTGTTATCGTTTATTTTCAAATGATAATGATTTATGATCAGTGCTATTCCGAGTTCAATGTCATGAAAAGATTTTGTAGACGTACGTGTGTCATACTTTGGACTGATTCACTTCAGCCCGAGAGATAGAGCAACATGAAGTAGTCTATTTCACTCCAACATTAGTAATTATTTTTACTTTTTAGAATTCAACAACTCTCTGTCGTTGATGACATTCACTTAATGCATGCGTGTTGCTAAACTAATTAACCTAGTCAGAAACTCATCCTAATTCCTAAGACTTTCAATGAAATGTATTGGTAGCAACGCAACGCGTAGTGCTCCTTAATAGTCAAATGCAACAACAAATTTCACTTTCAAAAATAGGACCAAAACATCATAATACTGAAAATTGAAGTAGTTGAATGTAGGGATTTCATTAAATGGTTCTTTAATTCAAGTGTACATACATCTCCTGCATTGATGCCGAATAGTAGAACAAGTATGATGTTAGAGAGTCATTTTTGGAAAGAGATGGGGTTTTGTCAAGTCGGCATTCAGGAGAATATGTAAAACCTCTAAACCAGTAGTTATGTAGTCAAGTCGCTTTTCATACCTACATTTTCTGCATAATGCCATCAAATTTGGCATCAAATTTATTACAAATCTATCAGAGAAGGCTTTTATTTTGACTATCAGTATAAACAAAGGAAATATCAAAGTTACATAAAGTTGTAAAAAAATTCAAACAAGCAATTCAAAAGTTAAGTAAAGACAGTGTAAGCCTGGTGTCTATATAAAGAAAAAGTCTTAACATGATTAAATTTGTCACTGAGCTACTTGATTCTAGCTAATTAACCATCTGCTATGGGCCCATGTGGCAAGTAGCACTAGCAACAGGGCTTTGCCATATTCATTCATGCCATGGAATGAATGCTGAGTCATTTTGGATGCTTCATGCATAAAGGGTTTTTACATTGTGATATTGAAATTATTGGAGTCTGCTGGGTGTCTCTCAAGTAAAGTGATGTGTATGCTCAATAGCTAGCTTAGCTATTCATCAGCAAACCCAAATCAACTTGAACATATGTGTGACATCTAGCTTGTCCATTTTCTGAACAATGCATGCTAACAAACATTATTTATCTTTTAACAGAAAAAGCAGCATACAAATAAGAAGAACTGGGGTTAAGATGATTGAATGAAATGAGAGAAATCTGACATGGCCTTGTTTTTTTTTTTTCCTGGTCAGAAAAGAGAAAAGGCACCACCAAGAGATGTATATATATATATATATCTGTACAGTACATCCAAAGCTACCCACAAGGCACAAAGTTTCATTTTAAATTGTGCAAGACCATCATATTAAATTACTAAATCCGCAGACAAATATTCCTTCTCGGATGTCTAGAATAAAATACTTAAAAATGAAAAGAATATTACTACTATTATAAAATTACACAAAGCAACCTCTCTCTCTCTCTCTCTCTCTCTCTCTCTCTCTCTCTCATACACCCAACACATAAAGCAAGGGCCATACATACACAGAACGTCCACACACAAACCCTCTCAAAAACATTCTTTCTTTTTTGTTTTCCAGCTTTTGTAACCAGTTTCAAGAAAAGTGAATTTTCTCTCTTTTTGAGGATAACAGTTTTCTTCTTGCTTGCTAGCTCCTCTTGTACTCCAGTTTGTTGCAGCCATGGATACTGCTCAGTGGCCACAGGTATATAGATATAGATTTTCATTTTTCATCATCAACCCTTTTTTCTTCTTCTCTCTTTCCATGAATAATTTAGACAAGAAGCTTATTTATTGTATGGGATCTTTTTGTTCTTTAAATGAATGGCCCTTTTGGGTTCTCCTTTGTAAAGATGATGGTGTGATCAGTGCAAGTCCCCACTCAGTTGGATTTAGTTTTTATCAGTTCTTCAACATGGTGTTTCACTTTACCTTTTGTTTGGGTGATAAAGGAAAAAAGACCCCAATTTTCTTTTGTTTTTGTTTCTCTCCTTTTTCTTCTGTTGCCTGTTATAATTTTGAAAAAGTGTAAAGCAGCTGCTCTCTTGTTTTGTTTTGCTTGTCCTCCTGCTCCATCTTCGTTAAATTTACAGTATTCTCCAGTGGTACTAGGTGATTATTCAGTTTCTTTTGTTTGATCTGAAATCCTTTCCCTTTCTTGGCTTTTTAAAGGGAATTGTGGTGAAACCAATAGAAGAGATAGTGACAAATACATGCCCTAAGCCTGCAGCAGCAGCAGCAGTCAATAATTTAGAGAGGAAGGCAAGACCTCAGAAAGAACAAGCCCTAAACTGTCCAAGGTGCAACTCAACCAACACCAAATTCTGTTACTACAACAACTACAGCCTCACACAGCCGAGGTACTTCTGCAAGACTTGTAGAAGGTACTGGACTGAAGGTGGGTCCCTCAGAAACATCCCAGTTGGGGGGGGTTCAAGGAAGAACAAGAGATCATCATCTTCTTCAGCAGCCGCTAATTCTTCTACAACAACATCTTCTACTTCTTCAGCATCCAAGAGGCTTCCTGATCTGATACAACCCCAAAACCCAAAGATTAATCAAGGCCAAGATCTAAACCTGACTTTTCCAGCCACTAATCAAGATTTCAGGAATATTATCTCTGACCATTTGGTTCATCATCATCAACAACATCATCAATTGCCCAACAACAACAACAACATGGAAAACAGCAACAAGCAGAACCACATTAATATTTCTGCTTCTTCCCCATCTTCTACCACCACCACCACATCTCACCTCTCAGCTTTGGAGCTTCTCACTGGATTGACTTCAAGGGGTTTGAATTCCTTCATGCCTATGCCAGTTCCAGACCCCAACAACAACAACACACTGTATATAGCACCACATCTGGGTTCCCTATGCAGGATTTCAAGCCAACACTTAATTTTTCCCTGGACGGGCTTGGAAGTGGATATGGGAGTCTGCAAGGTGTTCAAGAGAGCAGTGGGAGGCTTTTGTTCCCATTTGAAGATTTGAAGCAAGTTTCAAGCACTGGAGGAGGGATTGAGCAGAACAAGGAGCATGGAGACTCAACTGGGTATTGGACAGGAATGTTAGGAGGAGGATCATGGTAATTAAAATAAGAAGATGAAAAGAAAAAAAAAAATCATGGGGTCTTTTTCCTTTTTCTTCTTCTTTCATTCTGATTTAAAACTCATTGTTAATCTCTCATGGTGGGTGACTTGTTTGGATTTCTTCATAACTAACAGAATAGGATACATGGGTTTTCTTTTAATTACCACCTTGCCTTCTCTTTGTTCTTTTTCGCTTGGAATTATCTTTTCTCTTTGAAGTAGTACATGGTGGATTATTTTTTGAAGCTTATTATTTTAGATTGGCTTCAAAAAATGGGTGACTTATTGTGAGGATAGACGCTATGGTATCAAGACCAGCCCAGATTTTTTTAGGGTAGCAAAGAGTAGAAGAGGCATGCACTGTATGAATGTGCCCTTGATTTCATGTAATTTCTTCTCTCAGTACTAGAAAGCAAAGGGCAGCTGCTCCCACTGTAATGTGTGTGATCCTTGGTTGGCTTGGTTCAATAAATAATTATGTATAATGTGCAACTTAATTTGTAAGGATATATATCATGATGGATGAAATATTAGAGACTTGATTAATTAATTAAAGCTAATTAAGCTTATTTAATGTGGAGTTGCAGTGGATGTTTTGCATCTGCTATATCTTATGTTCTTTCAGCAGGATTTTAGTTTAAGGTCTTATTCAGAGCACATAGATTCTTCCAGCCATTACACAAAGATCTGTCCATGAAGAAGCAGCAAGTGGGAGAAGAAAAGCTAGCTAGAGATATATGCAGCCAGGTAAGAATCCTCTGATTCTTCCACATGACTTGGTAATAAAGTACTCTTCAAAAAAGCAGCTTCCCATGTTCAAATTAGAACCACTGAAACCTGCCTCAAACCAAAAGCTCACCTACTGACTATATCCATACAGTCTTCATTTCCAGGAATGATCATTGCTTCCATGCCACCCCTCTTTTTTATTTTATTTTGTCGTAGTGAAAGATTGAGAAAAATCTGACAAACCCTTCTTTCCTTGGTCCTGGTTGGGACCCACAAACATTCCCCTTGGCAAGTGTGCTAAAGGAAGAATAATACACCCCACTAAGTTGATCCATCTAGATCTAGACTCTCATTTTTTTTTCTTTTTTTTTATTTTTTTATATATATTTTGTGTTTTGGTTCCTTGCTGTAAGCCACTTGAGTATGCATAATAATAACCTAGCAAATTGTTAGATGCACACTATCATGGAGGTCTTTTTCCAGCCAAATTTTAACGGTTTATTTTATAACTAGTTCAAATTCAACTTAGCTTTCTCCAAGGGCTGTTTGGGAAAATCCCACAATATCAGATCAATTTGGTCGTCCTCCAAGTTGAAAATGACAATGACCGAGAATGAAACCTAGCTTCAAAATAATCTATTGGTCATTCAACCTATTTATGGTAAGAAAAAAAAAAAAAAAGAGGTAGAGAAAAAGATGAAAACTGGATCTGAATGGTTGTTGCGGGATCTGTTTGTTGTGTTGTCTTTTGGCTTCTTCTTCTTGTGTTTTTGTGCTAGGTTTTTTTCAACAAATAAAAGGTGACATGAAATTATCCCATACCTTTCTTCAGTTAAAAGTTAGAACCACAGGAAAGTATCCTTTGTTTTCGGCAATGCGTGAAATTTCTGCCTGCCCTATAGATTCATCTTTTTCTTCATGCCAAATCTAATAGGAAACTATAAATCTAATCACAAATGTAGCGTCAGATCAAACCGATATATCCCCATGATCGCTAATACATTAATCAAGGAATAAACATTTCAACCTCATTGAGGATTGAGGAGAGAAGCTTATTTATAATAACGCGTGACTTGAGAGACAGAGAGGAATAGTGCATATATCCGTTTCACGTAAATTTTTTTCCAATTGGTATTGAAAGAGTTGAAAGAGACAATGAGGTTTCATGCAAGTTATCCTTGAATTGATTCGAAATAACAAGTGAATTTCAATGGGGAGAAAATGAAAATTTGTTATTATTCGAGAAGTGGCAAGACAAATCACGTAGTGGTAAGATAAAATGAACCGTTATGAGCAAAAAGAAGGCAAAAAATTGGGAGATTTTAAGATGAAATTTAGGTTTTCGGTCCAATAAGAGCTCATTTGAACCATTAATGTTCGTGGCCACATTTTTCCTTTGAATACGAAATCCCAAATTCAAATTGCTCTTTCGAAATGTAGCGAAACACGCTAGAAGGACCCTCTGGCATGGGACTTGGGTTTAAAAGTTATAATGGAAAAGACAACAGTCATTTGTACCTAATTGTATGGAAAAATAGTACACAATAGTCCGGAAATTTCAATTCAATAATACCATTTTGGCCCAAACCAATTGAGTGGGTCAACCCAATAGCACCATACAGAGTTGCGGAGAACAGAACCAAGATAAAGACAGGTCGAGTTTCCATCTTCTTAATGACCACAGTAAAAATACACCATACAATTTTGCGAGAATCTAAATCATGTGGAAATAAAAGGGAAATTCTTCCATCTGGAAATAAATAACGAGGAATGAGCACTGAAATCCAGCAAAAATATCTCTTACAAAGAGAAAATCAAATGCAGACGTTTTGCCAGTCATCTGGTATGTAACAGAGGGAAGGAGGGGGTAAAAATTTCACTTCATTCAAAAAAATAATACATTGTTTCCATTTTCAACATTTCAACAGGGATTTTTGCGTTACGTTCGAAGGCCAATATGATAAAGACCAAGAAAACTATAGTCAAACTCGATCTTTTAGAGATCAGTGATCAGCATTGATACCAAATATACGAACCTTGTGCATGTTTGGGAACTTTGCAACTACCAACACAAAAACTGCTAGGGTGTTAAAGATGAGATTTGGATTTTGATATCTGTTGTGTGAGAGGCTATCAAGTACCTGCCAAGGAAGGATGACAGGTAAGAAAAAGAGATTGAGGTAAGGAAATTCAGTACAGCGGCAGCACATGTCCACCAAAAGCTAATTATATTCCGTCAATCTTACTGGAAGACTTATACACAAGATCAAATAAGTCTAACCAGCAAAAATTGACACGAGTATAACAGCAATGTTGAAGCAACTCAATGGTTGACCATATAAAGAAGTGCTCACCCAAGGGGCTTAAATTGAAGGACAAGTGAGGGGCAATGTATTTAAGGGCAGCATTCACTTAGATGAACTATTGATTTCAGGAGTTGCGTGGAGTCCAGCAATTGCATACATTGTCACTCAATTTAAGTCCCTTAGGTGACGACTTCTAGTATAGTTACTTATATTTCACTAGGTAGTATAAGGGATCTATGTATGAGGACCATTGGAAAAATTCTATAATTTATGAGAGCAGAGCTATTCACGCTCCACCTACGCACTCCCCCACTGTTGTGGAGGAGTGAAAATCACAGCTACATGGTTGCTATTTGCATTCCCACAAACGGTAGGGGTAGAATTACGGGAGTACAAATGATGGTCCCCCTAATGAATGCATTTCATGTTTGCATTCTCAAAATCCAATCTCAATCTGGAAGGCTTATAAAGCAAACTTAAAGTACTTACAGCACAACAGGCACGACAGTCAGAAATTTTCTGTTTCGAGTGAGTTGGTTGCCATTGTCTATCTGCTCCCACCAAGTAAGCGCATTGTAGATACCCTGATCATCTGCAAATGGCGTTCCCTTCTTCCAGTGAAAAAAGTGATAAGTAACCTGAAGGAAAACGTAAAGACAATGAGAAAAAAATGACAACAAGTACTAAAAGTGTCATCAATAAGACTACTAAGACATCTAGTCTACTATATGGGTCATAAAGTGGACAAAGAATATTAGAGAACTGATCAATCTCCAGAAAGACATCAACTTTTTACCTTTCACAAGAAAACACATAACAGGACACTTATTACATAAAATCAGCACCAGCTAAATAGACAGGAGCTTTAATTTCAACTCAACTAAGGGTCGTTAGAAACACATAAGGCCCTCATCTACCAATACAAAGTGTGCTATTTCAATAACCCTGGGAAGCCAACTGTCTATCCATATTCCTCAACAAAAATCGAATAATCCATTTTCCATAATGATTCGAAAAATTTGCGCTTTAGAATCCACAAATTGATCCTTGCCAAACTAAATATAACTTTCCTGATATTAAATAACTGAAACTGTGTGTCTAAAATTACATGATTAGTCCACACAATGAAGTCATAAAGTATTTTATATTTATTTCATTCTTCTTCCCTACATATGGAATCCAGTTCTTTTGGAGTTATAATTAATGGTTCTTTATAAGTTTACCGCATCTCCGCTACAAAACTGAACATGCAAGTTTCTTCTCATCCAGTTCCTTGCAAATTAAGGTGACTAAGAAGTACTATACATATAATTACTGAAGAATATCCGGAATCAATAAATTCTTTTAACTCTCACCTAATCCATTAGAAATTTGTACATCTTTGATTGTGGTTTGATATTAGAGATGGTATTATTACCACCCTACTAGAGGATTGAAAATCTTGCTCAGCTTTGTGCGGGATTAAGCAGGATGAGAAGGGACAAAACTACGCAATTTGATCCAAATTTTAAAAAATTTAAAACAGGATTACATATGGTGGTTGATTCTGCTAATGTTTTCACAATATTCATTTATGCTAGTGAGTTTTCCATCATCCACATCAAACCCTAATAATTCAGATTCAAAATTTCCAGCTAACTCGGAAACCTAATCCCCAAATAAAACAAAAAATTTCCATATCCAGCACAACAATCATATATAACAAGAAACTAAGCAAATTAAGCTTCATCCATAAATAAGCAAATGAAAAAACAAAGACTGAAGAGAATAAGAGAGAGAATACGAGGAAATGGCAGAGGTGAACGATGGTCCAGGCCATGCCAGGCGAGCAAGAGAAGAGGCAGAGGACGACGAGCCACGAGAAGAAGACCGTGAGAATGTAGGTGGTCCAAACCCCAGGGTACGTGAACCATTCTGTGTTCCGATTCAGATCCGTCGTTCGAACCGCCGTCACATACATTTTCCGATTTCTTTTTTTTCTTTTTTCGAATATTTTTTTTTTGGATGAAACGAAATTGATCAGAGACTATGAGATGAAGATTAAGATCAACGATGATGATGGGAGTGATAATGAGGAGGAGGAGAAGCTCATCATCACCAAAGAGAATCAACCCGATTTGTGATTTTCGCGAAGTTGCCTTGCAGGAGAGATTGAGATTCGGAGATTTTGGGTTGGCGTGTTTTTTCTTTTTTTCTTTTTTCTTTTTTATTAGGAAATTATAAAATTATAAAATTATAAAATCGGAGCGAATGAATATGATTGATGAATATTAACGGTCGGTGATGAAGTTGGTGCGAAAGGGACCCATGGACCCCACCACCTAATTGTCAAAAATATGCTGACCCCACCTAAGTTTAGAATGAAATATCCTTTTTTTCTTTTGGATCAGAATTCAGAACAACAAATTTTTATTTTATAAAAAAATATTATAAAGAAAGTGCAGCCGTTTTTTTTATAAATATCCTCCCTTTTTTTTAAATTATTTTTTATTTTTTATATATGAGTTTTGAAAATATCCTTGCAAGAATTTACTTTTTATTTTATTCCTTTAAACCATTGAAAAATGAGAGAGGAAAAAAAAAAAATTAAGTATAAAATAAACATGTGGAAATAAAATCATTTTATAATTAACCACAAATGGGAAATAAGTTACATAACATTAATTGTGATATTTTCATAAAAAATAAAAAAAAGGAAAAAAACAGAACTTGTAATGCTTGGGAACTGCATGGAAATAAAGCTCAATTCTTTGAAAGGAGCTTAATTCTGTCAAATTACATGAATAACATCATGAACCGAATAATTTTACAACATATAAGAAGAAGTGAGCAAGCAAAAACTTTCAGAGGCTAACAGTGGCATTGCCAGCCCCATCCAAGCCCTCCACTAATCTTCTCTTTGCAGACTTTGTTCTGAAACACCAGACCTCAAAGGCCTCACTCAAGTCGGGATACCGAACCTGCTCGGCTCCCATCCAGTCTGCCAGAATGTCTGCTTGATCGTTCGACGGCAATGCCAGTACCAAGGTCACCATGGCCCCTTCTATGCTCTGGCACAAGTCTTCACTCATCTTGTATGGAAAACCTGTCTCCTCACTGCCCTTTGAATCCAGAAGTGGCTTCATCTTCCTTATGTAAGGAAGCCATGTCTTTAGTAATGTCAACCGATTGGAGTTGGAAGAATCACATTGCCATAACCAACTGCTTCCAGGACTTTAGCAGTAATTTCTATGAGCTTTATTTTCAAACCCCACATAAAAGAATCGAGTTTATTATTCTCAACTACCCCTAAAACATTACTGGAGCTTTCAGCCCAGTTGGAGACAAAATCCTTCATTAAATCCATCTTCCCAAGTATGTTACACATCCATTCAAGGTCAGATAAGCTGTGCAATATTTTCTCCTCTGCTCTCTCAGACACAAGGTCGGGCTCCAAAAGCAGTGAAGACAATTCCTTTTCAAATGATGAATAAATCTGGGATAGGCCCAATCTCAACACTGATTTTACTTCCTCATCGGCTGTGACCAACGGTGCATCCTCGTCTTCTCCTAACATGAATTCAACTTGTTCTTGAGCAGACGTTTTAAGCTCGTTGCCAAATGGAGGACATGGTCCAGCAATGGATGTGGCGATGCGAACTGCTGAGACAAAAACATCTTTGGTGGCAGCTAAATCAACAGGTTGGATTCTAGCTAATATGGGCATAGCTATTGGACCCAATTTGGAAAGCTTTTAGGATAAGTTCCTCTTCTTTGTCCTCCCAAGGAACAGCCTCCAAGTACTGGATGCAGCAGCATGCAATCTCTTCACACTGGAAAACAACGGCTAACTGAAGAATACCAACGGCAGATTTCACAGAGTCGAATGAATCCAAAATTGAGTCTGTTGGAAGATACAGAAGCCTCAACAGGTTGACATGGTGATCATAGTTAACCTCTGAGCAATAAATATCAATGCAATTATTAGAGTTATTAGAGCCTGGATGAGAAAGCCTATTGGCAAAGTACTTGCTCTTATTTATGAGAACAGAGGAATGGCTGTAGAACCGTTTCGGTATCCCTTCTCTATTCTTCAAGCATATAACAATGTCAGTAGTATTCTTATCACCAAATCTACAAGGCTTGGTCTGTAAAGCTGTGTCCATGTGCGCCAACAAGGTTCATGCTTTGAACAATTGAAAGAGCAAACTTTCAAAGTGGTTTTCAACTGAAAATCAATATTTGGAATAGATAGTCAATCCACATAAATTCTAAATGACAGGAAAACAGATTAATAACTGGCAAACTTGGAACTGTTTGAACAAGAAAATTATCTATGAAACATCAAGAAAATGTATTGAGATCGAAAATTCGCAAAGTGAATTTGCAGTAACAACAGCTGATCCATAGATATTAACTTGCCTATGTGCATTGAATTATCTACATCACCAATTGACCACAATCAAACCCACCAGCAAGAAAGAAGATTATTGCAACTACAAAATAAATCTCAATTAAACAAACAACCCAGGGTCATCTCAACAAAGCTCACAGAAAATTTACTTAAGCTAAACCATTCATTCAAAGCAATTAACTAATCACTGATTGGATACTATAAGCTTGTAATGATAATAGAGACCTAGAGACAAATTGAGAACTGAACCCCAAAAATGTTTCCAATAAAAAAGGAACAATTCTTGAATTCTCATACATAAAGACGACAAATTGATAAAAACCCATTCGGAACATAATATTCAAAGTTCCAATTTTTACTGTTGTCCTGAAATAAAGATTTATTTTTGTTATTTTTCAAATTGGGTCTGAAAAACAAAACAAAAACAAACAACTCACCCCTAATTTTATCAACCGCAGCAATGGGTTCAAGCTTTTAACTGCAGAAAAACGGATCTGCAGTGATTCTGTGAATAGCCGAATCTGAATTTTGCGCCAATTTAGAAGGTTAAAAGAGCGCAGAGGAAGCCCTCCATTTTAGGTTTCTTACGAGCTCTGAATTTGAGTTGAGCTTCAGCTGGAACAGCTCAGAAACAAGCATTGGGGTGAAGGCCCAAAAGTATTAAATGACCAAGATGACCTTCTGTTTGATTTTAATTAGGATGGTGTTCTGCACAACAACACAGGGCACACAGAGCAAATTAATGTACATTCCAAAGGGCAATTGTTTGCAAGAAAACATGGGACACAATTTGGTTCATTACCCTAAAATGGGAGCAAATGATTGGTAGAGACAGAGGGGTTATAAGAATCTGATTGGCTCTAAGCAGCAACTTGGCAATTTTGCATACCCACTTGCTCCTCGCTATGCTATCCTATATTTAGCTTTCTTTTTAATTTACAAGTGACTGATGTTTCAGGGCTCATTTACCCTCGGGAAAAATTCTTTCAACCACTTCTCTCAAACCTAGCATTGTGAACCATTTTTATTAAACAAAAGTTATACTAGACATATTAAGAGGGAGAATCGAACAGAGAACTTCGGAGCTAAGTGTAAATACATTTAATTATTTGAACTACAAATCTCTTATCTAACATTGCACACTAGTACAAAAAGGAATAAGAAAAGAACACAATGAATACATTTTTAAATTTAGGTAGAATCATTGGATTATTATATGTATTTACATACAAACTTTTAATTCCTTAAGTATTTGAGGGCGGATGATTTTATTTTCTTTCTAGGGAAATGACCATCTGTATACTAATATAGAAGCCAGAAATATGCTTTAACAAAGGGAACAAGTTTATGCCCCAAAAGCATGCTCAAAAGGAAGAAAATGAGATAATACAATCCAAATCTCCACAATTGAGGCACAAGGCTCAATTGTCCTGGTCGAAATTGACTATGTTGTTAGCCATTGATCTACCAAACCTTTCAATTGCAAATTGCTAACCAAACTATTAAGTTCATAATTTTGTGTGTGCTTTGATTTCCACTCTTCTTAACAAATCGTGTTCTTAGCACTAAAAAAAAGTTAATTAAGAATTTCGAACACGCGTGAAGCGCATGATAGGCTAATAAATAATATTTAAAAAGAGCTAGGAAAATATCTATTTATTTTGTGATAATGATCATCCATGCACGCCCTCACAAAAGATTTCATTAGTGCTAACAAATTGTGCATGGAATAGGATAGATGTTTTTATTGAATTTTAAGTGCACCTTAATCTGGTTCTAATGTCCCAAATATCTTATTAATGGGAATCTTTATTGCATTGTAATTTCTTTTTTTCTTATTAATAGGAAAGATGTTATTGTGTCTTGAAATCTTTTCTGATATTGGGAAGAGAAATACCACTACGATACCATTTTGAATGAGACTCAACATTAAAAGTAAGGGATCTTTCCGTATTAATGAAAAATCTGCCCAACCTTTCCAATTAAAGGTCAAACCATGCAAAAGCCAATGCTAGTTATGAGGTTGATACTTGCATTTAATTAGGGGTCTCTTGTTGGAGATTATGTTGTAGTAGATTAATTAATGCCAGTCCTCCCTCTATATATAACCAAACTGCTCTGTTAAAGATCCGAGTCAACCTGATAAGAAAGTAGTCATGGCATCATTCAAGCTTCAGCATTTGCTTGCTGTTCTTCTCATCTTCCTCCACCTCTCTTTTTATTCCATTGCAGACCCCCATGGCATGTCTCTCTCCTCCTCCCTTGATCGCTGCCTTTTAAGTGCTAGGGAATGCGAGGCCGCATGGAATTGTGGCTCTGTGTGTAGAGACATGGGATATTAAGCCCTAATGCCCTATGATGTGTTCCCAACCCAGCTGGTGGAAAACGTTGTTGTTGTCTTCCTCTTACTCAGTCCAATTAGCTTCCTACCATAATCACCTTCTTTTGTTTTGACCTTGTTTTTTTAATAAATATAAGGTCAGTATTTCTCTTGGGTCATCAATTTATGTATCAGCTCAACCAAAGGTATTGAATTTGCATGAATGTACTACCTTGCAAAATATTATTCAATACGATGTGGACTTTAGTGCACGGCCGTCTATGAGATTTTAGGAGTCCTATATAATCTCACAAGTTGCTCCTCTTTAGAGTCAGTTCTATTCTAGTGAACAGAGCCAGCCTGGCCAAGGGCAACCAGGGCCACAGCCCGGGGCCCAAAATACAATGGGGCACAATTTTTCTTAGTCCATATATATTTGAAAAAGGGCAAAAAAATTAATAAATAAAAAGAAAAAGAAAAAACTAAACAGATGCTCAACATTAAGTCATGTGTTGGAAACCAAAACCAATTATCCTCCTTTCCAATAAAAAGTCAAGTGAACAAAATAATAATTTAAGAATTGATAACCTATTGGGCAAAACCAAAGTGATTAATTCATCAATCTGTGCGTTTTAACTAGCAGTCAAAGCCAAAGTAAAAAAATACTTTTAAAAAGGAATTGGTATGTCTTCTATCTTTTTTTTTTTTTGTGTGTGGTCAAAATGGTATTTTCTTCTATGGGTCTTGGCCATCTTGAAGAGAGCATAATTGAATGAAGGGGTCTCAAAACTTTCGTTTGTTTTTTTTCTCATTCTTTTCCTTTTGAGTTGGTTTGGTTTGTTTTTTACTCTGCAATTTTATTCATTCACTATCTTCTTCATATTAATCAATTAACCACCATATTATGTCAAGATGTTATGTTAGTTTTCTTAACTTTTTTATATTTTAAGTTGATTTGATTTGATTTTTTTTTATACGAGCATTGCATGTTTAGAGGATGAGAATTGAATGTTTAGTTTAGTTTTATGTGATTATATTTGAAGGAAAAAATATGCTTAAAACCCAGATGTTATATTGTTCTCTGTTTATTAGTTAAATTATTAGAATTGAACATTTCATGGTTGAGTGTGATTGATCATATTTTTAGTTTCTTTATTGCTATTGCCACTAACTTGTTTAGATTTTTATTGTCATTAGTTTTGTTTAATATAAAATTTAAAACTCTGGAAATCTTAAAAAGACAAAAAAGAAAAATAAGACGTAGCTCAAAGTCTAAAAAAGATATTTAAAAAAATATTTTCTTAAAAAAATCAATGCTTAGTTTATTATATAAAAAAATAAATAATAAAAAACTACAGTTTCAGTTATTAATGTATGTACATGGGCACACTTTAAATTTTCGCCCTAGGCCTTTGAGAGCTCAGGACCGGCTCTGCTTATAGCCGACCATAGTTTTAAATGAATGGACATTATTTCATTTGATCTCATGTGACAGGAACCGACCCAAATTCCACTTTTGAATCTGGGCCAAACCTTGTACGTGTCCGACACCTGGCAGGTGCCAGGCACTTTTGACCAAAATGCCCTTTCTAGTGTCTGAACTTCCTTTTCTACAAGTTTGACTTCTGCCGAAATTTTAGCAGAATCTTCCCTGTAATTTGTTTTTTTTCCAAAAATTTTACCTGTATAAAACATGATTTTATAATCTCAAACATTCAGCAAGCATAATAATGGAATTCATGCAACCGACAACACATCATTTTGGCCTCAGGCCTCTTTGACCTAAATAAACGTTCTGTCATCTAAAATTGATCTCAACTTTTAGAACATTAATAGTACATTAAAAATTTCAAACAATCCTACTTGTGGCTGCACCTAGTAACACTAAGTTGCCTACGTACCCTTATTGAGGGATCAAGCCACACGTAGTTCTTCCCTCAAAATTCATGTAAAGCTCATGTACACAAATGAAGAACAAAACCATTCATTCCTCCAATTTTCAACACAAATTATAGGTATATAAAGGCATTTAATCAAATAAATAAGTATTAAAACTTTTACCCAAAAATACCAAGATAAAATTCTCAATTTTAGTTTAAACATTTTAAAACTCGAATATTCTCCACCTAGGTGTACCCCCATCCATAATCCGTCAATTCCTTTAGTATACCGTCAATTCCGATAATTTCCGTCAATTCCAGTAATAATTCGTCAATTCCAATATTATTCTGTCAATTCCTTGTGTCACATTATATGACACATCCTCGCAGGCCTCGCAACACAAAGTCAATCCGAGCCGTATCCTCGCAAGCCTCGAGAACACAAAGTCGACCCGAGCCGTATTCCTCGCAAGCCTCGAGAACACAAAGTCGACCTGAGCCGTATTCCTCGCAAGCCTCGAGAACACAAAGTCAATCCGAGCCGCATCCCTCGCAAGCCTCGAGAACGCAAAGTCGACCCGAGCCGTATTCCTCGCAAGCCTCGAGAACACAAAGTCGACCCGAGCCGTATTCCTCGCAAGCCTCGAGAACACAAAGTCGACCCGAGCCGCATTTCTCGCAAGCCTCGAGAACACAAAGTCGACTCGAGCCGCATTCCTTGCAGGCCTCAGGGGACTATTAGTCAGCCTGAGCCGCATTCCTCACACCACACGGTTCAGGAGTCCCCGAAACTCGTGGGGCATTATTTATGAATGACAAATTGTTTCAAAGCAACTTGGGGGGGGGGGGGGGGAGGTACTCATGTGGGTTTGTTAGAACATCAAATGCAACTGCAGGCGATGGAGGCTCAACCACTTCACATAAACCTTTAATTTCAATTTGATTATTTGGTAATTGTACCACACCAATCCTTTTCAACTAGCTTGCCCCTTTCCTCTATTTTTCTTGATGAACCAAACGTCTCCAGGATCACATCTTATGTTTCCTGTACATTCAATACATCCAATGCAACTGTAGTCGATGGAGGTTCAGGCACTGCACAATAACTTATACTTACAATTTGATCATTTTGTATCAAATCACTCCATTCCATTCGCTTGATCACAAATTTTGTATTATTTAAGGAAACTAAGCTCTCTCTCATATCATTTACTAATTGCACTCTCAGTATACTTAACAGTACATGAAGAGATTCATATAATCTAACTTGATAACAATTGTTTTGATTACAACCTTTAAGTCATGTGATGCTCGCTCGACACATTTCCTCATTGGACATCCTACAAATGCGCATATGCGCTTTGAATATTGAAGCTTCTCAAACAAAACTGAGCAAGAAAAGTTAGAATTATACCTTTTATGGCATGGACAACTTTCATGACTTTCTTCATTGTTTTGACACCAGCACTCACCTTCAGTTCCAACTTATGCTACATATGTGTTTGCGTATACTTGACAGGATTGCCAAGAGGAAACTAAATTGAAAGAAAGAGAGCGTGTTAAAGTTGGAAAAACACCCGAGCCATATTGTTAAGAGTAAGAACACAACTACATACACGAAAACTAGAAATTTTAGAAGAAAGAACACATGAGGTATGATAATCTTAGATAGATGTTGTGCATTGCAAACTAAGAAATCACCTTTGTCCCAACATCCTTTGAAACATAAGAGCTTCTATCTTCTGCGGTGGATGCAGAGGAATCATGAAAATGAGCCATCGGGTTAGCACCTTCTGAAACAGAGAGATTTTGTCTTCCAGGTAGGATGTGGAGAAATCACGAAAGTAAGCAGTTGGATCGTCATCCATCGCTGTAAAGGAAGGTGTGGGAGAAACATACACTAGGTCTTCATCGTCGTATGATTCGAATGAGTATGAACGGGAATGATGAGAAAGAATCATGGTGCCTTCATCATTAATTGATTGCAAATAATATGTAGAACCAAATGTCTTCAAGATCACATCTTGTGTTCCCTGTACATCCTATACATCCAATGCAATTGTAGCCGATGGAGGTTCAGGCATTGCACAACAACTTATACTTACAATTTTAATCATTTTGTATCAAATCACTCCATTCTATTCTCTTGATCACAACCTCTATACTACTTAAGGAAACTAAGCTTTATCTCACATCCCTTACTAATTGCACTCTCAGTATACTTAAAAGTACATGAAGAGATTCATCTAATCTAACTTGATCACAATTGTTTTTATCACAACCCTTAAGTCATGTGATGCTCGCTCGATACATTTCCTCATTGGACACCTACAACTGTGCATATGCGCTTTGAATATTGAAGCTTCTCAAACAAAACTGAGCAAGAAAAGTTAGAATTATACCTTTTATGGCAATGACAACTTTCATGACTTTCTCCATGTTTTGACACCAGCACTCACCTTCAGTTCCAACTTATGCTACATATGTGTTTGCGTAGACTTGACAGGATTGCCAATAGGAAACTAAATTGAAAGAAAGAGAGTGTGTTAAAGTTGGAAAAGCACCCGAGCCATATTGTTAAGAGTAAGAACACAACTACATACACGAAAACTAGAAATTTTAGAAGAAAGAACATATGAGGTATGATTAATCTTAGATAGATGTTGTGCATTGCAAACTAAGAAATCACCTTTGTCCCAACATCCTTTGAAACATAAGAGCTTCTATCTTCTGCGGTGGATGCAGAGGAATCATGAAAATGAGCCATCGGGTTAGCACCTTCTGAAACAGAGAGATTTTGTCTTCCAGGTAGGATGTGGAGAAATCACGAAAGTAAGCAGTTGGATCGTCATCCATCGCTGTAAAGGAAGGTGTGGGAGAAACATACACTAGGTCTTCATCGTCGTATGATTCGAAGGAGTATGAACGGGAATGATGAGAAAGAATCATGGTGCCTTCATCATTAATTGATTGCAAAATAACATGTAGAACCAAATGTCTCCAGGATCACATTTGTGTTCCCTGTACATCTATACATCCAATGCAATTGTAGCCGATGGAGGTTCAGGCATTGCACAACAACTTATACTTACAATTTAATCATTTTGTATCAAATCACTCCATTCTATTCTCTTGATCACAACCTCTATACTACTTAAGGAAACTAAGCTTTATCTCACATCCCTTACTAATTGCACTCTCAGTATACTTAAAAGTACATGAAGAGATTCATCTAATCTAACTTGATCACAATTGTTTTTATCACAACCCTTAAGTCATGTGATGCTCGCTCGATACATTTCCTCATTGGACATCCTACAACTGTGCATATGCGCTTTGAATATTGAAGCTTCTCAAACAAAACTGAGCAAGAAAAGTTAGAATTATACCTTTTATGGCATGGACAACTTTCATGACTTTCTCCATTGTTTTGACACCAGCACTCACCTTCAGTTCCAACTTATGCTACATATGTGTTTGCGTAGACTTGACAGGATTGCCAATAGGAAACTAAATTGAAAGAAAGAGAGTGTGTTAAAGTTGGAAAAGCACCCGAGCCATATTGTTAAGAGTAAGAACACAACTACATACACGAAAACTAGAAATTTTAGAAGAAAGAACACATGAGGTATGATTAATCTTAGATAGATGTTGTGCATTGCAAACTAAGAAATCACCTTTGTCCCAACATCCTTTGAAACATAAGAGCTTCTATCTTCTGCGGTGGATGCAGAGGAATCATGAAAATGAGCCATCGGGTTAGCACCTTTTGAAACAGAGAGATTTTGTCTTCCAGGTAGGATGTGGAGAAATCACGAAAGTAAGCAGTTGGATCGTCATCCATCGCTGTAAAGGAAGGTGTGGGAGAAACATACACTAGGTCTTCATCGTCGTATGATTCGAAGGAGTATGAACGGGAATGATGAGAAAGAATCATGGTGCCTTCATCATTAATTGATTGCAAATAACATGTAGAACCAAATGTCTCCAGGATCACATTTTGTGTTCCCTGTACATCCTATACATCCAATGCAATTGTAGCCGATGGAGGTTCAAGCATTGCACAACAACTTATACTTACAATTTAATCATTTTGTATCAAATCACTCCATTCTATTCTCTTGATCACAACCTCTATACTACTTAAGGAAACTAAGCTTTATCTCACATTCCTTACTAATTGCACTCTCAGTATACTTAAAAGTACATGAAGAGATTCATCTAATCTAACTTGATCACAATTGTTTTTATCACAACCTTTAAGTCATGTGATGCTCGCTCGATACATTTCCTCATTGGACATCCTACAACTGTGCATATGCACTTTGAATATTGAAGCTTCTCAAACAAAACTGAGCAAGAAAAGTTAGAATTATACCTTTTATGGCATGGACAATTTTCATGACTTTCTTCATTGTTTTGACACCAACACTCACCTTCAGTTACAACTTATGCTACATATGTGTTTGCGTAGACTTGACAGGATTGCCAAGAGGAAACTAAATTGAAAGAAAGAGAGCGTGTTAAAGTTGGAAAAGCACCCGAGCCATATTGTTAAGAGTAAGAACACAACTATACAAACGAAAAGTAGAAATTTCAGAAGCAAGAACACATGAGGTATAATTAATCTTAGATAGATGTTGTGCATTGCAAACTAAGAAATCATCTTTGTCCCAACATCCTTTGAAACATAAGAGCTTTTATCTCTTGCGGTGAATGCAGAGGAATCATGAAAATGAGCCATCGCATTAGCATCTTCTGAAACATAAGAGATTCTGTCTTCCAGGTAAGATGTGGAGAAATCACGAAAGTAAGCAGTTGTATCGTCATCCATCGCTGTGAAGGAAGGTGCAGGAGAACCACATACTAGATCTTCATCGTCTAATAATTCGAAGGAGTATGTGTGGGAATGATGAGAAAGAGTCATGATGCCTTCATCATTAATTGATTGCAAATAATATGAAGAACCAAATGTCTCCAGGATCACATCTTGTGTTCCTTGTACATTCAATACAACCAATGCAACTGTAGCCGATGAAGGTTCAGGCACTGCACAACAACCTATACTTACAATTTGATCATTTTGTATCAAATCACTATATTCCATTTGCTTGATCACAACCTCTGTATTACTTAAGGAAACTAAGCTCTCTCTCACATCTCTTACTAATTGCACTCTTAGTATACTTAACAGGACATGAAGAGATTCATCTAATCTAACTTGATCACAATTGTTTTGATCACAACCCTCAAGTCATGTGATACTTGCTCGACACATTTCCTTACTGGACATCCTACAAGTGCTCATTCGTTGTAGTTACTAAAAATTGGACAACAATTGAAAATGTTAATCATGAAAATTCAAAAATGTTTTCTTGTAATTAAAGTCATCCAAAAAATAGCCATTTATATGGTTGTAATAATATCTAAGCAATTAATATTGCTCAGGACTGTGTACCTTGGATTTGGAATTCCCTTTATTACTTTCATTTCATATTTCTTCCATTTATACTCATCATCCAGGTTTTCAGTATCACTTCGTGTATGCACTAGAACTTTAGGTTCTTTATCAATTCTACCCCCAAAATATGATGAGGTCTAATCGTTTTCATTTTTTACTTTCCTATAAAAGAAAAATCATTCTACATATTCAAAAATCGCTATGTATGACATATACACAAACCCAATCATAATTGTATGAGGTTTACCATATTTTGGCCTCAAAATCACTTTCATCTTCAGCTTCTCCTCAATCCATGATCGGAGAGTTTTGCTCAAAATCATCATCTCTAATTGAGGCAAAAGAATCCTCATACATCCAGGTTTTCAGTATCACTTCGTGTATGCACCAAAACTTTAGGTTCTCTATCAATTCTACCCCAAAAATATGATGAGGTCTAATCATTTTCATTTTCTACATTCCTATAAAAGAAAATCCATTCTACATATTCAAAAATCGCTATGTATAACATATACACAATCCCAATCATAATTGTATGAGGTTTGCCATATTTTGGCCTTAAGATCACTTTCATCTTCAGCTCCTCCTCAATCCATGATTGGAGAGTTTTGCTCAAAATCATTCTCTCTAATTGAGGCAAAAGAATCCTCATACATCATGACTGACTCAGTTTTCGGGTTGGACATTGTTGGGAGCAATAGATCGAAGATTCAATGTAAAGAAGCTTGTATTGGTTGAGAGGTTGACTCTCTTATAGAATGAGGCTGAGGATGGTTGTGACCTCCCTTGTAAACAATTTCAGACATCTGTCCATCCAATGATCTGTTAAGGTGCTTCTTCATTCGACAATTGGAATGTGTGCACCTGTAATAAATACGCTGATATTAATTACCTTTCACTGATTTCTACTCATATTTTCTCCAATTGAACCTATCATCTAATGTTAGTTCACTGATATACTGAGATAATTGAGTGCAATATGCATATAATCAAGTTTTGGAGCACTATTAGGTTTGCTACTCTGCATATTTCCAAGGCTTGTGGCAATGTCTGAGGAGAAGCCCTATAATTACTCAAGTCCAATTTCAGACTTAACTCCTAAAACCGTCATTCCTTGCTCGTTATCTTTGGAAACAATCATCCCATCTAAGAGCTTCAATTAGACATCCAAAGCTTAGACTTCGACGACCCTTATCCCCTTAATTTGTTTGTCTACCACCTCCCTCGATGAAACCAAGGTCTCATTCTCATTCATGGTTCCCTGCATGTTCATTACATCTAATCCAACTGTAGGTGATGTAGGTTCAGTTACTACAACATCAATTAGATTTTGTTCCTAACCACTCCCTTTGATTGCCTTGCCTGGTGCCTCCATATTCGTTGCTGAATGCAATGTCTCCATCCCATTCCTTATTTCCCGCACATTTAGAACATCAAATGCAATAACATGCGGTAGAGGTCAACCACTTTAGATGAACCTTTAATTTCAATTTGATCATTTGGTAATTGTACCACACCAATCCCTTCAACTAGATTGACCTCTTCCTCTATATTCCTTGATGAACCAAACGTGTTCAGATCACATCTTGTGTTCATTGTACATTCAATACATCAAATGCAACTGTAGTCTATGGAGGTTCACGCACTGCATAACAACATATACTTACAATTTGATCATTTTGTATCAGATCATTCTCTTCCATTTGGTTGATCACTGCCTCTGTATTACTGAAGGAAACTAAGCTCTCTCTCACATCCCTTACTAATTGCACTCTCAGTATACTTAACAGTACTTGAAGAGATTCATCTAATCTAACTTGATCACAATTGTTTTGATCACAACCCTTAAGTCATGTGATGCTCGCTTGACACATTTCCTCAATGGACATCCTATAAATGTGCATTTGTAGTGGTTACTACAAATTGGAAAACAATTGAAAATGTTAAGCACGCAAGTTCAAAAAATGTTTACTTGTAATTAAAGCCATCCATAAAAATAAAAAAAACAAAATAAAAAAAACGTTTTATAAGGTTGTAATACTATCTAAGCAATTAATACTGCTCAGGACTGTGTACCTTGAATTTGGAATTCCCTTCAATACTTCCGTTCCATATTTCTTCCATATATACTCATCATCTAGGTTCTCAGTATCACTTCTTGTCTGGATGAGAACTCCAGGTTCTCTAACAATTCTACCCCCAAAATCTGATGAGGTTTGATTGTTTGCATTTTCTACCTGCCTACAAAAGAATAACCATTCTATATATTCAAAAATCTCTATATATGACATATACACAATCCTAATCAGAATTTTATGAGGTTTACCATATTTGGGCCCCATGATCACTTTCATCTTCAACTCTTCCTGAATCTATGATTGGAAAGTTTTGCTCAAAAACATCCTCTCTAATTAAGGTTAAAGAATTCTCATGCATCGTAACTGACTCAACTTTCGGGTTGGACATTGTTGGATGTGATAGATCGAAGATTCCATGTGAAGAAGCTTGAATTGGTTGAGAGGTTGACTCTCTTGTAGAATGAGGCTAAGGATGGTTGTGACCTCCATTGTAAACAATTTCCTTAATATGTCCATCCAATGATCTGTCAAGGTGTTTCTTCGTTCAACAATTGGGATTTGTGCACTTGTAATAAATACGCTGATATTCATTACCGTTCACGGATTTCTGCCCATATTTTCTCTAATTGAACCCATCATCTAACGTTAGTTCGCTGACATACTGAGACGATTGAGTGCAATGCATGTAATCAAGCTTTGGAGCATCGTCAAGTTTGCTACTCTGCATATTTCCAAGGCTTGTTGCAATGTCTAAGGAGAAGCCCTATAATGACTCAAGTTCAATTTCAGACTTACCTCCTGAAACCATCATTCCTTGCTCGTTATCTTTGGAATCAATCATCCAATCTAATAGCTTCAACTAGACATCTGCAGCTTGGACTTTGATGACCCTTATCCCCTTAATTTGTTTGTCCGCCGTCTCTCTTGGTGAAACCAAGGTCTCATTCTCATCCTTGGTTCCCTGCGTGTTCATTACATCCAATCCAACCGTAGGTGATGCAGGTTTAGTTATTGCAACATCAATATGATCTTGTACCCAACCACTCCCTTTGATTTGCTTGCCCGCTGCCTCCATATTCGTTGTTGGATTCAATATCTCATTCCCATCCCTTGTTCCCTGCACATTTAGAACATCAAATGCAAGTGCAGGCGATAGATGTTCAACCACTTCACATGAACCTTTAATTTCAATTTGATCATTTGTCAATTGTACCACACCACTCCCTCCAACTAGCTTGACCCCTTCCTCTATTTTCCTTGATGAACCAAACGTCTCCAGGATAACATCTTGTGTTCCATGTTGTCACGCCCTGATCCTGAAATAAAGAATATTCTAGAATCAGGGTACGTGAATTGAAAGAAATAAATAAAAATACTGAAAAATTCGTTAAAATACATTACCATTATATATATATATGTATAAATTATAATGATCTTACAAGTGTACAAGATATAAATAAAAGTTTATCACTATAAACTAATCCAACTACTCTGGTTTCGGCTTTGTCTTACCGACTAATTGATCTGAAAAACAAAATAGGTGAGGGATGGGCAAACCATTGCTTAGTGAGTAAATTATGTAATATGTCAATCAAGTAATGTCATTTTACACACTCTAGAAAAATATAATAAAAAGATACACAGTCCAAATCATATCACATCATTACTTCATATCTTAGTTATCCTTCACAAATTGTACCCAGTACGTGACCTCTATTGGCCTCACTGCCTTACGTCCCCATCTGGTACATTTATCATTCGGATACCCCATCACTGAAGTTCTCATGTTCCATGAATAATACATACTTCACAAAAACTCCACATAATATATATTGTGTGAAATATTTCACAAATTAGACATTCTTGACTTGAAAATAGAGAGAGATTTGTAAATAGAATAAATCCATGATAATCCATGATTTTCACATTTATCACAAAATAAGAACTTTTAGAACACATTACATAACTCATTCACCATGACAAGTATGAAATATTGCAAGACAAACACACACGTTCTTCATATTGTTCCTTTTTCTTCCTTATATATATATATATATATATCTCTTTCTCTCTCTCTCTCTTTCTCTCTCTAACACTACTTCATGATAGAAATCTATCTTAAAGGATTGGAATGAATGATTGAAGTAAAGAAGCATGATACTTATAAGATAGGCTATGGATGCAACCAAATAATGTATATATATACAATAATTTAAAGGGATTGTCCAATATAGGTCCCTACAATTTCTATTTCCTAGACATATACCCATTATTCTATAAATCTATGTGTAAAACCCAATTTTAAACTTAAATGACCAGTATGATATAAGAGGTTATAGTATTCCTATGTTTTTATATCGTTGCCATCAAACTTCATATTTATTTATAATTTAGTCCAAACATTTCATTAACTGCCATAATTTTAATTAAAACTCCCTATTAATAGCATATCAATCACCCCATTTCTTTTGGTTGCCATTCCCTCTAACATATCACCCCCTAAAATTGCAAACCAAAAAAAAAAAAATGTAAATTACGTATCCAATAATGTACACATGAAAAATATAAATATATACGGATAAAAATATAGGTATATTATTTAACAAAATAATTTTTTTTTAAACTAGGTCAATTACTTTGTAATTGAAATTTCTGTAAATTTTTCATAAATTAAAAATAGGTACACAATAATTTATAGAAAATAGGTATGTTGTATAATTGAAATTTATGCACATTTTTTATAAATTAAAAATAGGTACATTATTTAGAAGAAGAAAAATTATTTTATTATACTAGGTATACATTATTAGAGAGAAAAAAAAAATAGATACATTATTTAGAGAGAAAAAATAAGTTCATTGAAAAAAAAAATTATAAAACAAAAAATAAATAGATTATCAAATTATTTTTCATAAACAAATAATAGGTACATTATTTAGAAAACAAATAGATACAAAATTTAGCAAAAAAATAGGTTCATTATACTAGGTAAATTAAAATAGGTACATTATTTGGAGAAAAAAAAATAGGTACATTATTTGGAGAGAAAAAAATAGGTTCATTTATAAAAAAAATTGTTTTCATAATAAAAACAATAAAAAGATGATCAAATTATTTTTTATAAAACAAGTAATAAGTGCTTTATTTAGAGAAAAAATATGTTCATTAAAAAAAAATATATAAATAGATTATTAAATTATTTTTCAACAACATAATAAAATAGATTACTAGTCATATAATTCATAAAAGGAAAACAATATAAATTTTTTATTAAATAAAACAAATCACCTATTGATTACCATTAGTTACACCCCCCATAACACATTAACTTATAAATAGGGGTAGTTTTGGAATCCGAAAAATACAATAAATCATATTTAAAGTTATATTATGTAACTTACTTAGTTGGATCCTAGTCATCAGGTATTATTTGAAAAAACTGGGTATTTTAAATAGAAAAATAAAGGGAAGGGTTTGTAGGTGATTTAAAATGAATTTTATGGGTCTAAGCTCAATTTACTATATTTTGGTTAAACCACCAAAAGATAAGACAAAAAAGTAAGGGAATAATGTGAGTCATCCCCCTTTGGCCATTGATATCACAACACCACCACCAAAAGATAAGATAGAAAAGTAAGGGAATTGTTGGTTTTAAAACATTTTTAAGAAGTTCATTTGAATATTAAACTTGCATTTAATCAAATTAATCGCAGCGGAAGAATATGGTGGTTGTTTAAATTCAAAAACAAAACTTCTTCCAAGTATCTTAAGCCATGAACATTGATATGATTTCATAAAGGAAAGCACAAGAGAAAAAGATAAGTCTTAATTACCCTTGATGCTATAATATGAACCAAGTTGTGTTTTGGTCTTCTCTTGATGATTTCCCTTTGTTGATCTCCTCTTTGATCTTTCTCCTCCTTGTGAGCCACAAAAGGATATGGCCTCTAAGTCTTGACACCAATGGAACCTTGAGATGAGAAGGAGTATCTTGAGAATACAAGAATGCTAGTTCAAGAATCTCAAGATTGGTTTCAATCTAAACCACTTTGAAAGATGAAAGTGTTTCACTCTTGAAAACTCTATTTTTTCTCTCTTTGATCTCCCAAACCCCTTTGGTTGATGTTGGATTGTGTTTGTATGTTAATTAGCTTCTTAACTTGCTTATGGAAACAATTCCCATACATATCTATATATGCATTTTCGGACAAACCCCATTGGGCTTCCAAAAGTGGGCCTTATGACATTTAAACCATAATCTTTAAGTGTGTAAAGCCCTTGGGCTTGATACCCAACCATTTGGGCTTCTCATTAACTATTACGGAGGCCCAAATACCATTTTACACGTTGTAAATCATCCACATCAAATCAATCAAATTGATTTCCTCATTCTCATTTGTATTACTCAAAGTTAACCATTTAAGGTGTGCGATCCATTAGGTTCTAATTTAGCAAGGCAGTGGGAAAAATATTAGAACTCTTTCTAACCAATTGGAATTAAAACCCCTTTTTAATTCTTCCTTTATTTGGATCGATCACAATCAATCCTAGGACTTCCACAAGCCAAGAGTGACATCTAGCAACATATCATGGCTACCCAAGCTAATCAGAATAGACAAAGAACCTATTCAGTTGGAATTGCAATGCAATACGGTCCTTCTCTTATACAATGTTTCCAATCATATTTACAGGGTACAGATTGATAATGTCAAACCCCTAATATGATTAACCTCATGTGATTCAATAGAACATGACTAAAACACTTTCTAAATCATGTTCAAATACTTCGGCCGAAGATTTGCTGAATCACATCTTGAAACATTCTCTTTCTTTATCAAAAGTAGAGATTCCTTATTGTACATTCACATGACCCTATGATGAATTAAGAGATCCCAATAACACTTTAGACAAATCTTTTACGACTTGCCTTTAAGAGCTATCAAAGATCAATAACGCATTACAGGACAACCATGATGCCTCAGGTCTAAGGACTAATTTGCATTATTGCAACTATGAGTTCTCGTTTGACATATAGACAAATACTCCATACGAGAACTACGATTGATCGCGTTCAGTGAACTCATTCACTAATGAGCACCCACATACTTGTATTAGTGTCAACTACACAAATGGTTTGAGACTAACCATCCTCCCAATTGAGCATACATAATATGTGCTAATCTTGACGGTTTATCAATGCCCATTTGATAACCTATGATCAGGAACATTTTGGGGTACTACAGTTAGAGTTTAAAGGTTTCATGAATCTAAACTTCTTTAGATTACTTTATCTCTTATATAGCATACCCTGAACATTTGTTTCTTTACACGATGTAATAGATAACAAAATAAGTTTGCCCTTTATTTACGAAATGTATTCTAAGGAGATTACATCAAATGTATTGGCTCTTAGGGCACATTTCTAACAGGAATAACGTGAGTTATCCACCTTTAGCCAATGACACAACACCACTTGTTACTAGTATGCAAGGTGGCATGGCAATGATGATTTGATTAAAACCAATTCTAGTCTCTACACGTGGAAAACAAGAATGGTGTCATCTTTCAACTAAATGGATAATCTCATACTAGGCTTAAGGTTTAATAACATATAAGTCTTCACAATAAATATTTAAATAAGAAAATTCATATTAATTAATAATTAATATGTAGTATGAATAATTATATACATATATATATATACAGGTTCTCACACATGTACATTCAATACATCCAATGCAATTGTACCCGATGGAGGTTCAGGCACTGCACAACAACCTATACTTACAATTTGATCATTTTGTATCAAATCACTCCCTTTTATTCGCTTGATTACAACCTCTGTATTACTTAACGAAACGAAGCTCTTTCTCACATCCCTTACTAATTGCACTCTAAGTATACTTAACATTGCTTGAAGAGATTCATATAATCTAAGAAGTTTGTTGGTATATTCATACTTCTTGTAGCTAGCCCACTTACGAATCTTAGAGCATTTGTGAACGAGCTCTGCACCCTTTTCCATTTGTATTATAAAATTCTCTAGTTCCTCTTTTGAGAGATGCAATACCTTGTTGTATTATCTCTTCTATAAATGATTTTAGAGAATCTATCGTGGATTTGAGATACCCAAGGATGCGCTTAAACCAGAGCCGGCCCTAGCCCAAAGCGACCAGGGCCATAGCCTGGGGCCCAAAATACAATGGGGCACAATTTTTTCTTAGTCCATATATATATATATATATATCTGAAAAAGGGCAAAAAAAAAAACTAAACAGACGCTCAACATTAGAAACCTAAACCAATTATCCTCCTTTCCAATAAAAAGTCAAGTGAACAGAATAATAATTTAAGAATTGATAACCTGTTGGGCAAAACCAAAGTGATTAATTCATCAATCTGTGGGTTTTAACCAGCAGTCAAAGCCAAAGTAAAAAAAAATACTTTTAAAAAGGAACTGGTATGTCTTCTATCTTTTTTTTTTCGTTTTCAAAATCGTATTTTCTTCTATGGGTCTTGGCCATCTTGAAGAGAGCATAATTGAATGAAGAGGTATCAAAACTTTCGTTTGATTTTTTTTTCTCATTCTTTTCCTTTTGAGTTGGTTTGGTTTGGTTTATTTTTTACTCTGCAATTTTATTCACTCACTATCTTCTTCATATTAATCAATTAACCACGATATTCTGTCAATATGTTTTGTTAGTTTTCTTAACTTTTTTATATTTTAAGTTGATTTGATTTTTTTTATTATACGAGCATTGAATGTTTAGAGGATGAGAATTGAATGTTTAGTTTAGTTTTATGTGATTATATTTGAAGGGAAAAATATGCTTAAAACCCAGATGTTATATTGTTCTCTGTTTATTAGTTAAATTATTAGAGTTGAACATTTCATGCTTGAGTGTGATTGATTATATTTTTAGTTTCTTTATTGCTATTGCCTCTAACTTGTTTAGATTTTTATTGTCATTAGTTCTATTTAATATAAAATTTAAAACTCTGGAAATCTTAAAAAGACAAAAAAGAAAAATAAGACAGCTCAAAGTCTAAAAAAGATCTTTAGAAAAATATTTTCTTAAAAAAATGGATGCTTAGTTTTTTTTTTTTTTTTTTTTTTTTAATATATATAAAAAAAAACTACAATTTCAGTTATTAATGTGTGTATATGGGCACACTTTAAATTTTCGTCCTAGACCTTTGAGAGCTTAGGACCGGCTCTGCTAGTGAAAACCTAGTAAGATCAACTATTGTTCGATAAACTCGACATCATGAGTTCAATTAGAGCATCACACTGCGCCGGATAGAATTGCTCATTTTTGTAGTTGTTATGTTTATCGACTCGTGGCTTTGCAACTATGGGCCTTGAAAAATTACTTGTAGGATTGGGTGTCCATATAATTTTTCAAAGCTACACCTCAATCCACTAGTTTATGGGCTGTTGTTATCAAACACAATTTTAAAATGTCTAATAAAAATCATGGCCTTAGCCCATTTCGTAGCTACCCAGAAGAAGAAGAAGAAGATTTCACACGTGCGAAGCGGAAGTACAAGACACGTATTAAATGAAGCTGAAAAAGACAAAACTAGACACCCCCCAACAGAAAAAGCTGAGGTTGATTACGTCTATCACCATCATCATACCTGACAGGGTCATCATTCCACCCAGCATGTCACATGACGTGGCATCCACAGGTCCCGCGGGGCCACATCCTCTCTCCATCTCTCCTAGGCAAAGCTATATTGTGGTCCCCACCAGCCCAGCAGCGAGACCCCCTCGCGCCCCAGACCACACTGACTGACTAATCAGAGTGCAAAGATAGGAAAAAGCATCTGAACCGTCCGGCTACTTGTTCCCCTTATCACCGGCAACTGGCCCTCAAAATAACCGCCGTCTGATTGACGCGTCCATCAATATCATCAGCCGGCCACGTGTCTTCCCCTTGAGTAAGAGAATCATGTGTTTTTCGATGCCAAAGTGAAATGGTCCTTGCATCTAGAGGCTTTTTTAGTGGCTGATGGAAACCCAGTAGTACCACAAGTGAAAATGCCACACATATGCAGCTATTTTACTTGGCCTTTACGAGTTTACTTGGTCCAGATGCCATCGTTATTAAGTTTCGTGAAAGACTGTGAACCGTTCATTTTAATAAACGCATTTTTATACTTTGTGAATCGTTAATTCTGATGAACACGAAATTAAAAGACTAACTAATCACTAAGACAACTGGAACTAGTCTTTGTTATTCTTATTACTAATCATCACAATAATTACACTAGGGCTCTAATCAAGAACTTGATAAGTCCCATGAATAGAATAATTTTATTTTTCTTTCGGACTGTTCTCCACCCTCCAATATAGAACTTTCAAATTCCAAGTCTTATAATGAGCCTAGTTTGAAATTCATAGCCACTTTCATGTGAAACCCATTATCCCCCAATGTAATTAAATTATGATATATAGTTTTACTGTTCTATTTTCATAGCCCACAGCCGTATAATAATAATAATTAGTACTCATATATTAATAATCTTATATCCGGCAGCAATCATAATATTATTAATGAATAAAATACAAATTGCTAGAAATGCATATGGCTTTGAGCCAAAGGCACAACAAAGGTGGTTTTGTAGACATTCTCTGGTGAAAAACAGTAGTGTAGTTTGAGATTGGAGTGAAAAAAATGATTGTCGGATTGGTGTTTTGGGTTAGCGGGTGAAAGGAGAGCTATAAAAATCCAAGGGCCAAGAGAGCTTTTGTTTGTTTGTTTGATTCGATCGAAGGGTGGGGTCCATGTTTTTGGGGGGACCTGCTGTGGGGGTGTAGCTGGACCGCCCTTTTTGCTTGCAGTTGCAGAGAGAGGAAGAGGGAGGAGAGAAAGGGAGAGAGACCAGCTTCTTGATTGCATCAATATGATGATGATTGGGTCATTAGTGGTGGCTCAATGGGTTTTTAAGCTCTCGGGCTTTTGTTAATAAATGCAAAGACAAATCCGATGCTAGCTCCTAGTAGTTTATACTGTTTACATTTGTCATACTCATATTAATCACCTTTCTAATTTCTATATTCTTCTACTTTTTTTGGACTTTAGTAATGTACTTAGGTAAATTCACAGAAAAAAATAAAGTAAGTGCCGAGAGTCGAACTCTAAATATAAAAGTCTTTTTTCAGATAAAAAAGTATAAAAGTCTTTCCATCATTAGTAAAGTTCTTTGTATTAACATAGAGCAGAAATTTTGAATGAGCAGTGTGAGATGACTATTCTAAAGTGTCAATAACAATTCCATAATTTAAGTTGAAATATTGTAAGAATGAGATTATATCATGTATTACTCATGTATTGTTTTTTTTTTTTTTACGTGAATACATTACGGAGTCTACTCGTACTTCTAATTTATCGTGCTTAACTTATGTCTGGTTTAGAAAAATATACCATTGGTATTTGCTTAACTTATGAAATATCCTTACACAAAGTTTGAATGAATCATTCACTATAATAGGGTTTCACCAGTCAAACAATATTAGTAGACCGACATTAAATATTCATTATGTAAATCCCAAAATGCAGAAAGAAAGGAGAAAAAAAGGGTAATGACAAGGGAGCTAGCTATGCTAAAATACATATGGTACCACCTCATCTTCTATAGCTCTTCTCAGTCTTCAGTATTCTCCACCTCACTGAAGGCTGTGTAACCTACAGTTAGAGGGTCCATGATTTCATCGAAGCACATCATGCACTAACCCAAATGCAAACTGACCACAAAGTCCTTTTTGCTGTAATTTTAACTTTTACTGTTTTACAGCCCACAGTTTTATCTGCCTCTACGCTTTTGGTTGGCGGTTGCGTGAACAAAAGAATATAGAAAACCCAGACACCACAAATATATATAGCAATCATAATGCTGCCTTTCCCAACCTACCAAGACACATCAATGCAGCATTTGATATGGTCTCTCAACTTCTAGCTTCAAATCCGGTACCTCTCAACACCCATTTCCTCTGCGAAACCCTACATATGCCCATAACCTAACTACATGAAACGACATGTTGCCAGTTCTGTGCTTATGAAATTGATTTGGATGGGATATTTCTAGGGTTTTCAGAAAACCAGAGAGATTTGCTCTCTGAGTTTTTGATTGACTTCATATGGCATTGTATTCTCTTGTGATGGTAACGTGAGAGAGAGGCTATAAAGATTGCCCCATTTATTTATGTTGCACTTTTATTGGACATTATAAAGCTTATGTGGCAGCTCTCTCTCAATTGCTTTTGTCAGCTTAAAGCTTCCATTAAAGCACTGAGATTCCTTGTATGATTTGATTTCTCCCAAGAGGAAATCCAAGACAAGATTTCAACCAGGACAAAAAACCCTTCTTCCTTTTCTCACATGAGGTTGAACACAACAAAGAGGGGGGATGATTGAACACTTTGTCTCTATATTTAATTGTGTGTAAATTAGAACATGGTTAAAACCCAAAATGAAAACAAAACCTAATCAGATACTTGAAGAAAAAGAGAAAATCTGCTTTCACCTATAGCTTTTCTAAAGGATCCAATTAGATCTTAAAAAAGTTTCAGCCTTTCTAAGAAGAGAATCTAGCTTAAGTACATGTTATTATCTAAAATGATAACTCATTTATTTTAAGTATTCTTTAGTGAGTGCTACTAAACTACAATTAATATGGGTCAAACTTACAATTCAAAGCAAACTAGTGTGCTGTTCTCTGCAGCAAAGAATCATCCCATAGTTGACAAAGTGGTAAAGAATGTTGATTGCTATTTCACTAGGCATTCAGAACCTTTTGCTGCTAGCTACTAATTAAGGTGTCAACTTAATAACAAATAAATCCAATAATTTCTGTCAACCGGGTCTAGCTCAATGGAAAAGGAACTTGTCTCCCCTGTAATTTAGACTATCGCTTGTACTAAAAAAAAAAGATCCAATAATTTCTAAATAGTTTGAATTTTGGGAAAATGGGGTTATATGATACTCAAGTTATTGCAAGATAGCTAGGATTGAAAAATAATGTCCATCTATTGCAGGAGCCTATGTATTGTTGAATTATTGTTGCAATTCATTATGCAAGTCAAAACTTGAGAAAATTTTGAAATATATTGCAAACACATGTGCCACTGTTATTTGTAAGAGAAACATAAATTATGACTATGAATAATGATTCTGTCCAGTAGCCCTTAACTAGGGCCCCCTGCCCTTTTTTTCATAGGACAAAGCATGTTTTCCCAAGAAAATAAAGCTTAAAACTGTAAAATCTTAGTATGACACAATAATTAAACACTTTAAGTAAGATCTAAATTGATCATAAATTTCATCATCATATGGATCACAACCTTTAATTAACTTGATCCATACTGTCACCAACTCAATTAAGCAGGCTTTGTTTGTTCTTTATAAACCAAAAGGGGGGAAGATAAAGAGAAAAACAGCCAACAATCCAAATCCTAGTGCTGGATTTTAATTCCTCTCCCTTTTCTCAGCAGAAAAAATAAAGATGTAAAAGCCAAACTTTTTTATGCCGTTGACTTAAATTCTCAACGGCTATGATGAAGCGTGTGTTGTCTTGAGGAGACAAAATTATGGAGTTTGCTTGATAAAGATCGAAGGGTGGTGATGCTAAGGGAAAATTGGAGCAACTTTGTGCCCTTGCAATCACTTGTGGGTCTCTTTCCCACCCCCTCCCTCTGACACACCCACCCACTAACACAAGATTAGGGTTGCTAGCTAAGTATGGTTTAAAGCCAGAGACCTTATAATTGACAATGCTAACTAACATATCAACACCAAAATGAATATGTTGAAGAAAAAAATACACCTAGTGGATGACTCTCAATCATGCAATGCTTTGTTTGAACCAAATTAAGGGGTAAATGACAAGAAGAAAAAGAGGAGAAAAGCTTTGACTGTGATTTATTAGTTATAAAAGATAAGTGACAGACATTGTGAAGTTAAAATATAACATGTGTTACGGAATCTGAATTATAAATAAAAACATGTAACACGTGACATGTTTTAATTTGATGGTGTGCGCTACTCATCATATCTGTGACAATGAAATCCTATTTAAATTTTCTTTATAAAAAATAACATAAAAAGAAAAAAAGAAAGAAAGTGATCCTTGTTAATTGGGTAAGTGCCTGAAAAAAAAAAATTGGGTAAGTACAGTAGGTATGGAGGGTAGGGATTGGATGATATATTTATAAGGGAATGGATGAAATAAGAAAGTTAAAGATCCAAATTGGGGAAGAAGAGTAAAGAAGGGATTTGCCAATTTGGTGTTTGTGGTGTAGTGTGAATATTAGAAGTGTGCAAGGTCAAGATTCTCAGACTAGGTGAGGAGATTGTGGATATATATGCATGGGGACCCATACACATACATATGTCTCATGCAATTGTGCACCAACATTGATCTCTCTTTTCATAATTTTATTATGAAGAATAATGGATGTCCCCCCTAAGCTTTTAGAGTTTGGACCTTGGATACCCTACAATGAGAGAGAGAGAGAGAGAGAGAGAGAGAGAGAGTTGCTTCAAATTTCAATTACTAGCTTTGGTTGATCAGCTAGCTAGCTGTATCAAATTCAATTATGGACTGAAATCACTGAGCTAGCCCTATGGAACATAAAAACAAATTGTGCAGGTTGCTAATATGATATAGGGGATGGCTCACCAATTAATCAATATATATATATATATATGGAGCTATGTATGTATCAGATTGAAAAGGCTGCGAATTATGAAGAGAGGAAAATCGTATTGGATGAGACTTTCTCTTTTTACCCAAGAAATGCATTTACACCTGTCTATATGTGGCAAAATGAGCTTCAACCCAAGTGTATAAGGAGACAGGGTAAAAAAAAAGTATGAACCATGCAGTTAAGGGATATCAATGAAAGGGAGGGTCGTAAGTTCAGTGGTAAGTTTCTTTAATTACTGAACCGTACCGTAAATGTTTGCTTTTTGTATACCTACCCACAGTACTCTTGCTTTCATACACACACACACACCACCATAGCCACACTGTATTATTAACTTCATACAAGGCTAGTATGCTAGCATGACCCTTATTTTGATTTGTGAAATGATGTGAGCATGGACATGTTCATAATTCCCACCACTTGAAAAGTGCGATGAAGCTCCTTCTACTCGTATATATGGACTGTATTTCTTTTATACAATCAGTTGTACACAATTATAAATATATATCTCTCTCATCACGTGATGAGAGAGATAGACGCATAAACATATAATGTGATGAAAAAATTAAACACATAGTAATGTACAATCGACAATACTTAAAATTTACTTATACACTAGAATAACTCTCTCTCTTTGAACTTGTTTCATGCCAACAATGGTATTGGTGAGAAATACACACAAGTTAGAAATAATCTCATCTCATTGATACTTGATACTTGGTACTTGAAAATGGGATGGACTATGAACCGTTGATGATGTACATCATTTTATTTGATACTTGAATGAAATTGATGGAATTCAAATTACATCTTCATCAAAATTGAAGACAATTGCCAATTAATTATTGGGTATTTCTCTTGTAGGAGACTAGAGTAGTTGTAAAAAACGAGAGGGTGAGGGAGGCATTGGCAGGGGGTGAAATCAGAAAATGATCCCTACAAACCCCACAACCCTAAACTTGGGGACCACCCCACTCACATTTTGCCTTTAGGACACTTCTATAATGTTACATTTCCCGAGAGTAGGGCCCCCCGACATATCACTCTTCTATTCGGAATATTTTCTGGCCCAAATCTTCGGGCTCCGCCGATGACCACTTTTCCATTAGAGCCATTTTTAACCATTAGCCGCCACCACTCTTCACCAGCAAGCAACGTCCCATTATCAATCATCTTATTTATGAGTAACTTTTGTGACCACAAAATAAAAGCTTATTATTATAAGTATTTTATACACATTTGCGGTCATATAGTAGCAACGGATTCAATTGATCAATGTCAGGTGTATTATCTAGCTCTTAATTTAATAGTGTGTTTCTTTCTAATGAGATTTTCCCTCAACTTACGGAATGAGGCTAAATTGGCTAACGATTGTGTTTGACAAGTATGAGTGTATCGATTATTTCTCTATGTAAAAATGGAAGCTCTCATCTGTTTTATTAATAATTCAACAATTTCATATTTTTCCTTGTAATATTGTAATCATTTTTTTTTTTTTGGTAATACATTGTTAAGGCTATAATCATGAAGTAAATAATACGGGTATGATCATTTTTCATATACATCAATTTACATATCTTATCTTTGTTCAATTGAAAAAGTTGTTAATCAAGTGTATAGGATTCATACGGGTCTATACCAAACATAATTTTTAACGTAAAATATGCACAAAATTATTTGCAGAGAAACATAATAAAAAGTGGAAAATACAGAAAACAGTAAATGTGAATTCAAAACCCTAACCCAATATATGAAACGTGAAAAAAGGAGAGAGTAGAGAGATAGAAAAAGAAGGGATGCTATAAATAAAGTGGCACCGTCCATGGTTATAAAAATCAAAGTTATTAACTTGCTCAAGACACAAGCTTGGTGATCTACTGAGGTGGCTACTGGATAGGGTTCTTTTAGAGCTGAAAACCCAGGGAGGAACGAGCTTTTGCTCTTCATATGTAATGTATAAATATATTTATATAAGTTTTCATTGAAAAAAGATATATTTATTATATATATTTATAGAAGTAATAATGGGGAAAGGAGAATTTGCAGAATAATATGATTGCCATTACAATGAATATTAGTAGGCTGTGTCTGGTTTTGTATGTTGTTGAGGCTTTTGATGCTGACCATGATATCTCATGAGTTATTCCATGTGTTTGTCTCGAATTGCAACTTTTTTAAACCACTTTCTTTTTCCTTTTATTTTTCTGATAGATTGAAAATTTAGTCAGAAAACAATAGTTTTTTAATAGGAGTTTATAGCTCAAGTGGTAGTGCACATGATTACTACTGTTCGATGATAAAATTTTGATTCTCACGCATTTTTAGAAATCAAATTAAAATCTAAAAAATTCTAACATTTACAGTTTTGTCTAATTGATTTGAGAAATTTCTTCAAAATAAGGCGAAGGGATGTAAAAACGGAATCGTACATAAAAAGGGAAATATTTATGTTTTTATTATAATTGTTTTCGGGTAATCTTCTTTCATTTTATCTATTTTCTTTAATCTCTCTCTCTCTCTCTCTCTCTCTCTCTCTCTCTCTCTCTCTCTCTCTCTCTCTCTCTCTCTCTCTCTCTCTCTCTCTCTCTCAATTAGGTTTGGTTCGATTTAGTCTCTCATGGTACTTATATTAAGAAATTTAACTTGATTTTTTTGCATCAAAATGAAAAAATATAAAGGAAAAGCCAAACCAAGTCAGACGGTCCAATCATGTTCGACCAAATTTGACGGATTTTTGGTAGAAACACCCACCCTTACTTTTAATCACTATAGTTACATACAAGCTTTCACAATGGGAATTTGATTTAAATGCAACAAATCTTTGTAATGGGCAATAGCTCTATGTCACCACCTTCCAAATCCCGGTGAGATTTTCCATACGTACATTGTTATTGCTTCAATCAACTTTGAAATCTTTAGCTATATTGGTTATGAAAAATTTATTGTAAAATAATTTTCCCAAAAAAAGAAGGTCATTATGATTGTCACACAACATAAGAAATTAAGCACCTTATTATATAGAATCACCTGGCTTTAGAGGTTAATTAAGCTCACAGTATTCTCTAACAATTAATACTCTTTCACTCATTTGGTGCATTAAAATCAATTCCTCCAATACAAATCCTCCATCTGTCAAATAAAATAAATACACCTTTATATTTAAGGAGTAAATTACAAAATTAAACCAGAATTTTCCCAATAATTATGCAATAAAACCCATGGATTTTCCTCTCCATTTTCTCATATCTCACGACATCACAACATCTCGTGATTGGAAAAGCTTCTTCCGAGAAAATCAACTATAATTACCGGCTATAGGCGGTAAACCAACTGAAAGTGATTTGGGCGGACCAATGGGACCGGTCACCGGCAAGTCCAAGCCTCCACGGAGACAGAGATATTAACACAGTAAATTAATGCCCAAGATCTCAGCGTTCCCCTTCATCTTCGGAGCACTGTATCAGATTTCATTTTCGTCTTCATTTTCATTTTTGGAGGTTTCATAAAGACAATAATACAACCAACATTTATAGAGACCAGAGAGAGAGAGAGAGAGAGAGAGAGAGAGAGAAAAGCAAAGCAAACGACCACCATCTTCTATATATATATAAAACCTTTCTTTTAATCTTAAACTCTCACTCTCTAAACCGACCACTTTTCAGCTTCTAAAATTTCTGGCAACACAACACTCTTTGTTTTGATAAAAATACCCTCTTTGGTTCTCCAACAGTCATCCCTTTGGTTTGTTTTGTTTGCCTCAGCAGAAAGCAACTGGCTTTGGTTTTCTTAGTCTGTTCAAGGACCAAATAAATTACAGCGAAGTAAGAGTTTGGGTTTTTGGTTCTTGTGAGTGACTGAGTCAAGCTGCTTACTGGTTGACTCGGACCAGGGTCCTCTTATGGGCTTGGGTTGGTGAAGTTTGGGATTGTTTAGGTGGTTTTGGATAGTGCAATGGGTGAAGCTGGGAAAAGTTCTGTGATTAGAGAGACACTTGAGAGTCTTTGTGTTAGCAATGGGTGGTCTTATGGGGTTTTCTGGCGCTTTGATAAGAGAAATTCCATGTAAGTTTCTTTATTTTTTCCTTTTTGGAAAGAAAATACTTCTGTTCTCCTTTGGCTGCTGATTTATTGTTTATATAATTTGGTTTTTCCAACTTAGACTCTGTTTATTTTTTCAAGATGCAATTTCCTTCTACACCATTTCACTTTACCCACCCCCTATTGTGTTACAGTCTTTCTTCTTGTGGGAAAAAAAGGGTACAAGTCTCTTTTTACATGTAGAATGAAATCGTAGAACAAATGAGAGTTTGAAATGTTCAAATTTACTTGTTATTCTTGTTTTCATTTCAAAGATTAGTCATTTATGTTCTGCATGCTAGCTGTTTTACATTTTCCCTTGTGAGATCAAGCCTCTATTGAAACTCAAATTTGGTATTTGGGATTATTAAGGTTTTAATGGTTTTAATCTGACATTAATTGGCTGTGTACAAGGTTTCGCTCATGAAAAATTCTGGGTTTGAAATGCTTTAGGTTGTTGACTATGGGAGATGCATATTATGAAGAGCACATGGGAGCAGTGATGGACAGTATGCTTCCGCAGGTCCACATGCTTGGAGAAGGGTAAGTTCCAATAGCTTGTTTTCTTTTTCCCCATCATAGAATCCATTAAACTTGAAAGCAAAATTTCCCCAAAAAATTACTTTTTTTTAATTTATAAATAAGCATTACAAATGTATAACAGGGCTGATCTTGTTGTTGTTGTTGTTGTTTAAAACAGTATTATTGGGCAAACGGCTTTCACGGGGAAGCACCGGTGGATGCATTCAGATGCTCCTAGTGGAGAATGGAATTCATGCAATTCTCTTGAAAGTCAAGATATGTTCCAGGTATGTTCTTCAGTTGTTAACTAACTTAAAAGTTAATAGGCCATAACAGTTCTTGTGGAATTGCTCAAATTTTTGCCATATATTCGTAACTTCTTTTTTTCCTTCCCGGGAAATGGTGATTATTTGTTAACTTATCTGCATATTTTCTGCCATTCTACAGGATGATTCTGAGTTCAGTTGCCAATTTTCTTCTGGTATAAAGGTATCGTCATTTCCTTTCAATCCGTTTTTCTTTCTTGAAAAGAAGCTTGAGTAGTTGAACTTTATGATAAATCTATGTGAACTCTTTACCTTTCACAGCCTTTTAAAGCTAATATTTGTTGTGTACTTTTCTTCATCCATCCATAAGTCATATTTATTGACACTTATATTTAATTTGCAGACAATTGCGACAATCTCTGTTGAACCACGAGGAGTAATTCAGTTCGGATCCACCAAAAAGGTAGTTGAATTGAAGCATCAAACTGGGATTCAGCTTTATGCATTATGTTCATTTTGACATGTCAACGTTCTTATGTTCAAATGAGACTATGGTTGCCAAAATCTAGATTTGGTGTTCGTATAATGTATTTTCAGTATAGTAACAACAACCTGTGTGTAAATATGCATCATGGGGTATGGCATGGTTGAATACTCCTAACAATACTGCTATTACATTTTGCAGATTATGGAGCGGTCCGAAGTTCTGGATGAAACAAAAAGGTTGTTCTGGGAGATGGAAAATCTTGATGGGCTTATTCCTTTGGAAAATGTTCCTTCATGTTTGAACAATGGTACTAATGATCTAAATGAGTTGTTTGCTTCCTTAATTTCATCTGGGAATTCCTATAATGGAGATGTCACCTGGACCCTTGGTGATAAATTTAAGGAGCTCCAAGGAAACGATACTTCTGCAATGAATTTACATTCTACATCATCTGATGACATTGGCTCAGCTGATAAAACCCCTTGGTTTAGTACGTGGAGTACTGAGTCTTCTCATTTGACTTCATTCGACCCGCAGTTGGCATCTGAAATTAGGGTTCAGGATTCTCATGAATCTTGCAGAAATACAGCACAGAATATTCAGATGGAATCAACATTCACTTCATTGGCTGACTTAGCGAAACCTATTCAAGGCAGCTGTGGATATCAGATGGATAACCAGCATTCTCTGCATGGTTTCCCAGTGGAGTTTAACCCAACTGATTTTACTACAAATATCTCTAAATTCTGCCAGGTGGATGATCTTTCCCAGTGGTTTGCTGCTTCACCAGAACAGAATATCAATGGAATGGCAACCACACTGAATGATGACCTCTCACAAGTGATGAAAAGTACTTCGGGGTCATCTGGTCTGGTTAAAGGTGATAGGTTTATTGATGCTCCAATCGAACATCCAGATAATTCCATGCACAGTTCCATTACAAATCCTTTCAATGCTGGCGGACATGAGAATTCTGTGATAATTCAGAATGCTGAAAATGGTTTGTTTGATGGTTTGGGACCAGATTTTGGTTGCGGTCAAGTGGGGGAGTGTTGGGAAGATATTATTGTGCCGGCAGTCAGTGGTGGCTACTTGACCACTGGTACTGCTTTATGCTTCTCAGAGCCAGAAGTTGGTTCCATGACTGCTCCTCGGAAAGGGTTGTTCTCGGAATTAGGACTGGAAGAGCTTTTAAATGGTATAAGTACTACTTCTAGCTCCGTGTTTAAAAGCAGTCTAGAGGACCTATCATCCACCACCCGAAAAAGGAAATCAGAATGTTCATCTGTGAACAGTAACCAGGTTCAGTTTGCAAGGCTCACTGGCTCTAGTGGGAGCATGCATTCAATGGAGCCTTTGTATAACCTGGACAAGACAAACGGTCTTGTACCAAAGAAAGATTTTTTCCCAAAATCACAGGTCGGTTTATGGATTGATGATAGCTATAGTGTCAATGCTAGAAGTGCTGCACAAGATAAACAACAGCAGGCTGAGGAACACACAAAGACCACCAGGAAAAGGGCAAGGCCTGGGGAGAGTACTCGACCAAGGCCCAAGGATCGTCAGCAGATCCAAGACCGTATGAAAGAGTTGAGAGGGATCATCCCCAGTGGTGGCAAGGTACTTAATCTTTATTTTGTCTTTCAATAGATAATAAGATGGGAAAGTGTTTGATTCTTTGGAATTTTTTCTTGAAAGAGATACAAACCTATTGGCCAGATTGCACAATGTGTTTCTAGTGAAGTTTTTGACTTTCATGTGTTTGGTTGATGCAACAGTGTAGCATTGATTTGTTGTTGGACCGAACCATCAAATACATGCTCTTCTTGCAAAGCGTGACGAAATACGCAGATAAACTTAAACAGGCTCATGAGCCAAAGGTTAGTTGATTTAGTTATTTCTGTTATATACAGAACAAGCCAAATATGTTTGATGTTCGTTAACTAAAGGGACAATATTTTGGATGGATTTTGTAGCTAATTGGCAAGGAGAATGGTGTGGTTCTAAAAGACAACAACAACCGATCTGCTGGTAATACATGGGCATTAGCAGTCGAGGGTCAAACAGTGGTTTGCCCTATAATAGTTGAGGACCTTAGTCCACCTGGCCAAATGCTTATTGAGGTATGTAAAAGGCATGAGTATTCTGTCGACCTTAATGTTTTGATCTCTCCTCCTGACTGAAATATTTATTGTTTCTGTTGCAGATGCTTTGTGAGGAACAAGGTTTCTTCCTTGAGATAGCAGACATAATCCGGGGCTTTGGGTTAAATATTTTGAAGGGGGTGATGGAAAGTCGAGAGGATAAGATATGGGCACGATTTATTGTTGAGGTAAACCTAAAGTGAGATTTATATTAATGATCTTAGAGAGTTTTTCCCATAATTTATATTGATGGAAATTTATTATACTTACTTTCTAAAAAAATGAATTTTAAGCTTTCCTCTCAATTCTCTTCTTACCAAGATATTAATTTTAAACTTTGTTTACAGGCAAATAGACATGTAACAAGGATAGATGTATTCTGGTCCCTTCTCCGTCTTCTTCAGCAAACAACAAACAATGTGGTTGATCCAACCAATCTGCCGACGAATATCGTAGATAGCGGAGTTCCTATATTGGATAGTTGTCAACAACAAAGTTTACCTCCTCCCATCAGCTTGTCATGAGATGCTTATTGTATCGGCTTCGGGACGACAGTTTCAGGAATACCTTGAGCATTTACTTGTGAGGACATGCCATGATAGGTGTTCTAGTAACGTAGGAAGTCACGAAAGAAGATGAATTTGGCTTATCCAGCTTTGGAAGTAGGTGTGAAGTGTGCATATTGTTAGTAGAGAGTAGGATACACCTTCAAAATTGCAGGTGCTCTTTTTGTTGCTCTAGTTCCCAATAAGAAAGGACAGGCTTTTTAGGCAAGGTTTTGTATTTTGGTTGTTTTTATCTTCAACCTGATGAGAATTAAACCATTTAGTAATAGGCTAACCATTGATCTGTTTCTTGGCCTTTATGTTGTGGCTTAATATTTGATATAGTAATGGAGTGTTGTCATCTCTCTCTCTCTCTCTCTCTCTCTCTCTCTCTCTCTCTCACATACACAGAACATAAGGAACTAGGATCCACCATATTATTTACACTGAGAATGACATTACACGGCAATCTTTATATTTGTAATAATGTGATTCGTATCAAAGGGAAATATTTTTTTGTCAACCAAACACCTCTCAATTTGGAATGTTCGTTACATGAAATGTTATTCAAATATGTGTCATGATTGACAATCTAACAACGTAACATACTATCTACAACATTGCCTTTGTATTAAAGTTTAGTATATAGGGACAAATAGAGAATCAATATCTCAAAGAAGACCGAATATGCATACCATACACCATATAGTGGTAATCAATCATCATGCACTATGAACCCTTCAAGGCTAAAATATATAAAATTAGGTACGTACTTCTGTCTGGTACAATTGAAAGTTAGGCAAGATTTTGTTATAGTAAATATTGGTTGTCTGCTAATTACTATTACGGCCTAAAAATTACGTAATTATGATTATACGTACAACATCAATGTAGCAAATATAAGCAGAAAGGACTAAAACTTTGAGAAATTTTTGTTTTTGTTTAAATGAAGGATTTGAACTTTGGTTTGAAAGGTCTTAATCAGCTTTCGGTAAAGCATGGGGGCACTGGTAAGACATCTGCTTCTTTTAAAATGTACATGATAATCAATCTGGTGATATTGTAGTGCAAAGCCATGCTTTTTGTGATAGTTGAATTAGCCTTTCAAAGCAGTGCATGCAGCTGTGGAAAGGCTCCAGTGTAAGGAGATAAGTGCTCTTTCCATTCAAATGAAATCAGCAACACACAATCAAATGCAGCCCCAGTTTTAAATCTATTGCCCCACCTTTACTTGGTCCTATTCATGACCTAATTTGCCTTCAATTTCAAAATTAAACCCACAATAAAATATATTAACATTTCTAGTCCCATATTGGGTTCTCCACTACGGTTTGAAACCCACTAGTCACTCTACTGCTTGGTTACAGGTCTAACAATGGCTCTCTCTAAACAAATGGGGGCTTAAATTTTGTCCTGTCTCTGTCAAACAGCTGGAGCAATTTTGAGAAACTGGGACATACAGATGCCTGGAGCTTGATTTTAAAAAGATGAGATAGAGAAATGGGATTTGGGAAATGCAGAGAGGGAAGAAAACAAGGTTGAAAACAAATTTTCTTGACAGCTGCATATGCAATTAGTTGGGAAGCAAAGGACTTTGAGAACAATATGTGATTGTAGTTGTTCAATCAGAGAGTAGCATAGAGTTCATGATATTATAATATCAGCAATATTAATTTCTTTGAGTGCTGGTTCCTAATTATCTTATCCATGGAAAAACAAAAGAGGAATCCGATCAAATCTCCACTTAAAACAAAACATCAACAGTGAACACTTGTATATAAGTAAGAATATATTGATGTTGATCACACATGATAGTGCGCTGATGTTTTCACCTTTTTGATGAATTTAGGACACAATATGTCACCTCATCATGAAGGTTTGATTTTAGGTCCATTAAACACACTCTCTCTCTCTCTCTCTCTCTCTGTGGGCATTAAGGAAAAATAGGAAGCTTTAAGTACCAGTGTACTTGCAGAATTTCATTGGAATGAAAGATGAAAAGCACACGTGTCTGCAAATACCAGATATTTACTAGAACAATATGTATACAGATTTGCAAATCAAACTGGTAAAACAAAGGTCCCCACTTCCCATATGTTGCTACTAATCTAATTACATCCGGTAAGTTTCCACTTGAAAAAAACAAATATTTCAGCTGGACGGTTAAGTTTGCAGCACAAGTGACACGTGCCTTGCACATAATTCTACCATATCCAAATATCAGTTTTGACTCTTCAGTGCAATTTGGTGCAGACACTTGTATTAAAAAAAAGTGCTGCTTTTCCAAGATTGAACACAGTTCTGTTGGTTTAAGAAGTGATGAAAAAGGCCTAATTGGATACATTTGTAAAGAACTGAGGGACTCAAAGATTGAAATGCATTTTTACCTGTTCTGAGAGAACAGAGAGGGAAGGATTAAAGTTCTAGATCAACATGTGTCCTTGAGTCCCAACCTGACCTACCCAAAATGAAAAAAAAGAAGTGCATTGGCTTCTTGCTGCTGACATTGTCATGCCATTGAAAAACATTTTTTATTGTTTATATGTGCTTATTTGTTTATTTCAGACCACTATGAGATACCAAGCTCCCACTTAGTATATATATACTCCAATAGTCACTCTTCTTTCCTCACCAAAGCTTAAGAATTCCTCTGCATGAGAGCTTGTGGACTTTGGCAACTTGACAACTTGGCAGCTTAAGTTTTATCAAGCAGCTCCCAAAGTTGGTTTTGTTTCTGTTGTCATTATCAAAATGGCTCAGGAGAAGGAAGTGGCCAGTGGAGTGGAGTGGAGGATAACAATGGCAGATGGGTCATCTGAAGCATTGGCTCCTGATGCAGGGTTTGCCAAAATAGCCTGGCTTGCTTTGAAGGGTCTGATTGGAGGGTTGGTTTTGAAAGTGTGGAAGTTCCTGAAGAAAGCTTGGGACTTGGGACATAATGAGCCCAGAAAAGTGATTCATGGCCTGAAGGTAGGGATGGCCCTCACTGTTGTCTCACTTTTTTACTACATGAGGCCACTGTATGAAGGTGTGGGAGGAAATGCCATGTGGGCAGTTATGACAGTTGTGGTTGTTTTTGAAAACAATGTTGGTAAGTTCCTTGTCATGATTTTTAAGCCAATTGAGTTCAACAAATATGTATGTGTAAAATTATTGACTTGCCTGAAGCTAAATATTTCATACTTAAAATGCAGGTGCAACTTTATCTAAAAGCATAAACAGAATTTGTGGAACTTTTCTTGCTGGTTTTCTTGCCATTGGCATCCATTGGATTGCAAACCGATCCGGAGAGCAATTTGAGCCTTTCATTACTGGAATTTCAGTTTTCTTATTAGGTATGTAGTCCTATATTATATATTAATGTTCTCTAATTGTGACTAGCTATAGAGAAGACTTTTCATGGGTTATTGTTCTTATTATTGTTTTTTTTTTGTTCTTCAGCTTCTGCAGCAACCTTCTCAAGATTTATACCATCAGTGAAAATCCGATTCGACTATGGTATTATGATCTTCATCCTCACATTCAGCTTAGTTTCAGTATCCGGTTACCGGGTGGATAAATTATTGGATATGGCCGGTCAAAGAATCTCCACCATCATCATTGGGACTTCCTTGTGCATAATCATAACCATGGTTATTTGCCCTATTTGGGCTGGGGAGGAACTCTATATGCTTATCACTCGCAACATGGACAAACTTGCCGGTTCTTTAGATGGTACGTACTTTATTCAAATACCCACTTTTGCTTTCATCAAATAAATACCAACCTGTGGTTAAGTTTAGGCCAATGTCAGTGACATTAAGTGCCCCTATATTTTTCAGGTTGTGTTGCTGAATATTTCAATGATACTGGAGGCTTTGCTGATAGTGACAAAGAATCTGATAAAAAAGTGCTTGGCTACAAATGTGTTCTAAGTTCAAAGGGAACAGAAGAAGCCATGGTATGTAACAGGAACATAATTCCCTGGTTTTATTGAGTTACTTAAAGCATTCTCTCACTCACAATGGCATCGTCTTTTGCAGGCCAATTTTGCAAGATGGGAGCCTGCACATGGCGTCTTCAACTTTAGGCATCCATGGAAACAATACCTCAAAATCGGGGCATCAATGCGTGACTGCGCTTATTGCATCGAGGCCCTCAATGGTTGTGTCAATTCTGAAAACGAGGTATTTTTCTACAAGTTATATTCTGAACCAAATTATTGTTCCACATGGAAATATGTCAGCAATGCAACATTGACTCAATTAACTTGAACAACTTCATCTGAATAAACAGGCCCCCGAGTTCACAAAGAAGCATATCAGCAACACTGCCATAAAAGTAAGCTCTGACTCTTCAATGGTCATAAAAGAGCTTGCAAAGACTATGAAGACAATGAAGAAGTCATCTACAATAGATTTCCTGGTCGGAGAAATGAACAATGCAGTGCTGGAGCTCCAAGAGGACTTAAAATCTCTCCCTACTTTGTTCATTCCACAGCCACTGCAAGAAGCTGAATGTCCCGAAAACAAGAGCACGGAGCAAGATTCCAAAAAGGCAGTTCCTCTCATGGAAATAATTCCACTTGTAACTTTAGCTTCTTTACTGATTGAAATTGTTTCAAGGATTGAAGGCATGGTCAGTGCGGTTGAAGAACTAGCAGGGTTGGCTGAATTCAAGTCCGTCGACGATAGGAAGACTAATCAAAACCAGACTACTAACAAAGTTGTACAAGATCACCAGGGCGGCCTTCAGAGGGTCTAGAATTTGTATAAAGTTCTTGGCAGATTTACGGAAAGGGGCAAAAATACTAAAGAGATGATGTAAAGTTATACAAATCCAACAACTTGGACCCCAATTGAAATCTGTCAATTGAAAATCATTATTTGTTCAGTGCGTATATTTGGATCTGAGATTCTGAATGCATATGGCTACTGGACTTGTTCTGGCAAACTATCACTAGTGTACATGTAATAGCATTATGCTTTCATATTTATAATACATTATGTCACCTGTTGTTCCCCAAAGTTTGCTATTTGATCATACAAGGAAAATCTCCTTTCCTGGGTAGAAATTGTTGTAGAGGACAAATACATTTCCATATCCAAAAAAAGAAAAGAAAAAGAGAAGAGATTATTGTGCAAAGAAAGGTGTAATGTTCACTAGCAAGATATCAAATGTGCAAATAAGAATAATACTAGTCTTACCACATTTGTCTACCACATGATGTGGCAACTGATATATGCATACCACATCAACTAATTAATGTGATTAACACCCACCTTCGTCGAAGTTGAAATGGCGCTGTTTGAATGGTGAAAATTGAAGTCTTTTCCTTTTGGGTGCCGTTGATTCGAATCAAAGAGACCAAATTTTCATCAGTCACCATAAAAACACAAAGACCCAGCTTTGTTTGCTCACCGAAAAACCAAACTTTTCAATCCCTTTAGGTTGGGGTTAGGATCACACAGGCGATGCTTATTGCTCAAAACCTAGAAACACAACACTTTCCAACTTCGCATCCAACGACATGTCGTTTCCTTGGGCTTAGTCCACATTCATTCATTTAGACCTCCCATATGACCAAAAAAGAAAGCAACTTTCTTGAGTCTTCCACGGTCCTGTCTGTTCACTTCACTTCGTCCCTGCCTCCAAAACCCTTCGAAGCTTGAACAGCTTTGGCCATGGCGGAGCCTATTATCACCTCTGAAAAACCCTCCACCACGCCCCTTTTGGACCCACCTTCTCGAATCGTCTGCCACGTGTATGAGCTTCTCCAACCCCACCCCTCTTTTCTTTTCAAAGTTCGTTAATTTTGTGTGAATTTTCCCCGTTTTGATTTGATACAAGTATTTTTGATTTTCTAAATGCAGTTGCCAGAAGCAATTTTCACAATACACATGCCCTCGCTGCAACTCTCGATACTGTTCTCTGCACTGCTACAAGGTAGGCTTTTTATTGTTCTAGTAATTTACAGAGATTGGAGTTTGGTGTTGTGTTTGATTGTTTTGCAATTTTTGTTGAGCAGTCTCATAATCTTCGATGCACCGAATCGTTCATGCGGGAAAATGTGGAGGGGGAGCTTGGGCAATTGGGACCGGACGACGAAACTAAACAGAAAATGCTGGACATACTGAAAAGATTTCATTCTGAAGAAGAAGCTGATGCCATGGATGATGATGAGGCTGGTATGGCTTATTATTTGTGTTTATTGGTGTTCTTGTTTTTCTTTGAAATTTATGGCTTTCAACTTCAATGAACCTTTTGTTGTATGCTTGGGATTTTGCATGTCATGCATTGTAAGATAGTAGGGTAGTAGTTGCTTAGGGAGAGGGAAGTTTCTGATTGAGGGTTTGCTAGAGTTCGGTCTCGGTATACATGTTTATTGGGGATTGAGGGTGGCTGGAAGAATATGCCGATTTCGATTGATGCTATGCTTACTGATTGTTGTGTTGTTGATGCTATGTGCAAGTTTACTTGAGCAGTGATTGTTTTTTAATATTTGAGTACATAGAATAAAAGCAGCTCCGGTGCAATTTACCGGGTCTTATTGATTATGCATGCAATAAGCCTAAGTTGGCCTTTAGATAAAATTGCTGATTAGTATCCTTGGGGTGAAGAGTGAGAGTTTTTGTAGTCGGTCTAAGGATCACTGAAGCCTAATGAGGGCTACTGGCTAGTTTTTCAGTTTATTATAGACTTCCTAAAATACATTCATGTAAAACTTATAGCCCTTTAGTGTTTTTTTTATCTCTTTCAGCAAATTGGATGCTGACCAGAATCTTCAATATTTTTTTGCAGGTTCTACTCTGTCTGAGGAGACCATTCAAAAAGTGCTTTCTGGTACAATCCTCTCTATCCTTTTTCAATGATGTATTTAGTTTCTGGCGCTCAAGTTCTTTCCTATCTTTCATTCATTCTGATTTTACATTTCAAATCTGTTATAGAAATTTTTTGCACTTCTTAGTTTAAAGTTGTATATTTAATACGAATTATCTGTTCTCTGAGCTACTTGCTATTTCCTAATGCTGACACGAGCTGATTCTCATTAATATTTGCAGGAGGTCAAGTTAGTTTTGATGATCTATCTGCAGAAGAGAAGAAACTATTCCAAAAAGCTGTTGCATCCGGTGAACTAAGCAAGATGATTAAGCCTTGGGATCCATGGTGGTTGAAGCCTTCTGCCAGAACAATAACATTCAGCAAGGTAGGAACACAACTTATCAAACCGCTTGCCAATGAGGAGGAATCAATGTCAACAGAAGATGATCTAGAAAGTAATCAAGCGAGTGAGATTCCACCTGGGCCTGACACCCCACTGCCTCCAGTCAGCAAGCTTAGTTCTACAAAGCCATCACCAACCTTGGCTGTTCATCTGGTTGATATTATATATAGCTACTGTTTCACACTCCGTCTTTACAATGGAGATTGGCTATCAGACGCCACAGGATCAGCCATGGTACTACTGTCAGTGTCCTCTGTATTGGGCCAAGGTGGACAACCGGAGACCGTCCTGGAAGCTCTGTCTTATTGCCTGGAACAAACCTGCTCTCCTGCTTTCAGACAGATGGGCGGCTTGCAATTTGGACTCGGTCTTATAGATGATGTAATAACCCTATTAACATTAGGAACCCCTGCTTTGTTGTGCTTGCTTTGTGATCTGCAGAGGATGGTTCAGGCTGGGGAGAGGGAACTGAAATCAGAGAAACCACTAAAGTCGAGAAGAGCTGAAATTAGGAGTAAGCTGAAGCTGGCCGAGAGGAAAATTTATTTCATCATGTGTTGGGTCCACGAGCAACCCGGGGAAGCTTGGTCTCCCTTGGCAGCCATTGTAAAGGCAGAGAAAGGTTCGGCTTTGAATTATGAAGCTGCTGCTTCAAGGCCTGGGAAAGTGGACAAGAAAGCAGAACCAAGAAGCAAGGTTTTGATTCAGGAGATCAAGTGAAAAAAAAAAGTGACATTGTATTTTCTTTGCATCTTGTTATCTGTTAACTGTTGTATGAGGAGCACAAACAGCTGTTCCAAGTAGAGTAGTTACAGTTCAGTTGTATAGTTGGCTAATGCAATTGTAGACAGTTATTTTAGACTCGTTTTCTCTAGTTTTACCAACTAGGAGCTGTAAATCAGTAACTTTTGTTTTCACTGGTTATCAAAATTCTTTATTTTCACCGACAAAATTTCCACAAATTTATTAGGCTGAACGAAACGACGTTGTGGGGTACTTTAATCCTGACAGTTATATAGTCCGTTTCCCAACCCGCCAAGGCGAGAAATGCTTACATGAAATGGGGCGGCCATATGCCATGCGAGATAACTTTCCCACGAAAATAGTACTATTCCTGTTTTATACGTGATAATTTTTTTCATAAAAATAATATTATTTCCATTTCATACAAGAACGTTCCCACGAAAATAGTACTATTCCTGTTTTATACGTGATAATTTTTTCCACAAAAATAATATTATTTCCATTTCATACAAGATTTTCTGGTACAAGTTTCATACAAGGTTTTCCGCTCCAAGGTATAGAAGAAGGACGTCACATCAATTATTATTTTCGAATTCCTAGAGTATGGCTATTTCGTTATTTTCCAAAGAAGTAGGGTTATTTCTGGTATCCCACCCAAACCTATATGACTTTCCGTCTCTCCCTGTGGATGCCGTAAACCCCCAGTTCTCTCTCAGAGAACGAACATTCCAAGAACGTCGTCGTATTGTTCTTCGCTCTCTCTCTCTCTCTCTCTCTCTCTCTCTCTCTTCGATTCGTACCAATCTCAGCAACACTATCCGTACAGAGATGGTTGATGTAAACGACAAGTTAGCGTATTTTCAAGCGATCACAGGCCTCGAAGACCCCGATTTGTGCGTGGAGATCCTCACCGCCCATGGCTGGGACCTCGAGCTCGCGATCTCCGCCTTCACCACCACCACGAACCACCCACCTTCGCCGGAGAATCCCGCCTCCGGCACCACCTCCACAGTCCCCGACGGTAGTGGTGGCGGTGGCCTATACTCCGTTTCTCAACGCGGAGAACCGTCGCATCCATCTGGACCGTCATCAAATGCCGTCGCACCACCCGGTTTGGCTTGGAAGATCATCACTCTGCCGATTTCGGTAATTTCTGGTAGTTTAGGGTTGATTTCCGGCGCAATTGGTCTTGGACTGTGGGCCGCGGGCGGAGTGCTCTCCTACTCTCTCGGAATGATTGGAATCGGGTCGGGTCGGGACGGTGAGTCGTCGGCCCGATTGGTGTCGGTGTCGGCGGTGGCGAATGAAGCGATGCAGTTCGTGGCGAGTTTCGAGAGGGATTACGGGTCGAGGAGGCCGAATTTCGTAAGCGAAGGGTTTATGGACGCGTTGCAGAGGTCGAGGAACTCGTTCAAGCTGATGTTCGTGTACTTGCACTCGCCGGACCATCCTGATACGCCGTTGTTTTGTGAGAGGACTCTGTGCTCCGAGACCTTGGTGGCGTTTATCAACGAGAATTTCGTGTCGTGGGGAGGGAGCATTCGGGCCAGTGAAGGCTTCAAGATGAGTAATAGCTTGAAGGCCTCAAGATACCCCTTTTGTGCCGTCGTTATGGCCTCCACGAACCAGAGGATTGTGCTGCTTCAACAGGTATATGATTCTTTGCTTGCTTTTTTTTTTTTGGTATTCGAATTATTTATACGAAATTCATAGCTCTGTAGGCTTAATTAGGAATGGCAATTATTGCATGTATGTCATTGTATCTTTTTAGGCCGTACTGAAGCTAGAAAATGAAGGTTTCTTAGCTCTCTCGAGAGATAAAGTTCCAATTTGAGTGGTTATCTCATCGGTTATCAGCATGGCATACTGAAAGAACACATTTGACTCTTTTAGGTGACTCTCTTTTTCTTGTAAATGAGTCAACTGGTGTCAGCAGTAGTGATTCTGGGGCTTAACTGGGAATGTTACAGACCGGTATCTTTTTATTGAACTAAGGGTTGAGTTCATTGGCTTTCCTATTCGGATTGTTCAGAGTGCTACAAACATCCCATTTTCATGTAATGCTAGCTGAAACTTTGCATGGAATCATTGCTTAGTATGTTCACTTTGGTGTGAGTAATTTTAGCAGAAACACGATTCTTTGGTGGTTTGTTAATGGTCAACAGCGGAAACGGGTTTAGACATCAACCTACTCCTGTAGTTTAGCTTTCTTATTCTTCGTCCTTTTTTTTTCCTCTCTCTAAATCTTTTATGTTTTTTTTGTTGTATTCTTGTTTCTTTTTGGACTTTAGGTGGATGGAAAATTTGTAATTGAGCTATATGAGTTTAAATAAGCTGTTACCGAGTAAATTCTGCACGTCCATAGCTTGGTATGAGCATTTTGTTTAATGCCTTACCTTTAACATGTTTTCCTTATGCATCTTGAACATGATGTTTTGTAAGCGGGTTTAGTGTATATTATCATGTTTTGACTTTGATGTTTGTGCAATTTTTTTCCTTTCCATTTCCCTATTTTCCTTTCAACTTTCTGGTAACTAGATATGAATGATGACAACTTATTGTTCATTTTATCCTTAATGAGTATCTTTGTCATGTTTGGCAGGTTGAGGGGCCAAAGTCTCCTGAAGAAATGCTCACAATATTGAACAGAGTGGTTGAAGAAAGTGCTCCTGTTCTTGTTGCAGCAAGGCTTGATGCAGAAGAAAGGAGAAACAACATTCGTTTAAGGGAGGAGCAAGATGCTGCTTATAGAGCAGCACTTGAAGCTGATCAAGTATGTTTATAGTTTAACCTAATTGCATGCTTCCTTTGCCCTTTCACGTCACAGACAAAAAACTTAGGTTTTATAAAGCTCTTAGGTTGTTGTTATTTTCCCATTGCCTCATTGTTATCTTCCTTTGCTTCAGGCAAGGGAAAACCAGAGGAGGGAAGAGCAAGAACGTCTGGAAAGAGAAGCAGCTGAAGCTGAGAGGAAGCGCTTGGAAGAAGAAGAGGCTCGTGAAAGAGCAGCACGTGAAGCTGTGGAGAAAGAGGCTGCACTAGCTAGGATGCGGCAGGAGAAAGCCTTGTCGCTTGGTGCCGAACCTGAAAAAGGACCTAATGTTACACAAGTAATCCCTCGTGCATTAGAACTCAAATTTTCTCTTGTTATTTTCTTGTACCTTTTGAATGTATTGATATTTCAGATAACTACTATCATATGTTTATATGTTCAGTTCCGTGTGTAATTAATGCATGCTTGTGAATTATAATTTAACAAATAGGTTGTGGTGAGGTTCCCAACTGGAGAACGGAAGGAAAGGAGGTTCGACAGTAGTGCAAAAATCCAAACTCTCTATGATTATGTTGATTCTTTGGGTTGCTTAGATGTGGAGAATTACAGTCTGGTTTCTAACTTCCCTCGAGTGGTATATGGACCGGAGAAGCTGTTGTTATCCTTGAAAGAAGCCGGGTTGCATCCTCAGGCCAGCCTTTTTCTGGAGCTGAATTCTTAGAGAAGTTTAATGCAGAGAGTGTTATTAAAAATGTAGTAGGGTTACTCCGTTTTGCATCTCTATATACTAGCAACTATGTCCATTTTATTAGAACCAACAATGATATGATGAGGTAAGATAGATGATGTGATACCATTCTCTCTCTTTCTCCTTCTCTCCCATCTTTTCTCCTCTCCTCTCATCTCTTGTCTTGTCTTGGTGGATGTGTAGTTTGTCTTGATTGCATATTCTTTCAAACAAGGCGGCCGCCATGAAATGGAAGCTGGGGTTGAAATAATGATACTACTGACTATATGTTATATATAGACTTGAAAATCTAAATAAGCTTTCCCATTCATTCATTTGTATGATGTGATTTGTGATTCGTTTGTGATTGTTTGGTGAGTTGTGATGATTGTTTCCCAAAACTACTAGCTCGTCTTTAGCCTCGGAAATCAAGTTGGTCTTAACCTTTGCCCCCTTACCCTCCAGCCTACTACGAACACGGAAGTAGTTCATCAAGTTGTGACAAATCACCTCCTCCATCATTCTCATCGTTCTTTCCTCGTCTTGTCCTTTTCTCCATCCCAGATGGACTTTACGGAAGCTCCTCATCTACCTTTCCCCCCTCTAGATAGCAATGGAACGTTGGCTGCAGCAAAATGCACACATCAGCTGAGTAATCTTTCATTCTAAGATGAAATTAGGGCTGAAATATTTTCACACAGCGTCAACAAAATGCTTAATTATCCCAGTTTCCCGGATAATGTTTACAACTATTCTGAAATAAACAAAGGTCAAACACATTAGAAATTACATGAGTGGACTCTGTGCAGGCATTTACGTTCAAACAAAATAGAAGACCATCAAATCATTTACCGTCGTGTGAAAAATACATAAATTTTATCATGTGCAGACAAGCATTATGCCTTGTTGCACACGTCATTTCATCCATATATCAGAAAAGATAGAAATTAAAAAATTGAGTAACATATAATGTTACTATCAAAATACATTCTTGTCTGTCGTCACACCAAAATAACCCGTACATAGTACATTCATGTATTATATGCGTATATGTACCTTTTTAAAAAATACTTTTGTTTTTTTGTACACTATTCAATTTTATGAAAACATACTCGTTTTTAACACATATATTATTCACATATTATACACGTACATACATGTGTATCATGAGTATACACATATTCCTCAAAATCCAATTAATTTTCTCACCACAAAAGTTATCACTTATCAACACATCTTCAAGTTTTAACCTATACATTTATTTAATTTGATTTATTTATCAAAAAATAATATCTGGAATATATAGTGCCTGCTAGAAGAATGCTAGTTTCTTCTTTTAGGTAGGTTTTCTAGAATGTCAAAGTAAACAATAATAAAAATAAATATACAACGCTCCAAGCTGAGCTGTCTTTCCCTAATCACTCTCCTAATTTCTAAATTAAACTAAAAACCCCCAAAAAAAAGAAAAAAACCCTTAAAAAATTAATTTCCAAGTCCAAATCCCACCCAAAGACAGCGTGTACCATCTAATCATAGAAGGACTCAATCTCTCGATCCAAATAAATCAAAATCCCCAAATCCTAAACCAACTACAAAACGATGTCTTCTTCCCCAGCCCTACATTTACACCTCTCCTTCGTTCCCTTCCCTCGTTCCCAATCCCTAGGCTTCCTTCTCCAATCCCTCTCGCTCTCTCTGTTGCTCGCTTTCTCGTTTACGGGGTTTCTGTAGGGTTCCGAATCCCCAATTAGGCTCCTGCTCGCGGTTTTTAAGGATTTCGGGTTTCGTTTCTTGATTTGGTGGCGAACCCAAATGATGCAGAGAGCGCCATGGCTGAGTCTCGGATAGGTTTAACAATGTGGAGCTCTGTCGCGAACCGGAACTCGGGTACGGAATTCAGGGATATGTGGTTTATCGGCTGCAGGTTTCGTCTTCGATCGGCGGTCGATTCGTACTCCGTGGCTTGCGAGGCATTTTCTGAACACCGTCTTCTTCTGATTCCGGTTGGGGGTACAAGCAAGCAGCTTTGATAGGATTTGCGAGGATCGTTTTCTGTGTTTTCGCTCTGAAGAACAAACAAAGTTGTTTCTTTGGGGAGATTGTTTTCGTTATGGATTCCTGTAGTGGTTTGGTTGGTGAAAAATCTGATTGTGACGATGGCGGTGTTGTGGAGAAAGATCCGACTGGGAAATACTTGCGGGTACCAATTTCGAATTCTTTTGACTCTCTAATTTTAGAATTTTAATTGTTTGTTTGTAAATGCATGGGGTTGGTTTTAGGATAGAATTTTTCATCTTCTTGCTTGCTTCATCTTTTTTTATTTATTATTTATTATTTGGTGATAGAATTCTGATATGAATTTGTGTTTGTTCCTCCAGTATGACGAAGTGTTGGGGAGGGGAGCATTCAAGACTGTGTATGCTTCTCTAACCATTTTCTGAATCGGTTTCTTTCTTGTTGGTTTCTAAGGTTCTAAGAATTTTTCATTTGCAAATTTATTTTTGAACTTATTTGTATGCTCTGTAAAATGTAGATATAAGGCATTTGATGAGGTCGAAGGAATAGAAGTAGCCTGGTGCCAAGTGAATATTGAGGATGTTCTGCAGTCGCCAGAACAGCTTGAAAGATTGTATTCGGAGGTTCATCTTCTGAAGTCATTAAAACATCAAAACATCGTTAAGTTCTGTAACTCTTGGGTTGATGATAAGAACAAGACCATCAACATGATAACAGAGTTATTCACTTCCGGGAGTTTAAGGCAGTGAGTTTCGCTGACTTTTTTTATTTTATAGCAATTCATGTTTTTACGTGGCTTACATTATCAAATACTAATTGCCACTGGTCTGGATTTAGGTACCGAAAGAAGCATAAGCATGTTGATATGAAGGCCATTAAGAACTGGGCTAGGCAGATTCTTCGAGGCTTGCACTATCTGCATTCACACAATCCTCCAATTATTCATAGAGATTTGAAGTGTGACAATGTATTTGTTAATGGAAATAATGGAGAAATTAAAATTGGAGATCTTGGGTTGGCGATAGTCATGCAGCAGCCTACTGCCCATAGCGTAATTGGGACCCCGGAATTCATGGCTCCAGAGCTTTATGACGAGGAATACAATGAACTTGTCGACATCTATTCTTTTGGCATGTGCATGTTAGAAATGGTGACTTGTGAATACCCTTATAGTGAATGTAAAAATCCAGCACAAATTTACAAGAAGGTTACCACTGTAAGTTTCTGATCGCCTGCATTATGAATTTCCTCCAGTTTTTTGTTTTACTAAGCAGTTGCCTAATGTTTCTCATAACTTTGTTTCAGGGTATAAAGCCTGCTTCACTCAGTAAAGTGGAAAATCCTCAAGTCAAGCAGTTCATAGAGAAGTGTCTAGTTCCAGCATCTATGAGATTGACTGCGACAGAGCTCTTGAAAGATCCATTCCTTGCAACTGACAATTTGAAGGAGCGTAGTTGTGATCTTTCGCAACTACCCAATCTTGTGCCTAAGTTGGTGAACTTGCCACAGCCCGAAGCTCGCCCTATGGACTTAGATACTAACGACCTGAAGTTTTCTATTGGATCTTGTAGGAAAAGTGTCAATGAAACTTCTAACTCTTCAGCTCTGGAGTTTGGGAGGTTCACGGAGAATAATGAGTTCAGGTTAAGAGCTGAACAAAATACGGATAATACCGTCTCTTTAACTCTGCGCATTGCTGATACCTGTGGTAAGTGCATCTGCCATGAAAATGGGTTAATTGTTTCCCCTTATTTTTCATGAAGTGAACCTGAATGTTATTTGTCTATACAGGTCCTGTGAGGAATATCTATTTTGAGTTCTATCTTGATTCTGATACTGCAATGTCAATTGCTGGGGAAATGGTTGAGCAACTTGAGCTTTCACATGAACATGTCTCTGTCATAGCTGAGTTAATTGACAAATTGATTATGAAGCTTGTACCAGGCTGGAAACCTTCATCTGAAAGTTCATCATGCGGAGCTAACAGTTCATGTGGGGATCATCCTGCACATCAAAATATTGTGTCACCATTGGCATATGCAGAAGACCAAGATAACCAAGCATCAATGATTTCAGATGCCTCAGCCTGCTCAGCCGAGTATAGCTTCCCTACTGCCTCATGTGCCGATAATGTCAAAGTTTCAGAATCGGCCAAGTACAGTTCTGATGAATTCTGCACAGGTTCAGATGGGTACGGTTCCAGTCCGGATTGTATGGTTCAGGGCGGGCTCAAGGAGAAGAGCTATGAAGCTGGTTCTGGTGATTCTGTTGTTATGAATGACGCATGCCCTGACATGTCAAGCATTTGCTCCTTATCTGAGTTGTCTCTAGTGGACAAAGATCGGTATGATGAGCTGAAGGGGGAGCTTGTTGCAATTGATGTGCAGTATCATCAATGTCTTCTCGAACTCTTGAAGATGAGGGAAGAAGAAATTCAGAATGCCAAGAAGAGGTGGATAGAAAAAAAGAAAATAGCTGTTAATTAATGTACTATTTTGTCTTCCTAAGGTGTTTTTTTTTTCGGCTTTTTTTCTTTTCCTTGTTAACATTCATTTGATTCTTGTATTTTTTTTCCTTAAGAAAACGCAGGGATCTGTTTTGGTACAGAATTTGTTTTACGGTTATTAATGAATATGTTTTTTGTTCCATGAGTTCTTGACTGTTTTATTTCATGTATAAACAATTGTATTATCATGAGATTATGATTTTTTTCCCTTTATTAGTGTGTCTTATATTTCTCGAGTCTTCAATTACCATGCTATTAAAATCACGCGCATATGAAAATACATGTCCGTTCTATATTTGATAAAGATTATAGATTTTAGGAAGATTTGTAATCGTTATCTCTTCTGTGGTCTCTTCATTATGAGTTTTTATAAAAAAATAGTTAAAATTTACCCCATACTTTCATAAATGTCAGTTTTTATAAAAACTTTCAAAAATAGCAAAAACCTCACCTAAAAAATACTCAAATGCCCTCGTAAGTAAAAACCACAAAAATCTAAAAAGAAAAATATGCAATCTCTGTATGCAATTTGATTTTAAACATACATAAAAACAAAGGTTTGATCCCATGTTATATCATTGGAGGAGTTGAACTATGATCCTAGCTAGTCCCTCCATTATTATTTATAAGTGGTATTGAGTTCTAGTGTACTACGAGTACTGCATCCACCCAACATTGAGTTGAAGCAAAGCTTTTGTTCTAGATCTCCTTCATCACCATTATCTAATTACTTAATTATCTCTAATAAGCCATATATTTGTATTATATATTTAACAAGGCACTCATAGAGTTATTGATTCATCACCCCAATGTTAAAGTTCATATCGGAATCTAATTAGCAACTTTGAAGTCCATATATGGCTGACAAAGGGTTGTGCGTAGCCTCCAATGGTGATAGCATTAGCATGGCTGACGACAACAAATACTACCAAAGCTTAGAGCCCAATGACAGAGACAACAGATACTAACATAGGGGAGTTTTATGTTTGAAATCAAATGAAAACATAGATTATAGGTTTCCATGTTTTGCTTTTTTAGGTTTTTGTTGGTTTTAGTTTTGAGGGTATTTGAGTATTTTTAGGTGAGTTTTTGGCTATTTTTGAAAAAAACTTCTTCATTATATCTATCAATATTTTTTTATTAATTAGAAAGGAGATGATTTACTTGTTTTAATTAGAGGAGGATTCGAATTTTGACTTCTTACATCATTAGAAAAAGGAAAAAGAACGAATAGTGAAAGATGATTTCATTGAGAAACCGATTGACAACAAAAATTGTGACTAATACAATTTCTAATTTTTTTTTTATTCATCCAAAGAAAGAGAATGCTTTGATATTAAAATTTACAAATTTATAAAAAAACCCAAGTACTATTTAAACTTAGAAACACACCCAAAAAGTGTATTAAAATAGTATTTTTTGGGGGTTTTGAATGTGTGTAATAGTACTTTTTGGGTGTGTTTCTAAGTTTAAATAGTACTTGGGTTTTTTTATAATTTCAACACCCATTTTGGGTTTTTTTTTTATAAATTTGTAAAATAACAAACCCTAGCAAGACAACTTTTGCCGTTTCTGAAGGTTTTGATTGAATAATTAAGCATATATATTGTGTTAATTTTTTTAGTATAAGTGATAGTCTAAATTAGATGGGATTTCTCCCACACACTGTTTTAGTCTTTTATAAAAAAACCCAAAATGGGTGTTGAAATTATAAAAAAACCCAAGTACTTTTTTTTATAAAAGCCCCTTGTTATTTTCGTTTTTAGACTAGGATTCCTAGAGTTTAATTTCCTCCTAGTGATGCTAGGATTTGTTATTTTCATTTTTTTTGACTAGGATTCCTCGTAATTCTAGGGTTTGAAGTAGTATTTATTTCAACTTTAGCGCAATTTTAATCAGTAACAATGTTTACGAGTAAGCTCTAGATTGAAACAGAGCATATAGTTTTTAGATTTTTGGCTTTTGGCTAGAAAAATCCACGACAAATAAGATGAATTAGACAAAAGATTGTCTGATTTAGTGAAAGTGCAACAGGAAGCCGAGCTGAGAGTGCAACAAGAAACAAATATGAGGGAGTTTTTAGGAAGAAATAATACACAGACGATGGGCATGCCAGCAGTGAAGGGAATGGTGTGCAAGGGGCTACTTTAGGAACATTGTTTGAGGTGCTCTTTGGTGCTGTTATACAAGTGAAGGACAAGACTATGATGTTTAAGCACATCCTCGGGTATCTCAAATCCACGATAAACTTTCTAAAACCACTGATAGAAGAGATAACAGAATATCACAAGGTATTCCATCTCTCAAAAGAGGAACTAGAGAATTTTAGAATACAAATGGAGAAGAGTGCAAAGCTCGTTCACAAGTGCTTTAAGGTTCGTAAGTGGGCTAGCTACAAGAAGTATGAACATACCAACAAACTTCTTAGATTAGATGAATCTCTTCAAGTACTGTTAAGTATACTGAGAGAGAGAGAGAGAAGAGAGAGAGAGAGAGAGAGAGAGAGAGAGAGAGAGAGAGAGAGAGAGAGAGAGAGAGAGAGAGAGAGAGAGAGAGAGAGAGAGAGAGAGAGAGCTTAGTTTCCCTAAGTAACACAGAGGAAGTGATCAAACAAATGGAAGGGAATAATTTGATACAAAATGATCAAATTGTAAGTATAGGTTGTTGTCCATGTTGGTTTTAAAACATTTTTAAGAAGTTCATTTGAATATTAAACTTGCATTTAATCAAATTAATCGCAGCGGAAGAATATGGTGGTTGTTTAAATTCAAAAACAAAACTTCTTCCAAGTATCTTAAGCCATGAACATTGATATGATTTCATAAAGGAAAGCACAAGAGAAAAGGATAAGTCTTAATTACCCTTGATGCTATAATATGAATCAAGTTGTGTTTTGGTCTTCTCTTGATGATTTCCCTTTGTTGATCTCCTCTTTGATCTTTCTCCTCCTTGTGAGCCACAAAAGGATATGGCCTCTAAGTCTCGACACCAATGGAACCTTGAGATGAGAAGGAGTATCTTGAGAATACAAGAATGCTAGTTCAAGAATCTCAAGATTGGTTTCAATCTAAACCACTTTGAAAGATGAAAGTGTTTCACTCTTGAAAACTCTCTTTTATCTCTCTTTGATCTCCCAAACCCCTTTGGTTGATGTTGGATTGTGTTTGTATGTTAATTAGCTTCTTAACTTGCTTATGGAAACAATTCCCATACATATCTATATATGCATTTTCGGACAAACCCCATTGGGCTTCCAAAAGTGGGCCTTATGACACTTAAACCATAATTTTTAAGTGTGTAAAGCCCTTGGGCTTGATACCCAACCATTTGGGCTTCTCATTAACTATTACGGAGGCCCAAATACCATTTTACACGTTGTAAATCATCCACATCAAATCAATCAAATTGATTTCCTCATTCTCATTTGTATTACTCAAAGTTAACCATTTAAGGTGTGCGATCCATTAGGTTCTAATTTAGCAAGGCAGTGGGAAAAATATTAGAACTCTTTCTAACCAACTGGAATTAAAACCCCTTTTAATTCTTCCTTTATTTGGATCGATCACAATCAATCCTAGGACTTCCACAAGCCAAGAGTGACATCTAGCAACATATCATGGCTACCCAAGCTAATCAGAATAGACAAAGAACCTATTCAGTTGGAATTGCAATGCAATACGGTCCTTCTCTTATACAATGTTTCCAATCATTTTCAGGGTACGGATTGATAATGTCAAACCCCTAATATGATTAACCTCATGTGATTCAATAAACATGACTAAAACACTTTCTAAATCATGTTCAAATACTTCGGCCGAAGATTTGCTGAATCACATCTTGAAACATTCTCTTTCTTATCAAAAGTAGAGATTCCTTATTGTACATTCACATGCCCCTATGATGAATTAAGAGATCCCAATAACACTTTAGACAAATCTTTTACGACTTGCCTTAAGAGCTATCAAAGATCAATGCATTACAGGACAACCATGATGCCTCAGGTCTAAGGACTAATTTGCATTATTGCAACTATGAGTTCTCGTTTGACATATAGATAAATACTCCATACGAGAACTACGATTGATCGCGTTCAGTGAACTCATTCACTAATGAGCACCCACATACTTGTATTAGTGTCAACTACACAAATGGTTTGAGACTAACCATCCTCCCAATTGAGCATACATAATATGTGCTAATCTTGACGGTTTATCAATGCCCATTTGATAACCTATGATCAGGAACATTTTGGGGTACTACAGTTAGAGATTAAAGGTCTCATGAATCTAAACTTCTTTAGATTACTTTATCTCTTATATAGCATACCCTGGACATTTGTTTCTTTACACGATGTAATAGATAACAAAATAAGTTTGCCCTTTATTACGAAATGTATTCTAAGGAGATTACATCAAATGTATTGGCTCTTAGGGCACATTTCTAACAATCTCCCACTTGCACTAGAGCCATTTAGCCATGTATCTAATACCCATTTTCTCTGTATGTCTATCCAGTGTGACTGTGACATAGGCTTAGTGAGTGGATCTGCTACATTGTCAAAGTGCTTGGATCTCTGATGAGACCTGGGTTCTTTGGCTTGAGCTATCGCCCCATTGTTGTCACAGTACAAAGGTACTGGTGACATTATGGTTTGAACCACATTTAGTTCGGTAATGAACCTTTCATCCAAACAACTTCCTTTGCTGCTTCTGAAGCAACAACATACTCAGCTTCAGTCATGGAGTCAGCAGTAACACTTTGTTTACAGCTTCTCCAGCTAACAACCTCCATTCAAAATGAAGACGTACCCAGATGTGGATTTACGATCATCTACATGGATGCAAAATCTGAATCAGTAAACGCTTCCACTTGTAACTCTGATGTTCCTCCATAAACGAGGAACATGTCCTTAGTCCTTCGTAAGTATTTAAGGATACACTTAACAGCTCCCCAATGATCTAATCCGGGGTTCGACTGATATCTACTCGTTATACTTACAGCATAACTGATATCTGGTCTTGTACAAACCATGGCATACATGAGACTCCCTATTGCAGATGCATAAGGGATTTTACTCATCTGCTGTATCTCTTCAGGAGTTTTCGGACACATGTTCTTAGAAAGGTGAAGTCCATGTCTAACTGGAAGTAACCCTTTCTTAGATTGTTCCATATGAAATCTCTTTAGCACCTTATCTATATACAAGGATTGAGATAATCCAATTATTCTCTGAGATCTATCACGATAAATCTTTATTCCAAGTATATAAGATGCTTCTCCTAAATCTTTCATTGAGAATGATTTAGTGAGCCACAGCTTCACTGAAGATAGCATTCCTATATCGTTTCCAATAATCAGTATGTCATCTACATACAAGATAAGGAATACTACTGAACTCCCACTTACCTTCTTGTACACACATTGATCATCCATGTTTTGTATGAAGTCAAATGATTTGACAACTTCATCAAAACGGATGTTCCAACTCCTAGAAGCTTGCTTCAATCCATAAATGGATTTATGTAGCTTGCATATCTTATGCTTATCAGCTTTAGAAATGAAGCCTTCAGGTTGATCCATGTATAGTTCTTCCTGAAGGTGGCCATTCAGAAAAGCCGTCTTCACATCCATTTGCCAAACCTCATAATCATGATATGCAGCTATTGCAAGCAAAATCCGAATAGACTTTGTCATAGCAACAGGAGAGAAGGTTTCTTCATAGTCAATTCCTTCTCTCTGCTTGTAGCCTTTGCTACTAGCCTTGCCTTATAGGTTTCTACTTTCCCATCCGAGCCTATCTTCCTCTTGAAAATCCATTTATTTCCTATTGGTACAATACCAAGAGGTGGATCAACTAGAGTCCAGACTTTGTTGGTATACATAGAATCCATTTCGGATTTCATGGCTCCAAGCCATTTCTGTGAGTCAATGTCTGACATTGCCTCATTGTAGTTCAAGGGGTCTTCAATATCCTTACAATCACTTAGGAGATTTAACTCTCCTTCGTTTTCATGAAGGAATCCATAATACCTCTCAGGCATTCTTCTAACCCTACTTGAAATACGCGGAGTTTGTGTTACAACAGGTTGTGGATCTGGGATTGCATTTAGTTCAGTGTTGATTTCTAGCTCATTGGACAATTCCTTGAGTTCTATCTCATGTCCCCTTTTTCCCATCAAGAGCGTATTCCCTTTCTAGGAAGGTAGCTGACCTTGCGACGAACAACTTTTGCTCGTCGATGTGATAGAAGTAATATCCCATAGTTTCCTTGGGATACCCTATAAATCTACACTTCACAGACCTTGCATCTAGTTTATCCACATCTTGTCTTTTGACATATGCTGGACAACCCCAAATCTTGATATATCCAAGACTTGGTTTCTTCCCAAACCACATTTCATATGGAGTTTTTGGAACAGATTTGGAAGGCACTCTATTTAACAAATGAATTGCTGTTTCAAGTGCATATCCCCAAAAGGATATAGGTAAATCAGTATAGCTCATCATGGAACGAACCATATCCATTAAGGTTCGATTTCTCCTTTCAGAGACCCCATTATGTTGTGGAGTTCCTGGTGGAGTCCACTGTGATAAGATGCCATGTTCCTTGAGGTAATCAAGAAACTCTGTGCTCAAGTATTCACCACCTCGATCGGATCTAAGGATTTTAATACTCAATCCAGTTTGGTTTTCAACTTCATTTCTGAATTCTTGAAACTTTTCAAAAGATTCAGACTTATGCTTCATTAAGTATAAATACCCGAACCGTGAATGATCATCGGTAAAGGTAATGAAGTACGAATAACCTCCCCTTGCGTTTGTAGACAAAGGTCCACAAACATCTGTGTGGATCAACCCCAACAATTCTGCAACTCTTTCTCCTTTTCCAGTAAAAGGAGACTTGGTCATTTTACCTTGTAGACAAGATTCACAAGTAGGCATAGGAGCAGGTCTAAAGATCCAAGGCATCCATCTTTTGCCATCCGGTGAATCCTATCTTGGCTAATATGTCCAAGTTTGAGGTGCCACAATTTAGTTGAGTTATCCACTTCTCTGGGCCTTTTAGGTCTAGATGCATCTTTATCCATACAGTTAATACTACCATTCATTTCCAAATGAAAAAGACCATCAATCAAATTTGCATAAGCAATAATTCGATTATTATGTGAAATAGAACAAAGTAGTTTGTCAAACAAAACAACAAATCCGTCTCTTAAAAGCATAGAGACTGATATTAAGTTCTTTACACAACCAGAAATGAAATAACAATTATTTAATTTCAGGGTCTCCCCGGAAGGTAGATTGAGATGATAGGTGCCTACAGCTTTGGCAGCTACCTTAGTGCCATTACCCACAGTTAGCACCATTTCTCCTTTTCCGAGTCTTCTACTTCCCATTAGTCCCTGCACACAATTGCAGATATGTTGACTAGCTCCTGAATCAACTATCCAGGTAGAAGTATTAACTGTAAAAACTGATTCAAGAACAAGAGTGTTACCTTCCGAAGGCTTGTTCTTTAAGCTTGCAAGGTAATCCTTGCAATTCCTCTTCCAATGTCCATCCTTTCCACAGTGAAAGCAAGTTCCTTTCGGTTCCTTGCTTTTCTTTGTTATTTTTCTTTCCTTGGGCTTTAGAAAACCTTTCTTCTTCTTTCCCTTATCCTTACCTTTCGGTTTGGATTTGGAAGAGGAAGAAGAACCCTTTTCAAACACCGCAACTGTCCCTTTCATTCCTTTATCCTTCAAGATATTCTTTTCAGCTACCATAGCCATATTGAGTAGCTCAGATAAGGAACTTTCCATCTTTCCCATATTATAGTTCATAACAAATTGGGAAAAATCTGATGAGGGGACGAAAGAAAAAAGTCTTGTTGAACTTCAGCATTAAATGGAGCATCCAATTTTTCCAATTTCTCAAGCAATGATATTATCTTGAGACCATGCTGATTAACCGGAGTCCCTCTTGTCATCTTTGCATTGACAAGTTCACATATTGTATTGTAACGCAAGCTACGAGTAGCTTCACCATAAAGCTCTTTAAGGTGAAGCAATATGGAAGCACAATCATCCATATCTTCATGTTGTTTTAGTAGCTCATCGTTCATGGATGCTAGTAGGTAACATTTACCTCTGCTATCATCTTTGACATGCTTCTCATAAGCAGTTATTTCTTCCTGAGAAGCTTCTTCATCAGGATGAATATGTGGTGGGGCATGTGTCAACACATAATCAATCTCATCCATTTTAAGGACAAGTTTGACTTTGCGAAGCCAACCCGGATAGTTCGTGCCATCAAGGATGTAATTGTTAAGTATCGATGAGATTGGGTTTTTAATGGCCATTTGAAAATTCTGCAACAACGTAAACAAATTTTAGTTTAGATTAATCTTAGGGTCTTTAAGTCATGATGGTAGCTCCCACTATTTTTGGCAAATTTCATATCCCTCCTGAAATCCGAGAGTTTCCGTTGAAACTCTTAGTGGGGATGGGAGTCTCACTTTCACATAGTTTTCCTCAACCTAACAGTTTGTTGGATTGCCATGATACTAATGAGAGGATACTCTTATCCAATCACATCATAATGTGAATACCCATCACTATGGCCTCTAGAGAACTAGACCTCAACCTAACAGTTTGTTGGTTTCGTTCGTCTTAGTTAAGTTATTCCCACCATGCTTGTGGGTATAGGGTTTCAAGTATGTCCTCAACCTAACAGTTTGTTGGACACACTCGTTATCTATCCGCACTACATCAAGTATGTGTAATAGGCTTCCCTTGGATGGTTACAAGTACTGGATGTTGCCTCACTGAGGTCCAACAAGATGTAAATGTGCCACCCAATAAGAGACTACCACGGTGGAAGGCCACAAAATAGCATTCAAAATGTCATTTCGCTTATCAACTTAATATTGCTTTGAGGGTAGTTAAATTGGTCTCATTTTAATCCAATTTTAATCCTGTTAAAATTGCCTTTTTAATCTCATTAAATGGTTCCCAATGCAAATATTAGTAGCACATAATACTCCCACTAAATATTTTAGAAAACCATTTCCTTGAGATAGTGAGAATACTTGGTACTACTAATTGGTTTATTTATTGTCATTACCGAACATTGCAATTGCATTGGGCTTATAGGATGATTATGGACTTTCTTGTTGATCCAACATGAGCCACCATGTTGGATCATGGTCTTGGAAGGTGATTCATTTTAATTACGCGCGCATAAAATAAATTAGGCATGAAAGCCATTTCATTATTACATAGCCAATCAAAATCGAATACATATCCAACAAGCGGCCAATCACATAGCTCAATTGTTTGGTCTAAGTCCATAATCATCCTTTAATTATTTAAACGCTTTAAACAATTAAACTAGTAATGTCAAACATGCTCTTGGGTTGCATACATATATATGGGTTTAATTCAAGTGGTAACCATATTCAAACAAAATAAATTTACCATGGAGTGAAAACTTTTACTACAATAGTAAATGTAATTGTAGAAACCTTTTAAGCATAGTCACACATATCATATATTGCAACTATGTCCAAAACTATTCAACAATTAATAATGGATCCAAAGATGATCCACTAGGGTGTGGGGTTAAAGCATGCATTTGTATAACACAAAGTGGTGATCAATATTATTCCAACTAGGTGGATAATTATGTATGTGACTAGATAGGCCAACCACACTCACCAAAGTAATCAAATTAATTTTAGTGTGGTGGGTAGATAATTAGTGATAGGAATAAATTGACCAACTTTTGCATTTTATATCAAATCACTAACATTTATATCTAGATAAACCCTACACACTCAACAAAGTAATCTTATTAATTTTAGTGTGGTGGGTAGATAATTAGTGATAGGAATAAATTGACCAACTTTTGCATTTTATATCAAATCACTAACATTTATATCTAGATAAACCCTACACACTCAACAAAGTAATCTTATTAATTTTAGTGTGGTGGGTAGATGTTTATCAAGTGGAAACATTTTTGAAAAACTTTCAATTTTATAATAAAACATCTTCATCATCTTTTGACCTATTTTGGTGGAAAAATCCACTAACACAACCACCAAAAATAGTCACCTAACTTATGGATCAAAAAGATCCCATAACAAGAACATCAGAACACCAAGAACACACATATGAACTAATATGAATGTTCATGCAATTTCCGGAAAAATCCATATTCCATTTTAACCATCTCATGCTCTTAATATCAAATATTCATGAGGTTAAAATCATGAGGTTTTAATGCAACCATGCTCTAGTGTTCATACATACATATATGCATACAAAGAGAGCATCAATCATCAAAACAAAACCGGAAATTCAAAATCCCAAACAACCCTTTTTCACTCCATTTGATTTTATCCAATCATATCAAAATAAATCAAGTATAACTATTATACTTTAAATGAATTTTTCAACCCATATATATGCATCTCTAAACCCTAGAAACATATCAAGTTCATGACCTATGGCTCTGATACCAATTGTTGGTTTTAAAACATTTTTAAGAAGTTCATTTGAATATTAAACTTGCATTTAATCAAATTAATCGCAGCGGAAGAATATGGTGGTTGTTTAAATTCAAAAACAAAACTTCTTCCAAGTATCTTAAGCCATGAACATTGATATGATTTCATAAAGGAAAGCACAAGAGAAAAGGATAAGTCTTAATTACCCTTGATGCTATAATATGAACCAAGTTGTGTTTTGGTCTTCTCTTGATGATTTCCCTTTGTTGATCTCCTCTTTGATCTTTCTCCTCCTTGTGAGCCACAAAAGGATATGGCCTCTAAGTCTCGACACCAATGGAACCTTGAGATGAGAAGGAGTATCTTGAGAATACAAGAATGCTAGTTCAAGAATCTCAAGATTGGTTTCAATCTAAACCACTTTGAAAGATGAAAGTGTTTCACTCTTGAAAACTCTCTTTTATCTCTCTTTGATCTCCCAAACCCCTTTGGTTGATGTTGGATTGTGTTTGTATGTTAATTAGCTTCTTAACTTGCTTATGGAAACAATTCCCATACATATCTATATATGCATTTTCGGACAAACCCCATTGGGCTTCCAAAAGTGGGCCTTATGACACTTAAACCATAATCTTTAAGTGTGTAAAGCCCTTGGGCTTGATACCCAACCATTTGGGCTTCTCATTAACTATTACGGAGGCCCAAATACCATTTTACACGTTGTAAATCATCCACATCAAATCAATCAAATTGATTTCCTCATTCTCATTTGTATTACTCAAAGTTAACCATTTAAGGTGTGCGATCCATTAGGTTCTAATTTAGCAAGGCAGTGGGAAAAATATTAGAACTCTTTCTAACCAACTGGAATTAAAACCCCTTTTAATTCTTCCTTTATTTGGATTGATCACAATCAATCCTAGGACTTCCACAAGCCAAGAGTGACATCTAGCAACATATCATGGCTACCCAAGCTAATCAGAATAGACAAAGAACCTATTCAGTTGGAATTGCAATGCAATACGGTCCTTCTCTTATACAATGTTTCCAATCATATTTTCAGGGTACGGATTGATAATGTCAAACCCCTAATATGATTAACCTCATGTGATTCAATAGAACATGACTAAAACACTTTCTAAATCATGTTCAAATACTTCGGCCGAAGATTTGCTGAATCACATCTTGAAACATTCTCTTTCTATATCAAAAGTAGAGATTCCTTATTGTACATTCACATGCCCCTATGATGAATTAAGAGATCCCAACAACACTTTAGACAAATCTTTTACGACTTGCCTTGAAGAGCTATCAAAGATCAATAACGCATTACAGGACAACCATGATGCCTCAGGTCTAAGGACTAATTTGCATTATTGCAACTATGAGTTCTCGTTTGACATATAGATAAATACTCCATACGAGAACTACGATTGATCGCGTTCAGTGAACTCATTCACTAATGAGCACCCACATACTTGTATTAGTGTCAACTACACAAATGGTTTGAGACTAACCATCCTCCCAATTGAGCATACATAATATGTGCTAATCTTGACGGTTTATCAATGCCCATTTGATAACCTATGATCAGGAACATTTTGGGGTACTACAGTTAGAGATTAAAGGTCTCATGAATCTAAACTTCTTTAGATTACTTTATCTCTTATATAGCATACCCTGGACATTTGTTTCTTTACACGATGTAATAGATAACAAAATAAGTTTGCTCTTTATTTTACGAAATGTATTCTAAGGAGATTACATCAAATGTATTGGCTCTTAGGGCACATTTCTAACAGTCCAGTGCCTGAACCTCTATCTGCTATAGTTGCATTGGATGTATTGAATGTACAGGGAATACAAGATGTGATCCTGGAGACGTTTGGTTCATTAAGGAAAATATAGGAAAGGGTCAAGCTAGTTGAAGGGAGTGGTGTGGTACAATTACCAAATGATGAAATTGAAATTAAAGGTTCATGTGAAGTGGTTTAACTTCCACTACATGCAGTTGCATTTGATGTTCTAAATGCGTGGGGAACAAGGAATGGGAAAGAGACATTGGATTCAACAATGAATATAGAGGCAGCGGGCAAGCAAATCAAAGGGAGTGGTTTGGTACAAAATCAAATTAATGTTGCAGTAACTGAACCTGCATCACCTATAGTTGGATTGGATGTAATGAACATGCAGGGAACCAGGGATGAGAATGAGACCTTGGTTTCACCAAAGGAGGCGGCAAATAAACAAATTAAGGGGATAAGTGTTGTCGAAGTCCAAGCTGCGGATTTTTGTATTGTTAGTAGTGTTCTTGTAAACTTGTAATCATGGCATTTGAAATAGATGGAGGGGTTGGTCTAGAAACAATATTTGTAGTGTTATATGATGTTGTTAAGATAGCCTTTGGAAAGACTATCATCCAATTCAAACCCCTCCTTGGAGATCTCAAATTCATGTTAGACTCGCTAAAACCACATATTGTCCAACAGATAGGAGATCATAACTTGGCTTTAGGTCTCCCAAATGAAGAAATAGACAACCTTCAACAACCAATGAAGGATGGCGTAAAACTTGTTGTCAAGTTATCAAAGCTCGGAATGTGGAACTGCGACATCTTGTGTAGTTGTTGCAACTGCACGAAGCCCAGTTATGCAGACAAGCTTGTTGAATTGGACAGGTCTTTTAGAATACAGTTGGAAATATTGTAGCTGCAAGAAGCGAGAGATGTGAAGTAGACATTGCTTTTGGTTAGGAAAATCCACGACAAACAAGATGAATTGGAAAAGTGCAACAGGAAGCAGGGCTGAGAGTGCAACAGGAAACCAAGATAAGAGAGCAACAAGAAACAAATATGAGGGAGTTTTTAGGAAGCAATAATACATAGAAGATGGGCCATGGCTGAAGTGAAGGGAATGGTGTGCAAGAGGCTCCTCTAGGAACATCGTTTGAGGCGCTCTTTTGTGCTGTTATACAAGTGAAGGACAAGACTAGGATGTTTAAGCGCATCCTCGGGTATCTCAAATCCACGATAACTCTCTAAAACCATTGATAGAAGAGATTACTGAATATAACAAGGTATTGCATCTTTCAAAAGAGGAACTAGAGAATTTAAGAGTACAATGTAAAAGGGTGTAGAGCTCGTTCACAAGTGCTTTACGGTTCGTAAGTGGACTAGCTAAGAGAAGTATGAATATACCAACAAACTTCTTAGCTTAGATGAATCTCTGCAAGTACTGTTAAGTATACTGAGAGTGCAATTAGTAAGGGATGTGAGAGAGAGCTTAGTTTCCTTAAGTAATACAGAGGATGTGATCAAACGAATGGAAGGAAATGATTTTATACAAAATGATCAAATTGTAAGTATAGGTTGTTGTCCAGTGCCTGAACCTCAATCTGCTATAGTTGCATTGGATGTATTGAATGTATAGGGAATACAATATGTGATTCTGGAGACGTTTAGTTCATCAAGGAAAATATAGGAAAGGGTCAAGCTAGTTGAAGGGAGTGGTATGGTATAATTACCAAATAATCAAATTGAAATTAAAGGTTCATGTGAAATGGTTGAACCTCCACCGCATGCAGTTGCATTTGATGTTCTAAATGTGAGGGGAATAAGGAATGCAAAGGAGACATTGGATTCAACAACGAATATGGGGGCAACGGGCAAGCAAAACAATGGGAGCGGTTTGGTACAAAATCAAATTAATGTTGCAGTAATTGAACCTACATCACCTACAATTGGATTGGATGTAATGAACATGTAGGGAACTAAGGGTGAAAATGAGACCTTGGTTTCACCAAAGGAGGTGGCAAACAAACAAATGAAGGGGATGTGGGTCGTTGAAGTCCAAGCTGCGGGTTTTTGTATTGTTGGTAGTGTTGTTGTAAACTTGTAATCATGGCACTTGAAATAGCTGGAGGGGTTGCTCTAAGAACAATATTTGCAGCACTGTATGATGTTGTTAAGATAGCCATTGGAAGGACTATCATCCAATTCAAACCCCTCCTCGAAGACCTCAAGTTCACATTAGACTCGCAAAGGCCACGTATCGTAAAACAGATAAGAGAGCATAACTTGGCTTTAGGTCTCCTAAATGATGAAATAGATAGCCTTCAACAACAAATGGAGGAGGGCGTAAAACTCGTTGTCAAGTTATCAGAGCTTGGAATGTGGGATGACGACATCTTGTGTAGTTGTTGCAACTACACGAAGCCCAATTATGTAGACAAGCTTGTTGAATTGGACAAGTCTCTTAGAATACTATTGGAAATATTAGAGGCATTGCTTTTGGCTGGAAAAATCCACGACAAACAAGATCAATTAGAAAAGTGTAACAGGAAGCCGGGTTGAGAGTGCGACAGGAAGCCGGGCTGAGAGCGCAACAATAAACAAATATGAGGGAGTTTTTAAAAAGCAATAATACACAGACGATGGTGCATGGCCGAAGCGAAGGGAATGGTGTGCAAAGAGCTACTCTAGGAACACCGTTTAGGAGTGCTTTTTGGTGCTGTTATACAAGTGAAGGACAAGACTAGGATGTTTAAGCGCATCCTCGAGTATCTTAAATTCACGATAAACTCTCTAAAACCACTGATAGAAGACATAACATAGTATGGGATAACAAAATATAACAAGGTATTGCATCTCTCAAAAGAGGAACTAGAGAATTTTAGAGAACAAATGGAGAAGGGTGCAGAGCTCATTCACAACTTCTTAGATTAAATGAATCTCTTCAAGTACTGTTAAGTATACTGAGAGTGCAATTAGTAAGGGATGTGAGAGAGAGCTTAGTTTCCTTAAGTAATACAGAGGATGTGATCAAATGAATGGAAGGAAATGATTTTATACAAAATGATCAAATTGTAAGTATAGGTTGTTGTCCAGTGCCTGAACCTCAATCGGCTATAGTTGCATTAGATGTATTAAATGTATAGGGAATACAATATGTGATCCTGGAGACGTTTGGTTCATCAAGGAAAATATGGAAAGGGTCAAGCTAGTTGAAGGGAGTGGTATGGTACAATTACCAAATAATCAAATTGAAATTAAAGGTTCATGTGAAATGGTTGAACCTCCACCGCATGCAGTTGCATTTGATGTTCTAAATGTGCGGGGAATAAGGAATGCAAAGGAGACATTGGATTCAACAACGAATACGGGGGCAACGGGCAAGCAAAACAATGGGAGCGGTTTGGTACAAAATCAAATTAATGTTGCAGTAATTGAACCTACATCACCTACAATTGAATTGGATGTAATGAACATGCAGGGAACTAAGGGTGAAAATGAGACCTTGGTTTCACCAAAGGAGGCGGCAAACAAACAAATGAAGGGGATGTGGGTCGTTGAAGTCCAAGCTGCGGATTTTTGTATTGTTGGTAGTGTTGTTGTAAACTTGTAATCATGGCACTTGCAATAGCTGGAGGGGTTGCTCTAAGAACAATATTTGCAGCATTATATGATGTTGTTAAGATAGCCATTGGAAGGACTATCATCCAATTCAAACCCCTCCTCGAAGACCTCAAGTTCACATTAGACTCGCTAAGACCACGTATCGTAAAACAGATAAGAGAGCATAACTTGGCTTTAGGTCTCCTAAATGATGAAATAGATAGCCTTCAACAACAAATGAAGGAGGGCGTAAAACTCGTTGTCAAGTTATCAAAGCTTGGAATGTGGGATGACGACATCTTGTGTAGTTGTTGCAACTACACGAAGCCCAATTATGTAGACAAGCTTGTTGAATTGGACAAGTCTCTTAAAATACTATTGGAAATATTAGAGGCATTGCTTTTGGCTGGAAAAATCCACGACAAACAAGATCAATTAGAAAAGTGCAACAGGAAGCCGGGTTGAGAGTGCGACAGGAAGCCGGGCTGAGAGCGCAACAATAAACAAATATGAGGGAGTTTTTAGAAAGCAATAATACACAGACGATGGTGCATGGCCGAAGCGAAGGGAATTGTGTGCAAAGAGCTACTCTAGGAACACCGTTTAGGAGTGCTTTTTGGTGCTGTTATACAAGTGAAGGACAAGACTAGGATGTTTAAGCGCATCCTCGGGTATCTCAAATCCACGATAGACTCTCTAAAACCACTGATAGAAGACATAACATAGTATGGGATAACAAAATATAACAAGGTATTGCATCTCTCAAAAGAGGAACTAGAGAAATTTAGAATACAAATGGAGATTGGTGCATAGCTCATTCACAAGTACTTTAAGGTTTGTAAGTGGGCTAGCTATATGAAGTATGAATATACCAACAAACTTCTTAGATTAGATGAATCTCTTCAAGTACTGTTAAGTATACTGAGAGTGCAATTTGTAAGGGATGTGAGAGAGAGCTTGGTTTCCTTAAGTAATACAGAGGATGTGATCAAACGAATGGAAGAGAATGATTTGATACAAAATGATCAAATTGTAAGAATAAGTTGTTGTCCAATGCGTGAACCTCCATAGGCTACAATTTTGTTGGATGTATTGAATGTCCAGGGAATACAAGATGTGATCCTAGGGACGTTTGGTTCATCAAGGAAGATATAGGAAGAGGTGAAGCTAGTTGAAGGGAGTGGTGTGGTACAATTACCAATGATCAAATTGAAATGAAAGGTTCATGTGAAGTGGTTGAACCTCCACCACATGTAGTCGCATTTGATGTTCTAAAAAATGTGTGGGGAACAAGGAATGGGAAGGAGACATTGGATTCAACAACAAATATGGAGGCAGCTGGCAAGCAAATCAAATGGAGTGGTTGGGTACAAAATCAAATTAATGTTGTAGTAACTAAACCTGCATCACTTACCGTTGGATTGGATGTAATGAACATGTAGAGAACCGGGGATGAGAGTGAGACCTTAGTTTCACCGAGGGAGGCGACAAACAAACAAATTAAGGGGATATGGGTTGCCGAAGTCCAAACTACGTATTTCCAATTGAAGCTCTTAGATTGGATGATTGATTCCAAAGATAACCAGCAAGGAATGGTTTCATGAGTTAAGTTTGCAATTGAACTTGAGTCACTACAAGGCTTCTCCTCAGACATTGCGACAAGCCTTGGAAATATGCAGAGTAGCAAACTTGACAGTCCTCCAAAGCCTGATTACATGCATTGCACCCAATTGTCTCAGTATGTGTGCGAACTAATGTTAGATGATAGGTTCAATTGGAGAAAATATGGGCAGAAATCAGTGAAAGGTAATGAATATCAGTGTAGTTATTACAGGTGCACACATCCCAATTGTCGAACGAAGAAGCACCTTGACAGATCGTTGGAGGGACAAATTACTGAAATTGTTTACAAAAGAGGTCACAACCATCCTCAGCCTTATTCTACAAGAGAGTCATCCTCTCAACCAATTCAAGCTTCTTCACATGGAATCTTCGATCTATCGCTCTCAATAATGTTCAACCCGAAAACTGAGTTAGTCAAGATGCAAGAGGATTCTTTAGCCTCAATTAGAGAGGATGCTTTTGAGTAAAACTCTCCAATCATAGATTCAGGAGGAGTTGAAGATGAAAGTGATCCTGAGGCCAAAATATGGTAAACCTCATACAATTCTGATTGGGATTGTGTATATGTCATATATAGTGATTTTTGAATATGTAGAATGGTTATTCTTTTGTAGGAAGGTAGAAAATGCAAACGATTCGACCTCATCAGATTTTGGGGGTAGAAAATGGAACGAAAGTAATGAAGGAAAATCCAAATCCAAGGTACACTGTCTTGAGCGATGTTAATTGCTCAGATAGTATTACAACCTTATAAAGGCTTTTGTGTATGTGTGTGTGTGTGTGCGTGGATGACTTTAATTACAAGCAAAAAAATTTTGAACTTGCCTGCTTAACATTTTCAATTGTTTTTCAATTTGTAGTAACTACTACAAATGCGCATTTGTAGGATGTCCAATGAGGAAATATGTCGAGCAACCATCACACAACTAAGGGTTGTGATCACAACAATTGTGATCAAGTTAGATTAGATGAATCTCTTCAGCACTTTTAAGTGTACTGAGAGTGCAATTAGTAAGGGATGTGAGAGAGAGCGTAGTTTCCTTAAGTAATACAGAGGCTGTGATCAAGCGAATGGAAGGGAGTGATTTGATACAAAATGATCAAATTGTAAGTAAAGGTTGTTGTGCAGTGCCTGAACCTTTATCGACTACAGCTGCATTGGCTGTATTGAATGTATAGGGAACATAAGATGTGATCCTGGAGACGTTTGGTTCATCAAGGAAAATAGAGGAAGGGGTCAAGCTAGTTGAAGGGTGTGGTGTGGTATAATTACCAAATGATCAAATTTGAATTAAAGGTTCATGTGAAATAGTTGAACCTCCATCGCCTGCAGTTGCATTTAATGTACTAAATATGCAGGGAACGAGGAATGGGAAGGAGACATTGGATTCAACAACGAATATGGAGGTTGTGGGCTAGCAAATCAAATGGAGTGGTTTGGTACAAAATCAAATTGATGTTGTAATAACTGAATCTACATCACCAATAGTTGGATTGTATGCAATGAACATGCAAGGAACCAGGGATGAGAATGAGACCTTTGTTTCACTAAGGAAGGCAGCAAACAAACACATTAACAGGATATGGGTCGTCGAAGTCCAAGCTCCGGATGTCCAAGTAAAGCTCTTAGATTGGATGATTGATTCCAAGGACAACTAGAAAATAATGGACATGGAGCAGAAAATGGTCTCTGATAATTTCTTATTCCAACAAGCAATAAGGCCAAAATATGGCCTTTGTCGTTCTTCAAATGTGGTTTCAAGAGTTGCATCTGAAACTGAATTTGAGCCACTACACAGCTTCTCCCCAGACAGTTGCACAGGCTTTGTAGATAAGCATCTTATCATGGAGGAGGATGATTCTTCAACCTCAAGTGGAGTGAATGATTTGGAACAAAATTCACTAATTAGTAGTTCAAGAAAAGATGAAGATAAAAATGATCATGAGGCAAAAAATGCAAGCGATCAGACCTTATCAACTTTTGGAGATAGAATTGTGAAAGAACCCAGAGTTGTAGTGAATACAATAACTTAAACTAGTATCATGGATGATGGGTATAGCTGCTGGAAATATGGATAGAAAGAACTGCTGGGAAATCCAAGTCCAAGGTACACACTCCTCACCTTTAATTATTGCTTAGATAGTATTGCAACCTTGTAACTGAGTTTAGTCAACATTTTCGGTTGTTTTCCAATCTATAGGAACTACTATAGATGCTCATTTCGAGGATGTCTAGTGAAGAAACATGTGGAGCCAGCATCACATGACTCAAGGGTTGTGAACACCACATATAAAGGGACACACAACCATGGTGATGGTGTTCCTGCAACACGCGGTGGCGGCAATTATAGTTCTGCAAATAAACCTGCTTTTGATAGTAGCAGCAACAACATGTCCATGGCTATCAAGCCTTTAGACTTGTCCAATCATTCTAATTTTAGCTACGCAATGCCCTTTCAAAACATAGACCAGCCAACAACAGAAACTCAATCACCTTATACCCAAGGAAGTGATGGATTTCCTGGGTTACAAAATATCATGAGTGTGCAATTAGCAAGGGATGTGAGAGAGAGCTTGGTTTCTATAAGTAATATGGAGAAGGCGATCGATCAAATTGAAGGGAGTGGTTCTGTATAATTACAAAATGATCAAACTGAAATTGAAGATCCATGTGAAGTACTTGAACTCCCCACAGCTTGAAGTTGGATTGATTGAGTGTGCATGGAACAAGGGACTTGAAGGAGACATTGGATTCGGGAGTGAAAATAAAGGTCGGGGGGTTAAGCGAATCGAAGGCAATGGAGATGTACATTGCCTACACTGACATGGGAATAACTGAACCTACATTGCCTACACTTAGAGCTCCGGATGTTGAAAATAAGGTCGAATTCAAATCTAGTGTAAATGGAGAAAGAGGAGCCATACACGCGAGAGGGGAAGGGTAGGATTAAAAGCTCTGGAGAATCCAAGTCCTTTTGGGAACTTTTTTTATTTCGTTTTTAGACTTTAATTAAGATTCCTAATAATCCTAGAGTTTGATTAAGTACAACTAATAAAGTCAGACATTATAGGAATAAAGTTATGGTGTGTTACTAATCAGGAATTGGAATTCTCATCAAGAATTGAATTCCACCTATGGAGGATTCCTGCGTTTACTTCACATCAAGGAATTTAAAAGTAAGTGTGGCCCACACAAAATGTGGAGGAATTCAATTTTTGGGTGGGAGGTGTTATTCTAATTCATGGAGAACTAACCCATTAAGAATTCATCTTTTTTACCCATTATATCCTCACACAAGTTTTAAAATTCCAAATTTTCCATCTATGTACTTTAACCCAACAATGAGGACATTTTAGTAATTAGTACCACTCATACACCAATTTCATATGGTTTAGTAAACAACTTCAATAGGAATTCGGAATCTAAGCCCCCTCAATCCATATGGTTTAGTAAACAACTTCAATAGGAATCCGAAATCTAATTTTCCTCAATTCAATTCCTCCTAATCCAATTACAGATTAGTAAACATGCCATTAGTGAAATTAATTTCCAATTCCCAATTAATGTGGTTGTTAGTTGTTGTTTAATTTTATAAAATAAATAGAGTTTTTCTATTTAAACCCCGCACTTCTCTTTGTTCACCCCAACTTCTAATTCATCTTTCCAAAATACCCCTAAATACACACCCAGCAGAAATAAAAAAAAACTCATCAACCTCACACCCCACACCCCGGTATCTTACCCCTCACCATGGATGAATAAATGACTATGGTTGTGTGAATTTGGTTTTGTTGATTTGGCTGACTTTTGAGCTTGTATGGCTGAGAAGTTATGCAAATTTTTGCAGTTTTGATCTAGCTGTTCATATGTGCATTGTTGTGTTGTTCACTGAAATCCCTAATTTTGATGGTCCAAGGCACTAGGGTTCTGCCTGTACCGGTGCAATTGCAACAATTGGTTCATGAGACTTATGATGATTTCGATTTCTCTACTAGTTGGAGTGAAATAGTTTTGTTCCTAACTCTTCCCTAGTCTGTTGCTGTAATTCAAGTACAGCATAAGGCTGATTTGGCTAGCCCCATTGAGAATGTTGACAATTAGAACTTCAACATGTTGGCAATTACAAGTTTTAGCCCTTGAATTGGTCATATCAGTTTATCTTTGCAGGTCCTTTTCTTTTGGTTTCTTTCACTAGAAGCAGTTGGGTTGTTGTTGTTCATAGTCTTGGCACTTGATGAAGGAAAAACTGAATATATGAACTCAAACTAAATGCTTTGTTACTTATTGTTGTTTCTATCAGATACATAGATTCTGATGGAATTAAAGTGGATTTCTACCAACCCTGCTGGTTGTCTATGGAGATAAATTAAGTCAAGAATTTTGTTGTCTTCCCTAGGCCACTCCACATCTGCTATCACTTTCTCAAGTAATAAGGTGTAGAGGAGTTTGTGTTTTTTTAAAACTTAATATGAAGAGTGGTGAGGTATGTGTATAGATGTACTAGGGTTAAATATTAAGTTGGATGACTTTTTTTGTCTTTTTACACAATAATAAAACTTAAAAGCTCAATGATTTAAGTATTAGGGTAAACAAAGAAAAGTATGAGGTTTAAATAGAAAATTTCAATAAATAAATAAATATATATATATACTTCAAGTCGATTGCACAATTGACTTATTTTAGTACAGAAACAAAATTCAGAAAAATAACAGTATTTGTCGATCCATCTGATAAAATTAAATTCAATGAATTAGGCCTTTGATTTCTTCCCTGAGATCTTCCTATTGACGGGACATGAACTTTTGGGCCAACATGTACAAATTGGAAAGCATCCCATGACATGAGATCAAATGAAATAATGTCCATTCATTTAAAACTATGGTCGGCTGTAAGAATAACAAAAACATGTCGGTCAATGTGGTCAATGATTTGATACTAAAATGACTAAACAAAGTACATATGCTTAATTATTCAATCAAAAAACCTTCAGAAACGCCAAAGGTTGTCGTGCTCTTTCCTTGTTCATTTGTGTAATTGGTGTTCTTACATTCTTCCAAATGGCTGGGGTGCTTTTCTCTGACTTTACCAACAAGCTATCTTTTTGTTCAATAATTTAGATAGTTGGTTGCGATGGGCAGGAGGAGGACTGTTTTGAATGAGAAATTTAAACCCCTCTCCTAAAAAATCTCAAATCCACACTATATTCTTTACTACCACAAATTAGCCAACAGATGGGTGATGAAAACAACGTCAAATTGGGTCTGTTCAAAGACGAATTAGAAAGCCTTGGAAGACAAATGAAGGAGGGCACAAGGCTTGTTGTCAAGTTATCAAAGCCTGTTAGTCTATGGAACTGTTGCATCTGGTACAATTGGTGCAACTACACAGAGCTTAGTTACATGGACCAACTTGTCCCATTGAATAAGTATCTCACCATTAGAAATACTAAAGCTGCTGCAAGAAGCAAGGGATGTTAAAGAGTGCTTGCTTTCGGACGAACAAGATGAATGGGAAAGAAGACTCTTAGATTTGCTGAGAGTGCTAACGGCAGGGAATGTGCAAGAATTTTCAGCTAGTATAATAAAGAAGAAACCAAAGTGCATGGGCAAACTCTAGGAGTATTATTCTGGGTGATGTTCGATACCGTTGTAGAAGTGAAACACAAGAATAACATGTTCAAATGCCCCCTCTCCAACATATAAAATTGACGCTAGACTTTTTAATGCCATATATAGAAGGGATAGCAAATAGAGAAGGGTGCAGAACTCGTTGGCAAGTGCTCCAAGCAAGCTAGATACATATAAATCAGATATATATGTAATTCTACATTAGCAAGCTATTGTGTCTCAAATTCAATTTCATACTGATTCACAAGATTTAACAAAATCAATCAATCCCCAATACAATATGAACAGAGACATGAGCATCCCATACACTTACACATTACACTTGACATGCAGACAGACTAAAAACCTCCAAACCTGCCTACCAGTTTTACTTGACTATATTTTATTTCTCAAGTATGAATTTCCCTTTCTTGTACTGCTGTGTTTCCTCATAGGCCAAGGAAGCCAAGGATAATGAATTTTTCTGAATTTTGTGTTGTAGGTAGGTCCCTTGCTTTTTTGTTCTTGCTTTTAGATAGAGTGCTGCTATTTCTACCCCTTATTCTATTTCCCCACCCACCATGTAAATTTGAAAAAACTCAATCCTATCTTTTCACCCACCATTATTCCTAAAATACCTTTTATATTTATAATAATAATAAATAAATAAACCAAAGCTTCCACCACCTCCCCCAACGCAGCCCCCTCTTCCCAAACCTTCCCAAACCATCCACCACCTCCCAGCCACCACTCTCACACATTCTTGTCCATGACTTAAACTCCACCAACCCAGGTGTTGGCATTTTTATGAGTATTTTAAAAAGAACAACCGAGACATATAAGAGCTATAATATTTACTTTCAGAAAGTAATGTCAGCAATTTCATATAAACTGATTATGTACTATCATCTTCAAATATCAGCATCTATTTCTATCATTTGGAATAATGAGGCCAACATATTTTGTTTGATCTGGAATAATGAGGTCAATATATTGAATCTTTCACTATAAAATAATAGGGCTACACTTTGGAGAATTTTCTCAGCTTTCTCTCTCTGATCACTCTCTTTCTTCTCTCTGATTGTGTGTCTTTACAATGGCTGAAGGTGCCTATTTATAGGCGATGAGATTGGCTTCCGGTGAGTGAGTAGAGTTGGCAGACGAATTGGAAGACAAACTTTCTTTGTTTTTTAATGATGGGTTTCTTTTTCTTTTTGTAAGTTTATAATTTTAATTTTTATATAAGTTTTTAAACACTTTAAAATTTGAAGTTATTGAAAATTTTGATTTTAAAAAAAATTAATTTATTATTCGGGTTTTAACTTACAAATTATTAAAATGTTCATGCAGACACATCAGCGACTTAATAGAGTTACTGTTTAGATTGACGAGACACAAAGTAATAGCACATGGGGTATATTGATCCAATTACAAAGTCAGTGGTCATCACCTGGTCATTTCTGCCTCAACTGAATAGCTGAGCTTCTATTGGATGAGGGAGTCTAGAAAGCGGAGTCCAGTTGACTGACTGTTCAGCTAGTCATCACCTGGTCATTTCTGCCTCAACTGAATACCAGAGCTTCTTGTGGACGAGGGAAAGGGAGCCATCAACAAAAAGGAGAGGTGATCCAGGGAGGCTGGCGGTCTATGGACCCAAGAACACTCATATTTGCTTAATGATCAGTCACCAGCTGCCACCGGGTTTGAGTCTAACTCATCTGAATCTGATTGATCACTAATCAGGTTGGTAAAGTTTAGATTGATTGAAACAAATACAAGTTTTCTGAATTTTGTATTGTTGGTTGTTGTTGGTAGTTTTGTTGTGAACACAATCATGGCACTTGAGTTAGTTGGAGGGGCTGCTCTAGGAACAGTTTTCGCTGCCCTGTATGATGTTGTTAAGGTAGCCTTGGGTAGGACTGTTATGCAGTTCAAACCCCTCCTTGGAGATCTCAAGATCACTCTAGACTCGCTAAAACCACGGATCGTCCAACAAATAGGAGAACATAACTTGGCATTAGGTCTCCCAAATGAAGAAATAGACAGCCTTCGACAACAAATGGAGGAGGGTGCTGATCGGTGCATAATTAAATATCTTTTTTGTACCATTCTAACTTATGATTTGGTATGTTTTTGAGTTAAACTTGTGCTTTTAATAAAGTTTTGTGTATGTTTCAGTATAATAAGGTTGAGACTCATTATTTACATTTTGAAGACAAGTTAGCTCAAAACAGTGTCTGCAGATCAGTCATATTTACGGATTAACCTGTACTTGCTCAAAAAGAACCAGATAATGCATCATACATCATTGGAAAGATACGGAAGTCTAGTTTCCGTAGCATTTTACGGTGCATGATTTGGAGTTTTCTAGAGGAAGTTATACATGATTTAGTAGCTCAAGGTCAAACATTCGGGCCTCAGTCCAGTTTCCGTAGGTCACTTTGCAGGCCTCCGTTCAGCTACTTGCGCAGGTCAAATGGGGTGACACCCTTGATAGAAGTTGTTCCAATGGGTGTCTACTATAACATATCCAAATTGCAGCCCCATTGGATAAGTCTGGAGCCCTCAGCATGTCAAATACCGAACCTGGTTCACAGACAATCCAGGCCTCAGTCCAGTTTTCATGGGTCAGTTTGCAGGCCTCAGTTCAGCTACTTGCACAAGTCAGATGGGGTGACACCCTTGATAGAAGTTGTTTCAATGGGTGTCTACTATAACATATCCAAATTTCAGCCCAATTGGATAAGTTTGGAGCCCTCAACATGTCAAAAACCGAATCTGGTTCACAGACAAACCTTTGCTGTCACATGTGCTTAAAGCAGCCACACATGGAGCAAAGCATGGGCAGCTATTGAGCCATGTTCTTAAAGCAGCCACACATGGAGGCAAAGCATGGGCAGCTGTTGATCCATGTGATGAAAGCAACCACACATGGAGGCAAAGCTTGTGGCAGCTGCAAAGCATGAGCTACCACACATGGGAGACAAAGCACATGGGAGACAAAGCATGAGCTGCCACACATGGGCAGCTAAGAGACCAGCCAAGGGGGAGGACGAATTTGAAGCCTATAAATAGAGAGTTTCAGCTCATTCAAAGGAGGATATCATTCCATAAATTACATTTCCATTGTACACCATCAAAGAGTTGTCTACACCATCAAAGAGTTGTCTACCATCAAAGAGTTGTTTACACCATCAAAGAGTTGTCTTCTTTATCAAAGAGCTATCTTCTTCTTATTTCTCTTTTTATTTTCTGTTTTGTATGTTCTTGCTATCCATTCAAATTATGGATAGCTAAATATTTTAGTTAGGGCTCGATTGAAGCCCTAATCATGTTTCTTTAAGGATTTCGATATGTCTTTGCTATAAACTACTTTTGTGATGCTTATTGATTAATTTCAGATTATATTTTACTCTTTACATATGTTATGTTATGTTTGATCATCATATGCATGCTATGTATTGAGTTTGTTACATAGGTAAATTTAGATGACCGAGTCTTGTACCTATGAAAGTAACAAAAGAACTAGTTATAAGTTCTTGAAATTAATCATCATGAATAACTAGAATAGATACCATGTTCTAGAATTTGTGTGTTTGTCGATTTCCATTGTGTTATGCATTCTTAAAGTACAACTTAGTAGATACCATGCTAAACACTTTAAGAATGAAAAGAGTTAGAGTAGATACCCATGCCTAACTTGTTGTTTAGGGAAATCAATAACTTAAAGAGTAGATATCATGCCTTTAGGTTGACAAACATAAGCATCCAAAATCTGTTTTGTAGCATTGTGCATGTCGTTTGCTTAAGGAAAAAGATTAGTGGTGAACATCGAATCCCTAACTAGTTTTCTCATTGTTTTAACCTCAATCCAATTCTATTTTTAATCAAACGCTGTTTTCAATATTTAGTATTTAAATTTTCAGTTTTCAATACCATCATAAGAAAATCATCATTTTTTAACACTTTGTCTACACCGAATGCCATTTAGTTTAAGGAAAATAAATTAAGCACAAATTAATCCAATCCTCGTGGGAACGATCTCGTATTTGCTTTCTATACTATTTATCTGATCTTGTGCACTTGCGAGTTAAAACGTGCATATAGTTGCTTAATTTTTAGGTTACTATTTGTTCAACAAGTTTTTGGCGCCGCTGCCGGGGATTGTGTAACTAGTTTGTGCTGAATTTTATTTTTTTTATTTGTTTTCTTTTACAGGTTGAATTTTGTTTATGCAAGGTCGTCGATCCCAAAATTTAGGTGTTGTCTACAATCCTGAGATTGAACGAACTCTTACACGTCTTCGTAAGCAAGCTGAGAGGGAAACTGTGAACGAAATGGGGGATGAACATGTTCGAAGGCCAATGAAGGACTCTTTTGTCCCTCAAAACCTTAATCAACCATCATGCATTGCCTACCAACCAAATGTGCAAGGCAGCTTCAATTTATCACCTCAATTGCTTAACATGGTGCCACACTATAGAGGCACACCTTCTGAAGATCCATACTTGCACATTAGGGATTTCTTTGATCTTTGCAAGACTCAAAACATACAAAGCTTGACAACAGAAGGAATCAGGTTAATTCTTTTTCCTTTCTCCTTAAAAGATAATGCTAAGTTGTGGTTGAATTCTCTGGCTGCAGGTTCCATTACTACTTGGGAACAATTGGCCACTAAATTTTTGAAGAAGTTTTTCCCAGCCCAAAAGACAAGACAACTTAAAAGGGAGATTCAAACCTTCCAACAGAAGGATGGAGATCTTTTCTTTGAGGCATGGGAGCATTTCAAGGAGTTGCTTCTCAAGTGTCCACACCACAATCTATCTCAAGATGATCAGGTACAAGCTTTTTATGAAGGTTTAAATGATACTAACAAAAGTCTTGTTGATTCAGGTTGTGGAGGTGTGCTTATGGAAAAGAGTAGTGATGAAGCCATTGTGCTATTTGAGACCCTAAGTGAAAATTCTCAGCAATTCTCATCAAGAGGGAGACAAGGAGTGAAAGGTAAAGGTGTATATGAAGTTAGCACAAATGATGGAGTCCAGAGTCAAATGGCAGCAATGGAGAAGAAGTTAGATATACTAGTGAAAGCAATGTCAGCTCAGAACATCTCTCAAGTTCAACAAGTTGCTAAAATCGAGGTATGTGCTATATGTTCTCATTCTAATCATACTACTGAGACTTGTCCTATGTCTTGTTTTACAGATCATGAGCAAGCTAATTATGTGGGGCAAAACAACTATCATCCCAAGAACAATCCATATTCGAACACATATAATCCAGGATGGAAAGACCACCCAAATTTTTCTTGGAGCAACAATCAAAATGTCCTTAATCCACAAGGGCAACAGAAGAACTTCCAACAGGGAAGTAATTATCATACTTCATCACAGGTGGCACAACCAAATACTGACCAGAAGAAGAATAATAATCTTGAAGGTGCCATACTCCAATTCTTGACTGCACAGCAACAGACAAATGCTCTAACTAGTCAGAACATTCAGAAACTAGAAGCAACAACTAGCCAAGCTATTCAGAGATTGGAGGCACAAGTAGGGCAATTGGCAAAGGAGTTGAGTGAGAGGAAGAAAGGAGAGTTTCCATCACAAACCATACCTAATCCAGGGGGCCAGGAGCAGCTCAAGGCTGTGACAGTCCTTAGAAGTGGCAAGGTAGTTGACAACAAGGTGGGGACAGATAAGAAAGAACAAGAAAATGTTGAATCTTCTCCAGCCACAAAGGTAAGTGAGAAGGAGAAGGTGATATTTCCACCCTTCCCTCAAAGGTTAGTTAAGCAAAAGAAAGAAAAACATCTTCTTGATATTTTTGAAACTTTGAGAAAAGTAGAAATCAACATTCCTTTACTTGATGCAATTAAACAAATTCCTTCTTATGCTAAGTTTTTAAAGGATTGTTGCACACACAAAAGACAGTTTCAGGAACATGAGAAAGTTGCATTAACTGAGGAGGTAAGTGCGGTTTTATTGAGAAAATTACCACCTAAACTAAAAGATCCAGGTAGTTTTACAATTCCTTGCAGGGTTGGTGACCGTCTATTTGAACGTGCTTTGCTTGATTTAGGAGCAAGTATCAATCTGATGCCTTATACAGTTTATGAGGAGTTGAGGTTGGGGGAGCTCAAACCAACCTCAATTACATTGCAATTGGCCGATAGAAGCATCAGAAGACCTAGAGGTATTTTAGAGGATGTTTTGGTTCAGGTAAATGAATTTATTTTGCCTGCTGATTTTGTTGTTCTGGATATGGAAGATTCTCCTATGCCATCTTCATTACCTATTATTCTTGGTAGGCCCTTTATGATAACTGCTGATACAAAGATAAGTGTAAAAAAGGGTACTATACGCATGAAAGTTGATGGTAAGAAGATAGAATTCATGTTGTCTGACACTATCAAATTGCCACATGATAACCATGATTGTTTCAAGATTGATGTGGTAGGAAGTGTTGTGGAGCAAGTGTTTCAGGTACATAGCATTGAACCATTGGAGGCATGCATAGCCCACAGCCTCACAAGGATGAATTATGAACGTGGATGTGATGTTACAGAGATAGACCTCCATGAAGCTGTGCATTCTCTTGAGGCTTCTATGCCTTATCCAAGTAAGTATGTACCTCGCTTTGAAACTCTTGTGTCTACTAATACTACTCTTGTCCCTTCCATTGTCAGGGCACCAGATCTAGAATTGAAGCAACTACCTGAACAACTGAAGTATGCTTACTTGGGAGAGAACCAGACATTACCAGTGATAGTTGCTGCAAACTTGAGTTTGGTGGAACAAGAGAAGCTATTGAGAGTTCTTAGGGAGCACAAGACTGCATTAGGGTGGACCATTGCCGATATCAAAGGCATAAGTCCATCCAAGTGCATGCACAGGATCCTCCTTGAAGATAATGCAAAGCCTAACAGAGATGCTCAGAGACGGCTTAACCCACACATGAAGGAAGTAGTGAGAACAGAAGTTCTTAAGCTCTTGGATGTTGGCATTATCTACCCCATCTCAGATAGCAAATGGGTGAGTCCAGTTCATGTTGTGCCTAAGAAGAGTGGAATCACAGTAATAAAGAATGAAGAGAATGAGCTTGTTCCTACCAGGCTCACCACAGGTTGGAGAGTCTGTATTGATTACAGAAAGCTCAATAATGAAACCAGGAAAGATCATTTTCCTCTTCCCTTTATTGATCAGATGTTAGAAAGGTTAGCAGGTCATAGTCATTATTGTTTTCTAGATGGTTATAGTGGTTATAATCAGATTGCTATAGCACCAGAAGACCAAGAGAAGACCACATTCACTTGCCCCTTTGGCACATTTGCATACAGAAGGATGCCATTCGGTTTGTGTAATGCACCTGCCACATTCCAAAGGTGCATGATAAGCGTATTTTCAGACATGGTGGAGAGATTTATAGAGGTATTTATGGATGATTTCAGTGTTTTTGGTTCTAACTTTGATAATTGTCTTAACCATTTGCAGCTTGTTCTAAAGAGATGTGAGGAATGCAACCTAGTGCTGAATTGGGAAAAGTGCCATTTCATGGTACAACAAGGTCTTGTTTTAGGTCATGTAATTTCTAGCAGGGGCATTGAGGTGGACAAGGCAAAGATTGACATCATATCAAAATTGCCTCCTCCTACATCTGTGGGGTGTGAGAAGTTTTCTAGGGCATGCAGGGTTTTACAGAAGATTCATAAAAGATTTCTCTAAAATTTCTAGACCTCTTTGTGCATTATTGTCTAAAGATGTTGAGTTTATGTGGACAGAAGGGTGCATGAAAGCCTTTAATACATTGAAAGAGCTACTCACATCTGCACCCATTATGATGGCACCTGATTGGAACCTCCCATTCGAGCTTATGTGTGATGCCAGTGATTATGCTTTGGGAGCTGTTCTGGGTCAGAGAGTTAAGAAGGTACCTCATGCTATTTTTTATGCTTCTAGAACTTTAAATGATGCTCAGCTTAATTATTCTACTACTGAAAAAGAATTGTTAGCTGTTATATTTGCTTTAGAGAAGTTTAGGTCCTACTTGATTGGTTCCAAAGTTATTGTTTTCACTGATCATGCTGCTTTGAGATTTTTGTTTTGTAAGAAAGATGCTAAGCCTAGGTTGATTAGATGGGTCCTCTTACTGCAAGAATTTGATCTTGAGATTAAGGACAAGAAGGGTAGTGAGAATGTGGTTGCAGATCACTTGTCCAGGTTACTTCATGATGAGGAAGAAAACAAGCTTCCCTTGAGTGAAAACTTTCCAGATGAGCAGTTATTTGCAATTGATTTACAACTTCCATGGTATGCAGATATTGTTAATTATATAACTACTAAGGTTTTTCCTCCAGGTATGTCTAGCCAAGAAAGGAAACGATTAGTGTCTATGTCTAGGCACTATTATTGGGACGAGCCCTACTTGTTCAAATTTTGTCCAGATCAAATTATCAGAAGATGTGTTTCAGAGGAGGAGCATATGAGCATTCTCCAACATTGTCATCAATTTGCATGTGGAGGACACTTTGGAGCGAAGAGAACATCACTTAAGGTATTACAATCTGGGTTCTATTGGCCTAATGTGTTTAAAGATGCTTTTTGGTTTTGCAGGGCTTGTGATAGATGCCAACGGACAGGGAATATCTCTTCTAGAAATCAAATGCCATTGCAAAACATTCAAGTGGTGGAGCTCTTTGATGTGTGGGGTATCGACTTCATGGGTCCATTTCCTAACTCCTTTGGTTATTTATATATTCTTGTGGGTGTGGATTATGTATCTAAATGGGTCGAGGCTGTCCCCTCAAAAACTAATGATCACAAAGTTGTTGTGAAATTCTTGCAGGATAACATCTTTACTAGGTTTGGGACACCAAGGGCGATAATTAGTGATGGAGGTAGCCATTTCAATAACCAAGTTTTTGCTTCCTTAATGAAGAAATATGGGATCACACATAAGGTTGGCACTCCATATCATCCTCAAACCAGTGGTCAAGTAGAGATAAGCAATAAAGAGATCAAAAGCATCCTAGAGAAGACAGTGAATACTATAAGGAAGGATTGGTCTCTACGCTTGAATGATGCCTTGTGGGCATATCGGACTGCGTACAAAAGCCCAATTGGCATGTCCCCATATCGTTTAGTCTTTGGAAAGGCATGTCACCTACCAGTGGAGTTGGAGCATAGAGCATATTGGGCTATTAAAAAATTCAATTTTGATATGCAACAAGCAGGTGACAAGAGGAAGTTACAGCTGAATGAGCTAGAAGAGTTGAGGTATGATGCATATGAGAATGCTAAGTTGTATAAGGAGCGGACCAAGGCGTATCATGATAAGCAGCTAGTTAGGAAGGAGTTTCATGTGGGACAGAAGGTGTTGATCTACAATTCAAAATTGAGACTTTTCCCTGGTAAGCTCAAGTCTAGGTGGTATGGTCCTTATGTTGTTACAAAGGTTTTCCCTCATGGGGCTTTGGAGGTTCATAGCAAAGAGAAGAATCAGACATTCATGGTGAATGGGAATAGAGTAAAGCCTTATATTGAGATGAGCTTTGAGCATAGAGAGGAGGATGTGACTCTCCAACCTGTTCAGTACATTGCATGAGAGTCCAATAGTCTGGCTAACGACTATAAACCAAGCGCTTATTGGGAGGCAACCCAATGTTTAATTTTCTTTATTTATTTATTTATTTATAAATTTATTTTTCGTAAACACTTATGAGCTTACCCAGTGCATTTTTTTTTTTCTATTTTGCAGCCCATTCAATTACCCATAAACGGGGAAGTCGTGACATCCAAATACATCTATGCTCGACCTAATTGCTTCAAGGGGGAGCATTCTAATCCTTTCCCTTAATTTGTTTTCTTATTATTTTAAGTTTATTTTTTTTACCAAAAAAAAAAAAAAAAAAAAATTTTTTCATATGAGTTGACTTATGGTAACTCCATTGAGCACCTCTGTTAATACAGTGTCTAAGAGTTCTATAGGCGACACCTTGGGTGTCTAAGAAGTTTGGGTTTTAAGCGGGACCATTGTGACCTCTCCAAACTTCCCGGATCCCCTGGCTGTGTTTTCTGAGGTTCTTAACTGGTAATCCATGAGTCACTTGTATATTCGTGTGTTTTATTCAAAAAAAAAATAATATTTATATATATATAATAATTATAATTTATAAAATTTAAAATTAAAAAAAAAAAAAAAACCTTCTCTTTCTCTGAAACACTACCTACATTAACCCTAAAAATAAACTCTCTTTCGTTCATTTGATCTAGCCGCCCTCTAACCCTGAACATCTCAGCTTCCTCTTCCTCCCGAACCATACATTCTCCAAATTGTTGTTTATTGTAGATCTTGTCAATGGAGAAACTCCAGGAGGCCGTCGGTGGAAAGCTCAAGGAGGAGGAGTCCGAATTGAGCATGGTGAAGGTGCCTAGCCCAATGGTTTTGTTGAGCTCACTGCCAGCTATCCCACCAGAAGATCCTAAGGGAGAGACACCATTATGCAACGGGTGTTTGAGGTGATTGAGGTGCTCGTGGTTGTGTTTGCCATGGATCCCTCAGCAGTTACCATAGATGCCTTTCTGTTTCAAAGAGGTAGGGTGATAGAGGCAATTGAAGACATGGTTCCAAATTGGGATCTGGATTGTGGATTGGAAGAGATGCAGATTGCAGCTGGCACATTGTCTAGATACTTGGAGGGAATATCTGCTAGATCGGAGGTTTGTGGCAAGAACTGTTGTCGTGAGCAGTCACATGTATGTACAGGTAACATTCGAGACGAGTTTGGCATTTTTTAAGTGTGCTTGACGAGTTTCACTTCCAATTAGTGTACATGACCACAAGGCTCCAAGACTTCGTGGAGCAGATGGATGAGTTGATGATAGATGGAGCCCTATATGATTCGTCTGTTTCAGACCCTTCGGAAAGTGAGTCAGAAGAAGAGCCATGGGTGAGCTCAGCCATCGATAGCATTTTGAGAAATGCTATGTTTGAAGGATGAACCGTGTAGTGCCAAGGTTACCCTTAATCCATGTTTTCTGTTTTCTTATATGCTTTCACATTGGGGACAATGTCTAATTCAGGTCTGGGGGTATCAATGGAGGTTTTCAATTTTTGTTTACTTGTATTTCAATTTTTTGTTAATTTGTGTTTTCAATTTTCAATTTTTGTTCATTTATGTTTCCAATTTTCGTTCACTTGTTACTAATTTTTTTAGAATGTCATACAACCAATGCTATGGAGCTGCCATTGAGATTTTCATATCAAACATTTTACACTTCACAAAGCTTTTGCTCTTAGAATTCTGGTGGCTAAAGTACCATGCTCAGGTTCTTGAAGGATAATAGTGGAGACTACCCTAGTGAGCTATTTCGAGCCTAATTGCTTTCTTGAAAGGGTTTAAAGTGTTTCTATTCCTCATCTCTACTTATTTTCTTCAATTCACTCTAAAATGATCTCATTGTTCCATTTTGATTGAATACTAAGGATGATTCTATTTGCAGATATCAGGTGCATGCTCTCACTCATGAATGAACTCATTGAAATGATGCTAGGCTATGTGTGTATAACCATTCTCTGTGCTTTCTTTTCACCCTACCCATTCGTGTGTTCCATCAGCTCTCTTGTAGCCAAACACTTCAAGCCATTTTCTTCTATCACCCTCATGATTCCCCTAACTTTGTATCTCAATCTGAGATATTTAAACTTATTATAGCCATACCCTAAAACTTAGAAATATACCAAGGTGTGCCAAGATAAAGTTTGAAGCAAGGAAGTTGCTGCCACATTCCTAAATGTAAATTGGTGTGAATCTGTGCAATAAAGTTAAAGAAGAAGTAGATCAAGTCACAAAAAAAAAAAAAAAAAAAAAAAAAAAAAAAAAAAGAAAAAAAAAGAAGAGAAAGTGTTTCGATTTGATCTAAATGTGAAATTTAAGGTCTATGCCAGATGATCCTATGAAGTTGCAGCCATACCATTCTAAATCAATGATACCTTGCAGATCAATGAAGAATGCAACCTTGGTATGTTCTTAAGTTCATTGTGTTCCTTCCAATTCTTTCACTTCCCTTAACCTTAGCTTTTCATTACAACCTTGTGAAAGACCTAGTTGATCTTTGAGGATGTATTCATGGGTGCTGGTATGTATGTGTGTATCTCTATTCTTAGTATTTGATTCCCTTCATGAGATCTAACCAAATATTGTGCTTCTATTTCATATACTCATTTTGCTTATTTGAGAGAATAAAGCCATAGGTTCTGAGTGATTGAGTGCTATATGTGAGAATTAGAGTTGAAGCATGTTCTTCCTTCAAGAATTGAGTATGTTTACTTTGAAGCCGTGTGCCTTTGAGCTATAGCTTCCACTGTACACACTTATTGATCATCTATCTTGGCAACTCTATGGTGTTGGAGGTATGACTAAAGTTTTCTTTCATTTTCATTAGTTGTTTTCAAAGTTAGTTTTCTAACCTTTTGTTTTGTAGAGTCAGTAAAACGTTTGTGGGTATCGTAACTGTTAAACCCTCAGGAGACACAACTCCTCCTACTAGGGATGCCTAGAGGTTTAAAGGCTTGTTGCATGTGCTCAATGCAATCGAGTTACCTACGAAAGTGGTCTAGTTCGTTTTTATCTTTATTTTCATTTTGTTTTACTCGAGGACTAGTAAAATCTAGGTTTGGGGGTATTTGATCGGTGCATAATTAAATATCTTTTTTGTACCATTCTAACTTATGATTTGGTATGTTTTTGAGTTAAACTTGTGCTTTTAATAAAGTTTTGTGTATGTTTCAGTATAATAAGGTTGAGACTCATTATTTACATTTTGAAGACAAGTTAGCTCAAAACAGTGTCTGCAGATCAGTCATATTTACGGATTAACCTGTACTTGCTCAAAAAGAACCAGATAATGCATCATACATCATTGGAAAGATACGGAAGTCTAGTTTCCGTAGCATTTTACGGTGCATGATTTGGAGTTTTCTAGAGGAAGTTATACATGATTTAGTAGCTCAAGGTCAAACATTCGGGCCTCAGTCCAGTTTCCGTAGGTCACTTTGCAGGCCTCCGTTCAGCTACTTGCACAGGTCAAATGGGGTGACACCCTTGATAGAAGTTGTTCCAATGGGTGTCTACTATAACATATCCAAATTGCAGCCCCATTGGATAAGTCTGGAGCCCTCAGCATGTCAAATACCGAACCTGGTTCACAGACAATCCAGGCCTCAGTCCAGTTTTCATGGGTCAGTTTGCAGGCCTCAATTCAGCTACTTGCACAAGTCAGATGGGGCGACACCCTTGATAGAAGTTGTTCCAATGGGTGTCTACTATAACATATCCAAATTTCAGCCCAATTGGATAAGTTTGGAGCCCTCAACATGTCAAAAACCGAATCTGGTTCACAGACAAACCTTTGCTGTCACATGTGCTTAAAGCAGCCACACATGGAGCAAAGCATGGGCAGCTATTGAGCCATGTTCTTAAAGCAGCCACACATGGAGGCAAAGCATGGGCAGCTGTTGATCCATGTGATGAAAGCAACCACACATGGAGGCAAAGCTTGTGGCAGCTGCAAAGCATGAGCTACCACACATGGGAGACAAAGCACATGGGAGACAAAGCATGAGCTGCCACACATGGGCAGCTAAGAGACCAGCCAAGGGGGAGGACGAATTTGAAGCCTATAAATAGAGAGTTTCAGCTCATTCAAAGGAGGATATCATTCCATAAATTACATTTCCATTGTACACCATCAAAGAGTTGTCTACACCATCAAAGAGTTGTCTACCATCAAAGAGTTGTTTACACCATCAAAGAGTTGTCTTCTTTATCAAAGAGCTATCTTCTTCTTATTTCTCTTTTTATTTTCTGTTTTGTATGTTCTTGCTATCCATTCAAATTATGGATAGCTAAATATTTTAGTTAGGGCTCGATTGAAGCCCTAATCATGTTTCTTTAAGGATTTCGATATGTCTTTGCTATAAACTACTTTTGTGATGCTTATTGATTAATTTCAGATTATATTTTACTCTTTACATATGTTATGTTATGTTTGATCATCATATGCATGCTATGTATTGAGTTTGTTACATAGGTAAATTTAGATGACCGAGTCTTGTACCTATGAAAGTAACAAAAGAACTAGTTATAAGTTCTTGAAATTAATCATCATGAATAACTAGAATAGATACCATGTTCTAGAATTTGTGTGTTTGTCGATTTCCATTGTGTTATGCATTCTTAAAGTACAACTTAGTAGATACCATGCTAAACACTTTAAGAATGAAAAGAGTTAGAGTAGATACCCATGTCTAACTTGTTGTTTAGGGAAATCAATAACTTAAAGAGTAGATATCATGCCTTTAGGTTGACAAACATAAGCATCCAAAATCTGTTTTGTAGCATTGTGCATGTCGTTTGCTTAAGGAAAAAGATTAGTGGTGAACATCGAATCCCTAACTAGTTTTCTCATTGTTTTAACCTCAATCCAATTCTATTTTTAATCAAACGCTGTTTTCAATATTTAGTATTTAAATTTTCAGTTTTCAATACCATCATAAGAAAATCATCATTTTTTAACACTTTGTCTACACCGAATGCCATTTAGTTTAAGGAAAATAAATTAAGCACAAATTAATCCAATCCTCGTGGGAACGATCTCGTATTTGCTTTCTATACTATTTATCTGATCTTGTGCACTTGCGAGTTAAAACGTGCATATAGTTGCTTAATTTTTAGGTTACTATTTGTTCAACAGGTGCAAAACTCGTTGTCAAGTTATCAAAACTTAATATGTGGAACTGCAGCATCTGGTGTAATTGTTGCAATTGCACAAAGCCTAGTTATACAGACCAACTTGTGGAATTGGACAGATCTCTCAGAATACTATTGGAAATATTGAAGTTGCAGGAAGTGAGGGATGTGAAGGAGGCACTGCTTTTGGCAAAGAAAATTCATGACAAACAAGATGAATTGGACAAGAAACTATCTGATTTACTAAAAGTGCAGCAAGAAGCCGGGCTGAGAGCGCATGAGGAATGGAATGGGCAGGAATCTTCAAGAAGCAATAATTCACAAACTACAGGGCAGAAAAGAATTGAAGGGAATGGTGTGCAAAGAACTGCTCTAGGAGCAGTGTTTAGGATGCTCTTTGGTGCTGTTATACAAGTGAAGGACAAGACTAAGATGTTTAAGCGCATCCTTGGATATCTCAAATCCACGTTAGACTCCTTAAAACCACTAATAGAAGAGATAACAGAATATAACAAGGTATTGCATCTTCCCAAGGAGGAACTAGAGAATTTCACCATACAAATGGAGACGGGGGTAGAGCTCATTCACAAGTGCTCTAAGGTTCATAAGTGGGCTAACTGCAAAAAATATGAATATACCAACAAACTTCTTAGATTGGATGAATCTCTTCAAGGATTATTAAGTATACTAAGAGTGCAATTAGCAAGAAATGTGAGAGAGAGCTTAGATTTCGTAAGTAATACAGAGGCTGTGATCAAGCAAATTGATGGAAGTGATATGGTACAAAATGATCAAGTTGAAAGTAAAGGTTGTTGTGCAGTACCTGAACCTACATTGGTTACAGTTGGATTTGATGTATTGAATGTGCAGCGAACACATGATTTGATCACAGAGACCTTGGTTTCAACAAAGAATATGGAGGAAGGAGTCAAGCTAGTTGAAGGGAGTAGTGTGGTACAATTACCAAATGCTCAAATTGAAATTAAAGGTTCATGTGAAATGGTTGAACCTCCATCGCCTGCAATTGCATTGGAGGTACTAAATGTGCGGGAAAAAATGAATGTGAAGGAGACGTTGGAATCGGCAAAGAGTATGGATGCAGGGGTCAAGCTAGTTGAAGAGAGTGGTGTGGTACAAAATCAAATTAATATCGTAGTAGCTGAACCTTCATCACCTACAATTGGATTGGATGTAATGAATATGCAGGGAACAAGAGATGAAAGGGAGACCTTGGTTTCCGTAGGGGAGGTGGTAGACACGCAAACTGAGGAGACAAAGGTGGTTGAATTAGAAGCTACAGCTGCTCAAAGTGAACTTCCGTCATTTGCAGTTGGATTGGATGTAATGAATATGCAGGGAACAAGAGATGAGAAGGAGACCTTGGTTTCCGTAGGGGAGGTGGCAGACAAGCAAACTGAGGGGACAAAGGTGGTTGAATTAGAAGCTACAGCTGCTCAAAGTGAACTTCCGTCATTTGCAGTTGGATTGGATGTAATGAAAATGCAGGGAACAAGAGATGAGAGGGAGACCTTGGTTTCCGTAGGGGAGGTGGCAGACAAGCAAACTAAGGGGACAAAGGTGGTTGAATTAGAAGCTGCATCTGCTCAAAGTGAACTTCCGTCATTTGAAGTTGGATTGGATGTAATTGTTAGACCAAGTCCTACTCTGCCTACGGTTTCAAGAGTTTGTGATCAAGTCAACTTGTTATCCACCAAGAGTTAGTTTTGGTTAAGACTCATTTAAATATTTCTGTGCTGTTTCTGTTGTATTGTTTGAATTTCAAATAGCCTTGTAAATAGGGATTTCAGTTCCCTGATGTAATCTTGAATGAAGTATAAATACATGCAGCCCTTACTGATTGGGTAATGCAATTGAGATCATACATCCTTCTCTAAGTTTTACATGGTATCAAAGCCCTAGCAGTCTAACGACACAGATCCAAATTTTTTTTTTCTCTCTTTGCATCCATGGCCGACTCTAGCAACAATGACTCCACCCAAACTATCAACACCACTCTCCCAAATTCCACCATCAACCCATTCTCTTCCTTGACCTCAGTTGTAAACATTAAGCTGGATCGTACCAATTATCCTTTGTGGTTGGCTCAAATCTTACCTGTTCTCAGGAGTCGGGACCTGATGGGTTACGTTGATGGAACCATTGTTTGTCCTTCCCAGCAGCTTTCTGGAAGTACAACAACCAATCCTGCTTACACAACCTGGGTGCAGTACGATCAAATGATACTTAGCTGGATTAATGGCTCTCTCACGCCGTCTGTGCTCTCGGTCGTGGCCAGCAAGAGGACCTCTCGTGCTACCTGGGAGGCTCTCGAGCAACGTTATGCTTCTACGTCCCAGAATCGCATCTTGTTTCTGCGGAATGAACTTTTACAAACCAAAAAAGGTGATTTGTCGATTGCTGATTATCTTGATAAAATGAATGCTATTTCTGATAACCTTGCCCTAGCTGGCAAACCTGTGGGTGATGATGAACTTGTCCAGATTATCTTGAACAATCTTGGACCTGCTTATGAGATGACAGTGAACGCTGCTCAGGCACGTGATACTCCCATCACGTACCCTACGCTTGAGGCGCTCTTACTGACTACAGAAAGGAGGATGACTGAGCAAGCTGCTCCCCTTGTGGAGGCTGCTTCTGTTAATGCTTTTGTCACTGCCAGAGGTCGTGGTGGACGATTTCGTGGCAACGGACGAGGAATAATTCCAGCTGGACGTGGTGGTGCTGCTGGACGTGGTGGTGTCAATCCTCGCCCCAATTCTTATAATAACAATGTGAGACCTAATTATGCAAACAATGGTGAAAGGTTTAATGGTGCAGGTGAAAGGATTACATGCCAGATTTGTGGGAAACCAGGGCATCCTGCCCTAGATTGCTACCAGAGAATGAATACTGCGTATGAAGGAAGGGTCCCAGCCAAGAAACTCACTGCCATGGCCACCTCTCCTATTACTCTTAATCGACAAACCAATGGGCGGTGGTTACTTGATACTGGTGCCAATGCACATGTCACTCCAGATCTTCAGAATTTGGTTAATCCAAAAGAGTATAACGGTAATGAGAATGTTGGTGGAGTAGGTAATGACTCTGGAATTTCTATTTCTCATCTTGGTTCAAATACATTACGTACTAAATCTTGCTCATTTGAATTAAAAGATATCTTAAGATGTCCCACTGCCTCCACACATATTATTTCTGCCCATAGATTTACCTTAGACAATCAGTGCTATATACTTATTTTCCCTCATTTTTTCCTTGTAAAGGACCTCAAGACCCGGAAGACGCTTTTCCACGGGAGATGTGAGAATGGCTTATATCCATTTTCAGGTGGCGGTGGACAGTTTAACTACCCTATTTCAGTGTGTGTAGGCATTCGAGTCTCGGCTCAAAAATGGCATTCACGTCTTGGTCATCCTACCTCGTCTACTGTCAAGTTTTTAATTTCCAATAAGAAAGTACCAGTTCTTGGTGCTTCCAATGTAACGTTTTGTCAGTCATGTCCCTTAGGAAAGAGTACTAAATTACCTTTCAGTATTTCCAAGTCTGTCTCTCAATTCCCTTTACAATTGTTGCATTCTGATGTTTGGTGTTCTCCAGTAAATTCAGTTGATGGTTTTCGTTATTATGTGTTATTCGTGGATGATTATTCTAGATATTCTTGGGTTTTTCCAATGAAAAGAAATCTGAAGTTTTTGAAATTTTTGTGAGATTTAAAGCACAGGTCGAAAATATGTTCAATACTTCCATCAAAACCCTTCAATGTGATGAAGGTGGGGAATATAAAAGTCATGTTTTTTCAAAATTATCTTGCATCTCACGGCATTTCGCAGCGATTTTCGTGTCCAAAACATCCTGAACAAAATGGTATTGCCGAACGAAAACATCGTCACATTGTTGAGTCTAGTATTGTCATGCTTTCTCATGCCCATATTCCAAATAAATATTGGGTGGATGCTTGTTTAACAGCTACTTATTTAATTAATAGGTTGCCAAGTCGTGCCTTGTCCCATAAATCGCCGTATGAAAAATTGTTTGCCAAAGTTCCCAAATATGAAACTCTCAAAGTGTTTGGCTGTCGTTGTTTTCCTTGGTTAGTCCCTCATACACAACATAAACTTCAACCAAAGTCAAAATCATGTGTGTTTTTAGGTTACTCACTGAATCATCAAGGGTATAAATGCTTAGACTTGTCCACGAGACGAATCTATTTGTCTCGCCATGTCCTATTCGATGAGGACGCTTTTCCATTCAAGGAACTCACATCTTCCCTGGACAGCGTTGGAACCACAGGTAATAATACTTCCCCTGACTTGTTATTTACTTTTCCACTTTTATCTCCATCACCCCAGGCCAACCCATTATCTCCTAGCCCGCATTTACAGTCACTTCATCAACCAAACACCATAGCATCTGATATTCCTAATCCTACTAACCTGATTTCCACTCCTGCCTTACTTGATCCTCTAGCCACGGCAAACCCAATGCCTTTACAAATCTCTAGGCCTACCATTCCATCTTCACATGAGCAAGAGGCAGTACCAGTTCCTGAACTGAACCAATCCGTGCCAACTGATACTCACGGTGCTCCATCTTCCAATCAACAATCAATCCAACCTCAAAGAATGACTACTCTTTCACAATCTGGCATTCACAAACGTAATCCTAAATATGCATTGCATGTTAATATTGATCATTCTCTAGTTGAACCAACCTGTTATAGTCAGGCCTTCAAGCAACATGAGTGGAGGAATGCCATGGTTCAAGAGTTCAACGCACTACAGCGTTGTGGTACCTGGAAACTTGTTCCGTATCATCCACAAATGAATTTGTTTCCTAACAAGTGGGTTTTCAAGCTTAAACAGCGTGCGGATGGCTCAATAGAAAGGTATAAGGCGAGGCTTGTTGCCAACGGATTTCATCAGAAGCCTGGCATTGATTATACAGAAACCTTTAGTCCTGTGGTGAAGCACAGCACCATACGACTTGTTCTGAGTCTTGCGGTTTCCAAACGGTGGCCTATTAGACAATTGGATGTACAGAATGCATTTTTGCATGGATATTTGAACGAGGATGTGTATATGAGACAACCTGCTGGTTTTGTTGATCAGCAATATCCTAATTATGTTTGCAAACTGCAACGGAGTATCTATGGCTTGAAACAAGCTCCTCGTGCTTGGTTTCATCGGTTCTCAGAATTTTTGCTTCAATTGGGATTTGAAGCGTCCACTTGTGATTATAGTTTGTTTGTTTACAATCACAGAGGTATTTACTTAATTTTGTTGATATATGTGGACGATATCTTGTTGACAGGAAATAGCTCACGACAAATAGGTTGCTTAATCAAAAAACTGGGAACTTTATTTTCCATGAAGGATTTGGGTCCACTACATTATTTTCTAGGAGTTGAAGTACAATATATGAATGATCAGATGCATTTGAGTCAAGCTAAGTATGCCTTGGACTTGTTGAAGCGTACCAACTTTTTGGATGCCAAACCAATTTCAACTCCAGTTCCTTGCGGCCAGAAATTGAGTGCTTATGATGGTGAGCCACATGACAGTCCAGACTTGTATCGGAGTGTAGTTGGCGCGCTACAGTATCTAACCATCACCAGACCCGATCTTTCCTATGCTGTGAACCAGGTTTGTCAGTTCATGCACTCTCCAACAACTACGCATTGGACGGCAGTCAAGAGGATACTTCGCTATGTTAAAGCCACGTACAATCATGGTCTTCTGTACAAACCTGGTCTTTCACATCTCACGGTTTTTTCCGATGCTGACTACGCTGGGAATCCTGACACTCGGCATTCCACTGGTGGTTTCTGCATTTATTTCGGTTCCAATCTTGTGTCATGGAGTTCTAAGAAACACAAAACGGTGTCTCGATCGAGTTCCGAAGCTGAGTATCGGCAGCTGGCTTACACAGCTGCGGAACTATCATGGCTAAAGTCTCTTTTCCGTGACTTAAAGTTACATCTTGTTTGTCCGACCATTTGGTGCGACAATATCTCGTCCATTGCTCTAGCTTCGAATCCAGTTTTTCATTCGCGCACGAAGCATTTGGAGGTTGATTACCATTATGTTCGTGAAAAGGTGGTTCGTGGTCAGTTAATGGTGAATTATATTTGTTCTCAAGATCAGATTGCTGATCTGTTCACTAAAGGCCTGTCTTCTTTGCGTTTCAAATTTCTGGTTTCCAAGCTTTCAGTGGCTTCCCCCCCTGTCAGCTTGCGGGGGGATGTTAGACCAAGTCCTACTCTGCCTACGGTTTCAAGAGTTTGTGATCAAGTCAACTTGTTATCCACCAAGAGTTAGTTTTGGTTAAGACTCTTTTAAATATTTCTGTGCTGTTTCTGTTGTATTGTTTGAATTTCAAATAGCCTTGTAAATAGGGATTTCAGTTCCCTGATGTAATCTTGAATGAAGTATAAATACATGCAGCCCTTACTGATTGGGTAATGCAATTGAGATCATACATCCTTCTCTAAGTTTTACAGTAATGAATATGCAGGGAAAAAGAGATGAGAAGGAGACCTTGGTTTCCGTAGGGGAGGTGGCAGACAAGCAAACTGAGGGGACAGAGGTGGTTGAATTAGAAGCTGCAGCTGCTCAAAGTGAACTTCCGTCATTTGAAGTTGGATTGGATGTAATGAATGTGCAGGGAACAAGAGATGAGAAGGAGACCTTGGTTTCCGTAAGGGAGGTGGCAGACAAGCAAACTGAGGGGACAGAGGTGGTTGAATTAGAAGCTGCAGCTGCTCAAAGTGAACTTCCGTCATTTGCAGTTGGATTGGATGTGCCTTTAATGGAATTGAAGAGGAAGTTTCTCACGGATCAGGTGCCAGCGCTTGTGATAACGGGTCCTGAAGGTTGCGGAAAAACCACATTAGCCAAACAGTTTTGTCAAGACGAGGAGGTCAAAGATAACTTCAAGAGCAATATCTTCTTTGTCCCTGTTTCGAAAGAGCCCAATTTGGACCTTATTGTACAAAAAATGTATCAGCACAAGGGTTCCCAGACACCTCTGTTGCAAGGCGAAGCAACTGCAGTTGACAGGCTGCAACATTTTCTGAATGAAACAGGACAACATCCTTCACTGTTGGTCCTGGATGATGTCTGGTCTGGATCAGAGTCCCTTCTTGAAAAACTTGATGAACTGAAAAACACAAACCACAAGATTTTGGTGACATCAAGGTCTGAATTTCCAAGATTTGGCTCTCCATATTATTTGAAACCCCTGAATGATGAAAGCAGAGTCACAACTTCTGAAAAATATGGCTTAGTTAAGGTGTTTTTCCAACTTTAAAATGCTTTATTTTTTTAAAAATAGTTTCATCTTGACAATCTTGTCAAGACTATGCAAATATGTCTTCGTACCATTACATTTCCTTTTGGTTAAACTGATGCAGGTGGTTTTGAAGATAGAGAGCGCTCTTGACGAAAAAACAAAGAAGAAAGTCATGAAAAATGTCGGCGGTTTAAATGGTATTTTACTTTATTTTTCTTACTAAGAGTTTTGTTTAATGCGCTTCAAGATCCAAAGACAAAGAAGTTTCTTTTTTCCTTAGTGCCGTATGATATGAGAAATAGAATAGATCAAGTATATACATGTTTGCTGCTTCTGTTTTCTTTTTCTTTTTCATTATTTTTAAATTTCTGCTGATTTTGATGAACAGGGCTTGATTCGATCAGTTTCGATTCGAAGAAACAACGGCTAGTAGTGGTAGGAATAGGGATGGATATAGTTAGAATGGTGAGTTTGGTTAGGAAGATAGTTGCAGCGAATATAGTATCAATTGGCCCAGCCAAGGGAGACAAGGCAGTTTGCCCAGCCAAGCAAGAAAAGAAAGAGAGCGACGCTGCTGATCCATCTGCAGCGCTTTATCGAACTTTAAGAGAATCGTTCGGGCTGCTGTCGCTATAGATGGTATTTTATTCTCTTCTTGTTCCTACCTAGTGCTTCTTGTGTTTTTTTTTTCCTATCTGTGTGTTTGTGTATGTTCATTTTTTGGTTGATTTCGATAAACAAGGGGTCAATTCGCTAACTAGGGATCCGAAGAACAAAATACTTATGTTGGGCGGATAGAGAGATACAGCCGAAGTGGTGAACGAATTGAGTAAGGTAGGGTAAGTGGCAGTAGGTTATGAAGTGGAAGTTAGGCCAGCTGCTACTGAAGAGAAATAAGAAGAAAAGAAGGTAGACGCTATGCAGAGTCATTTCAAATGCCTTGGTGGATGCTGCTTCATTTGATTCTTGTAATCTTTTACATCTTTTCTTCTGTTGGAGATGTAGAGAAATTTTACTCGCAGCTTACTGTTTTATGTCACACTACAAATACAGAGCTGAAAACTTGAACACAATAAAACCAAGAAGCAAATTGGATCAAGATTTTCAAAGAGTGTTAAATATACTGAGGGCGTGGCTAGCACAGAATGTGAGGGCAGGGAATGTGAGGGAAGGCTTGGTTTCTTTGATCAAGCGAATTGAAGAGAGAGTGGTGGTGTGCTAAAAATCCAAAATCAGAAGAAAGAAGAAGAAGAGAGAGAGAGAGAGAGAGAGAGAGAGAGAGAGAGAGAGAGAGAGAGAGCAAGTGAAAATAATTACTGTAAACAAATATTTTTTTTTGGATCTTTTGCTATAGTTTTCAGGCTTTTAAATCACATATATATGTAATTCTGCATTAGCAAACTATTATGTCTCAAATTCAATTTAGTTTGGGCGGTTTAGGCAGAAACCGAATCCATTTTTATTTTACATTTTTTCAACTTTATTAGTTCAATTACAAAGAAAAAAAAATTCCATAACCTCCTACACACTCTTTATTTTCCAACACATCAAACCATTTCAGAGTTGTAACATGCCATCAAATTTCAAAATCCATTAACGAACATAGTTACAGCCAAAGATAAAAGTTACAGTGGTATTTTTATCGAGTTATTAATTACAAATCTCTCTAGGTAGCCAATAAGAGGAGTACACATGTACAATAAAACAAAATAAATATATATATATCAGTCCTGATCTCTTGGACTACAGGAGTCCAAGAGATTTGTGGTCACTCATCGTTGGATGTAAATTCAAGGGTGAACTCACTCTTGCACTCCTTTTAAGAAACTTTTTTGAACCATTAGATTAATATCCAACGGTGAGTGACTACAATTTCTTGGACTCTTGTGGTCCAAGAGATCGGAACTAATATATATATATATATATAAAGTGGAAGTTTAACGGCCGTTAGATGTCTGTTAAGTGGTGTGAGGATATTGAAACATTGGACTCGGTACCAATCTAGCCAGCGGAGACCAGTTGACTAACTCTGATGATTTTTGTGGTCGGAGCTTCTTCGAGGGAAAGAAAGTCCAACAAGAAATCGGGGAGGCTGGAGGGGATCTCTTGACCCACAAGATTCATGTTAGCTTCAAGAGCTAATCAAGGCCTCTGGATTCGAGCGAAACTGGTCTGAAGAAGCCAACTGATCGACAAGAACCTGAGAGATTCTGTCTTCTAGGTAGGATGTGGAGAAATCACGAAATTAGGCAGATGTCAATTAACTTCCAAGTTTTTCCATAATTTTTTTTCTGCTTTTATATATATGTAGCTTGTATGCTTGCTTTTATGGTATTTTCGTCTCATCCCTTTGAGCTGTAAGAGTTTGATATTATAATGAATAATTGTTATTCAACTTGTACCTTTGAATGACACAACCGCATGGGTTATATAGATAGCATCTAGGAATAGAAAATTAAAAACTGTCAGTGGGATGAATAGAATATGTAAAGCTACCAGTCAGTGGGATGAATAGAATATGTAAAGCTATCAGTGGGATGTGTTTTCACGCCTGACTATTATATGTTAACTATCCGGGGAATCATCAATCATTATGTCTTCTATATGTCTTCTATCATCCTCCCGCAAGCTCAGAAGTGGAGAGCGAATGAGCTTGGATTTTAAGAAAGTAAAACGAGCAAAAGAGAGGCCTTTGGTAAAAATGTCTGCAAGTTGGTGGGTAGTGGAGACATAACGAACATCCAATGCCCGAGCAATCACTAATTCACGAACATAATGATAATCAATGGCCACGTGCTTAGTCCGAGAATGGAACACAGGGTTGGAGGCCAAAGCAATGGAACTAATGTTGTCACACCATAACACAGGTGGAGAATGTTGAGAGATTGAAAGTTCAAGAAGCAGTTGCTGCACCCAAACTATCTCAGTTGCGGTGATGGCCATTTGTCGATATTCGGACTCAGTGCTAGATCGAGCAACAGTGCGTTGCTTCTTAGAACTCCAAGAAACCAAGTTGGGACCCAAGAACATACAAAAACCTCCTGTAGCTCGACGAGTATCCGGATTGCCGGCATAGTCAGAATCAGAATATGCTACTAAGGTAGTATTGCCTTGTGCAAAAAAGAGTCCATCAGTGGACGAACCTTTCAAATAGCGAAGATTTGGTTTAACTGCAATCCAATGAACTGTAGTGGGCTTATGCATATGTTGACAACTTGATTGACGGCATAGGTAATGTCAGGACGAGTGACGGTTAAATATTGTAAAGCCCTAACAAGACTGCGATATTCATGGGGATTAGACAATGGTATACCATCCATAACACTGAGTTATGAACCAGAGGCAACTGGGGTGGCACATGGTTTAGAATCCTGCAAGTAAGCACGAATAAGAAGATCACATGTGTATTTATTTTGTGATAAATGAAGACCAGTAGGCGTACGAGTGACTTCAATGCCCAAGAAATAACTAAGAGGCCCCAAGATCCTTCATTGCAAAAGCTTTACTAAGAGAGGTAATAAGAGACTGAACCTTACTGCTTTGATTTCCTGTAATTAAAATATCGTCCACATATATAAGCAAGAGAATATAGACACCATGACTATTGTAAATGAAAAGGGAGTGATCTGCTTGAGAACCAACAAATCCATGCTGAAGCAGAAATTCAGAAAACTGGTGAAACCATGCCCTCGGGGCTTGTTTAAGACCGTAAAGAGACTTACGAAGTCTGCAAACATGGTGAGGTCTACTAGGGTCTTCAAAACCCTTCGGTTGACGCATATATACCTCTTCTGTAAGGTGCCCATGAAGAAATGCATTTTGAACATCTAATTGACGAATAGGCCAATCATGAGAAACAGCAAGTGAGAGAACAATGCGGATGGTAACATGCTTAACAACAAGACTGAAGGTTTCAGTATAATTAATACCCTCTTTTTGGAGAAATCCGTTTGCAACAAGTCGAGCTTTAAAGCGTTCAAGGGAGCCGTCTGATTTGCGTTTGATGCGATATACCCATTTACAAGGAAGAATATGAGTAGCTTGAGAAGGAGGAACAAGATCCCATGTGCCAGCTTTTTGAAGGGCTTGAAACTCAACATTCATTGCAGAGCGCCAAGAATGAGATTGATTTGCTTCACGAAAATTGTACGGTTCACGATCCAAATCCTGTGAAAAAGAGATCATTGCATATCGGGGATTGGGTTTACGAGTGCCGGTTTTAAGACGAGTAAGCATTGGATGAGAAGGTTTCTTTACTAACTGAAGAAAACCTGGAGACACTATGGGAGAAGATGGTGGGTGAAGAGATGAACTGACCAGGTTTGAGGAAGGATCTTGGGACAATGGTGGCAAATGTGATGACAAGGAAGGGGAGTAAGAAACAAGATGGGGTGAGGTTGGTGATAATGGGGGATTTGGAGAAAGTGCAGGACTAAAAGGTGACACACTGTTAGATAACAAAGAAAAATCAGTATCAAAACGAGAAGAAGAAGGAACAATAGGAAAAGTTACCTGAGAAGGACCTGGAGAAGGATGAAGGACCACAGGTTGGTGCTCAACCAAGGGTGCGAGTAATTGAGGGGGTGCAACAGTAGCAAAAGGAAAACAAGTCTCATCAAATACAACATGGCGAGATAAGTAAACACGCTTGGAAACCGGATCATAACAACGATACCCTTGATGATTTAATGAGTATCCTAGAAAAACACACTTTTTAGATCGAAAATCTAATTTATTTTTGTTATATGGACGTAAATAAGGAAAACACGCACAACCAAACACACGAAAAACAAAATAAGAAGGAGCACGATGAAACAACTTTTCATAAGGTGACAAAAAATGCAATTGTCGAGCAGGAAGACGATTAATAAGATAAACTGAGGTATTGAAAGCATCTACCCAAAATGATTGGGGCATATGAGCAGTAGCGAGGAGAGTAAGACCCATATCCACTATATGACGTTGTTTACGTTCAGCTACCCCATTTTGTTCTAGTGTGTGTGGACAAGTGATGCGATGAAGAATTCCATTTTTAGACAAAAATTTTTGAAAACTATTACTCATAAACTCACCACCACCATCAGTTTGCAATGCCTTAATCGCATATACAGTATTAATGGAGAGAAGATTTTCAACCAATAATTTAAACTTCTGAAAATAATGTAAGGCCTCAGATTTATATTGCAAGGGATATATCCATGTGTATCGAGAGAAATCATCCACAAATAAGATAAAGTACTTAGAGCCTTTATTTGAAGATATTGGCGAAGACCAAATATCACAGTGAACTAATTGAAGTGGAGAAACAGAAATGGATGAAGATGAAGGAAAAGGGAGCTTAGTGCTCTTTCCCAAAGGACAGGTATGACACATAAGACTTGACTTAGAGGAACTAACAGGAATAACATAGCTTATCTTATTGAAAATATCATTAGAAGGATGACCCAAGCGTTGATGCCACACAAAAGGAGTTGTTCGTTCACCGATGAGAGCTACAAATTTGCATGACCCCCCTCGAAACGGATATAAACCGTTTTCACTCTTGCCTTGGAAAAGCGTCCTCCCCGTGGAGAGATCCTTCACATAAAAAGAAGAAGGTGTGAAAATAAAATAACAGTGATTATCAGAAGTGAATTTATGAACACTCAACAAATTATGAGACACAGAAAGACAATGAAGAAGATTATTGAGCTTAAAGGTAGACAAAGAGCCAGAACCAATATGTTCAATAGGTAAACCTGCACCATTGCCAACAGACACTTGATCTTGACCCGTATATGCAGTTAGGAGACGAAGATTGGCCAAATCATGAGTAATATGTGAAGATGCCCCACTGTCTGTATACCAAGTATCATTAGAATCAGCAGCGGAAGGAGTTGCTACTAATGCCCGAGAAGGAGCAGATGAATGGCGGGATTCATAAAACCGCTTAGGCTTCGAACAATTATTTGCAAGATGGCGAGGATCACCACAATTGTAACAGAAACGTTTAGGACGAGAAAAGCCACCATCAAGTGAATTCCCATGAGCAGAGTGATGATTTGGAAGTATGCCACGACCAAAGGAATTTGTGAAACCTCCAGAAACTTCATTCCCACGATTGGATCCATGAAAAACACCATAATAGGATCCCCCTTGTCCACGTGAAAAACCACGACCACCAAACTGATTGGAATTATCATAAGAATCAAAGGTACGACTATTGTTGCCACGACCATTGTTGTTACGGCCAAAACCTGAGCTACCAGAATGCGACCATGAAAACCAGAACCACGACTGCGTCCTTGAGAAGTCGTAGTATAGAGAGCCGTAGAGGTAGAATCGGAAATGAGAGAGTTGGAGTCCTCATGTCGAGACTCAGCACTCAAAAGGAGAGCAAGAACATCATCCAACATCATAGATTTTTCACGAGCTTTAATAGAGTTTACTGCACTCTCATAAGCAGGACCAACACCATTAAGAATAATCTCAATAAGGTCCTCATCATCAGGGGCTTTACCAGCAAGAGAAAGTTGGTCCGCAATACTGGTCAACTTATCAATATACTCAGTAATAGACATATTACCACGCCTAGTAGATTGGAGCTGAAATTTGAGTTGAAGTGTACGAGAGCGAGATTGAGAAGCATACCGAGTAGCCAAGGATTTCCACACCTCAGCAGAAGTAGTACATCGAGCCACAGTAGAAAGAACAGTTGGAGTCAACGTAGAGTTGATCCAACTCATAATTTGCTTATCTTGTCGCTGCCAAGTCGCATATGCAAGATTTGGAGTAGACTTATCATCAAGGAGTTTTGCAGGGCAAGTCTCAGAACCGTCAACATAACCATAGAGATCATTGGCTTGTAACAAAGGAGTGAATTGTGCAAGCCATAGAAGGTAATTGGTGCGATCAAGTTTGATTGAAACCAAGTATGAGACGTTGGGAAGAGAACTGGCCAGAGAGGTAGAAGACGAAGCCATCTCAACCAACAGAAGAAAAAAAAAAGAAATGGATCGAGAGTCTCAAGACAAGAGCTCTGATACCATGTAAGAGTTTGATATTATAATGAATAATTGTTATTCAACTTGTATCTTTGAATGACACAACCGCATGGGTTATATAGATAGCATCTAGGAATAGAAAATTAAAAACTGTCAGTGGGATGAATAGAATATGTAAAGCTACCAGTCAGTGGGATGAATAGAATATGTAAAACTATCAGTGGGATGTGTTTTCACGCCTGACTATTATATGTTAACTATCCGGGGAATCATCAATCATTATGTCTTCTATATGTCTTCTATCCTTCTCTGTTGTCTGTTCCCCATTTTTGTAATTTTAATATAATATTTGTAGGCTGTAGCTTTTTCTTCCATGTTATATCCGAAATCATGTTGTTCCTTACAGTTTTACAATATATTTAACAATCCTTGAAGAAGTTGAATTCTTGAAAGACATACTAAATTTCTTGGAGAAGTTGAATTGGTCCTATATTTTCAACATTTCGCTTCAGGTTTAGATTTTTCTAATTTATGATTGGAGCTAACTTGGGGATTCATATGTGCTAATATGTGGTTTTCAGCATTGTTAGGAAGGAGTTCTAGAGCTCCTAATTAGGTAGGTAAATCAAGATATGCCGAGGTTAACCCTCTTTAAGAAAATTGGGTGAGGTTTCTGAGATTGCTCTAGATATTTTTGAGAATAAACTTTAAATTCTTTACAATAATTTAAAAAAAAAAGAATAAACTTTAAATGAGAAAACTGTCATTTGAAAATTTCAAACCAGTAGTCTCTCTTTTTGTACCAAATTTGCATCAAGGACTACAGGAGTATTAACAATTGAGTGACCTGGTAAAGTTTTCCAATGGTTGTGCTTCTATGGGAAATATGGAACGAAAGTATTGAAGGGAAATCCAAATCCATGGTACACAGTCTTGAGCACTATTACTTGCTTAGATAGTATTACAATCTTACGGATGGCTTTTTTATTTTATTTTATATTTTAATTACAAGCAAACATTTTCTGAATTTGCCTGTTTAAAATTTTCAATTGTTTTCCCATTTGTAGTACCTACTACAAATGCGCATTTGTAGGATGTCCAGTGAGGAAATGTGTCCAGCTATCATCACATGACAACAGAAGGATTGTGATTACATTTGAAGGGGTACACAACCATTGTTATGATAATCTTGCGGCTCACGGCTGTGGCAGTTACAGTGATGTGAACAAACTTTCTTTTGATACTAGGGCAGCAGCAAGAGGTTATGCATGGCAGATGGGTGGGGTTCTCTAAACTTCATGTTCAGTCACCAACCGCCACTGGATGATTTGTTATATATGATTTGCTAAAGGGTGCTTTACATCATAGAAAGCAAATTCAAGAACGATTTGTTAGATAGCATCAATTTTAGTCGGCTAAAGGGGTGATTGTTGAAGGCTGCCCTGTTTACACTTGAAGAAATTGTATGTAGTTTTTTTTCATTCTTAAAGAATTGCACTAGTTGGATAGAAAATAGGATGATTTATATCCAATCAATTGTTGTTTTCTTGGTTTGTAATGGAGAAAGCAATGGATTTCATTTGTAATTTGTGCATGGGCAGTATTCATGCTTGAATTTGGTCCAACAAAATGTTGGAGAAGTTTCACAAAAACAAAATTAATGTTTGAGAATCCTACGAGATTGAAAAATGCTACAGAACTCGTACTGGTGTGATATGGTATGTCATCTTTTGGTATTTATAACCATCTTCGTGTATATGTGTATCGTTAGAGACTTCCTCAATGATCGTTTATCTCTAATTTTAATGTTTGTACCATCAACAAATTGTGCATGTTAAACAAACTATATAAATCATCTTATTTGATGGTTAGAAAAAAATTAATGAGTCTCCTAATTAGAGGTTTGCAAGTAGCACGTTCAACCAAATAGATGCTATTGATTTTCTTAAAAATTTATGTACCTTCATACATCAAGTAGGGATTAAATGACTTCAGAAGAAGTAAATCAAAAACTAGTTGGTGTTATAACCAACTTCACAAAAGAAATTTATTCTCTAAATTTATTTTGATACATATCTATTATTTTTTATAAATATTATGGTATTAAACTATACCAACTATAACATTTAAACAAAATCCAACCTTAATCAACCATACCATTTTATCAACCAAAAAAAAATTCAACCATAACGTATTGGCATGAGGAAATTCCCAAATATATATCTAAAATATTTTGAAAAATCATCTAAAAACGAAAAAAAATAAAGAGGGGAGTTGTGTGCTAATTCTCTCCTGTTCCTATCCTACGTATATATATGTAGGTTTGACTGCGAACATTACAAAATCCCCTCGCTATTCGTAGAGAGAGAGGGAAATTGTTTTGCTTGAACAGCTTCAGCTTCACTCGAACTCAGTCACTTACACAGAGAAGAAGCACAAGAAACCCATAGCAATGGTCAATGGAAACCCAATCAGACGGCGAAGCCTCCGCCATAGCCACCATCAGAAACGGGAGCCAACAGCTCGAAGCTCGAATGGAGTCTGAGCGCACCACCCAGCTAGAACTCCTTTCTTATCTCCAAACCCAAGTCGTCCCCGCCATTGTTCCCACTATTGATCTCTCTCTAAAGGTCCTCTCGGCCTTCAATGGCCGACCTTTCACTCCCACACCTTCTCTCCCGGACCCTAAACCCAACCCGAACAAACCATTCGAACCAATCGAACCCAGTCGCCCTTCAACCCCAGAACCCCAACGCAGTCGCCTCCCTTCCCCTGAACCCAAACCCACAAACCCAATTACCGAAGCTTTCTCCGAATCGGGCGAATTCGGAGCCGACCGACCAACCCGAACCCGAGAACTTCAGCCCCATGGATGAGACGGGAAACCCATTGTCTGTGGTTCGGGCTATGGTTGCCGTTTGCTTGCTTGAAAGGGTGCCCTTTTCGCGGGTTGACTCGTCGGCGGTTTGAGAAAACTTGAGGGCGACCAGAATGCGACTTCGGAGGAGAAGGCGGCGCTGCGAGAGCTCAGAGGAGAGTCCGGGGCGATATTGGCGGTGGAGATGGCGTTGAGGTCAATGGCGGAAGAGAACGGTGGCGTTGAGTAGGAGTTTGTGGTGAGTGGCAAGTCGAGAGTTATTGTTTTGGGGGTTGACCGGACTCGGCTGATGAAGGAATTGCCTGAAAGCAAGCAGTTTCAGAGTCAAGATTCGAATTTGGGAGATGGGAATGGGAATTTGAGAATTTGGGAGATGGGAATGGGAATTTGAATCAGAATCAGAGTCAGCAGCAAGTGGTGACTAATGGGGTTGGTAATGGTGGTGGAGGGTTTGGAATGGGAGGGCCTGGTTCAAGGCCAATGCAGGACATGTGGATGGGACCTAATGATACCCATATGGCCGGTTTGCCGCCTATGTTTCCTGGGAGTGGACCGCCGGGTTCATTGATGGGTCCAAGGGGTGCTCCTAGTCCTAGAGTAATGGGCATGATGAGAATGCCTAGAGGGATGAGTGGTGTTCCTCCAATGCATAGAGCTGGTAATTTGGGGCCAAATGCGACAATGGATAGCCCCAATTCGATGTCTCATAAGCCTAGGAGTGAAGAAGAGGAAATGAAGGATCTTGAGGCATTGTTGAATAAAAAGACTTTTAAGGAGTTACAAAAATCAAAAACTGGTGAGGAGCTTTTAGACCTGATTCACCGGCCAACTGCTAAGGAGACTGCTGTGGCTGCCAAGGTTCGTCAAATGTCAATACTTTAACTTGCATTATTCTTAATAGACTCGTTTAACTGGTTCTTTGCATAACCTGGAATGTTTTTTTTTTTTTTTTGGCGTCAATAACCTGGAAAGCTGGTATATGTAAAAAATATTTCCTGTCTGCTATTTAAGCTATAAATAGGCTTAAGATCTCAAATGGTGATGTGTTTTACCCTATATGTCGAAGGTTTATAGATAAGTTCTTCGGCTTTAATTTTGTTAATAATACCCTTGTGGTCTACTCCGTTGCCAATTTTTAGTAAATCTCTACTTTCCATGAATGTGTGTTATTAACAAAATTGGAGATTTGAGTAAACTTGGTAACCAGCATAGACCACATGATTTACCTTCCACTCAACTTGTCTCCAAAGAGACTCGCAACATATACTGTAAACCACATGGATCCTTGGTGAGTAGTGAAATGGGTGGAAAATGACCATAATGCTCCTGCACCTGATGTGCACGTGGATGACTGGTTACAAAAATTGACGGAAATAGGAGATGTAACTAAAGTTGGTAACAGATGTAGACCACAACAGTTAGTATTAACAATACTAAACAACATGACTTGTCATATAGGGTATGTGTGACAGTAATGCCACAACCACATGGTCTTATTATATCACGTGGTGGCGACAGGTTTATTACTAAATAGACACGTGCTGAAACATGGGTGGATTGGTAACACTGCGTAACACCGAAAAATTACTTGGAAACCTCAAGGACTGTTTATGCTTTTAGACTTTTTAAGTATTGATGTGATATTTTCAAATTTTGTCTTATCTTCTCTGCTTATTGACCAAGAGCACCAAAGCAATGATTTTTGGTTCTGTAATCAATGAGTTCAGGCTTGTGGTGAACTTATTATTTTTCTTACAGTTTGTTCTTTATGTTATAACTGGGACTCAATTATTCGATGGACTCATTGCTTGGGCATAAGAAATGCTAAAACTGGGGTTGGCTGCATCAGGAAAGTCTGAAGTCAATTGATGTCCTTTTTTGTTTCAGTTCAAGACTAAAGGTGGTTCGCAACTGAAGGAATACTAAACATCCGGTGCCAGTCTAATTCCTTACTTGCATGTGAGAAGGTCGGTAAGAATTATAGTCTATTGACTGTTCTTACAAGTGCAAAACATGCCTTTGATCAGGACTTCTTAAGTCTTGAAATTAATAGTGATCAGAACGCTGCCTCTTGCTTATTATTTTGTTCGATGTTGTACAATTTCAATTCATAGCATGCATCTAGTTTAAGTTTTATGTTTTGCACTGGGGTCTTTTAACTACCTAATAATGTGCTGAAACAATCTTGCTAGAAAGTGTAACCAAACTAAATGATTGAGCTCTGATTTAATATTGGCTTGTTTTTTTTTGAATAGAAACATTATATTGATAATCAAGAGGAAAAATTCCTCGATCAAACAACAAAACCAAAAATAAAGAGTGTCTGACCTACTAAGATTGAAAAGAATTCTGTAATTAAAAAACACAAAAACACAAACTTCAGCAAAATCATCTTAAGACTGCCGTCATGTCTCTCATGATGGAAGAGTAGTGATAGTCCTTGAACTGCCCTGAAACCGAAGCCCAAATAGATGCCCAAAATTTAATTCTATCCCAGAATTCCTCAACCCTTACTCCTATATGACCCTGAAAAATTCTTCGATTTCGCTCCATCCAGATATTCCAGAATATAGCATGAACTAGACAATCGCGAAGGATTCCAGCTCTCTTCCCCTTCCCCGAAACCCTCAGATTGATACTAAGGAGCTCAAAACACCCTTTAGGAATCACCCACTCCGCTCCGAGAGCACCCAACATCCTCCACCATAATTTTAGGGAATACGAACAATGAATGAACAAGTGATCAATGTTTTCTGCATTCTCTTTGCAAAGAACACACCAAGAAGGGGATAAGCACATCTTTGGTTGCCTCCTTTGAATGCTATCGCAAGTATTAATCTTGCCATTTGCTACCAGCCACAGGAAAAATTGAATTTTCGGAGGTGTCTTTGCCTTCCAGATTGAGATGAAATGGGGGAAGACATCCCCGGTGGTCGAGAGAAGAAAAGACCTGAAAGACTTACATGAAAAAGAACTCTGCTCCTCAATCTCCCGTGATCTTCGATCCGATCTAGAACTATTTAATCTCACCTTCCCCAATATATCCAAAAGTATTACCACTTCTGCTATTTCAGCCTCAGACAAATTCCTTCTAGAATCAAAATCCCAATGAAGAGGCATCTCATGAGTGTTAGCAAAACGGGATATACTTTGATTTTTTTTTTCCTGGACAGGGAAGAGAGTCTAGGAAACATATTTTTTAGTATCCCTTCTTTCAGCCGAAGATCCTCCCAAAATCTAATTTTCTCCCCATTTCCAACAGAAAATCTGCAGCATTGAAGAAAAGAATTATACCCTTTCAAAATTTCTCACCAAGGATTCCTGCAAGACACATTAACTATCTATTTAGTATCCCATTTGAGTCGATTCCATACTTGCTCTTAATGATCCCATGCCATAGCAAGTTGATTTCAAGTGGAAATCTCCACAACCATTTAGCTCTGAGGCCCCGTTTGGTTCATGGAATGAATTTGAGAGGAAATCATTTCCCATGTCATTCCCCAAGGAATGGGAATGGAAGATTCCTTTCCCACGTTTGGTAATGCTGGGAAAGTAATGGGAAAATATCACTTTTTTTCCTTTCCCATGTTTGTTTTGAGTAGGAATGGAAAACAAAGTTTGTATAAATTTTCAATTATACGCATATTAAATCAAATAATAAAAGAATGCATTTAATGATATATTGTAATTCTAAATTGTTAATGGGGATAAAATGGTCATAAAAAATATGTATTTAATGTTAGCTCATTTTCTCAAACTTTCCCATGAGGAGGGAAAACAAAACCCAAGTTGGGAGGATGGCTTCACTTTCCCCCCTATATTCCCCATGAGCTAGGCAATGATTTCCCATACCTAGACTTACCAAAAATGGGAAAGCAATTGATTTCCCATTCCCAAGTCTCCTTTCCCATGAACCAAACGGGGCCTGAGGGCTTCATTTCTTTCTCTTAAAGAGCCAATTCCAAGACCACCTTCCTCTTTCGATTTAGTCACCCTTTCCCACCTGACCAAGTGACTTTTCTTCCCATATTCTAGTCCTTCCCATAAAAAGTTACGCATAAGCTGTTCTACTTTGGCGGCCAGTATCCAACTTTAGAGGATTGCATCATTGGATTTAGTTTTCCCTTTTTCTGAAATTGAAATTTATGTGCACACTGGCTATTTCAGTTCTATTAACCATAATTTGTGTGAACTTATTCAAAGTTGTTTTGGGATGTTCTACATTTCCTTTTGCTGATTGTGTTTCTAGTTTTTATTCTAAAATCACTGCAAATAACTTTAATCTTAGTACTTAGACCTGTTGTGCTTTTTTCACATTGCATTTTATTTTCTCCTTTCAGGTTCATTTTAGGCGAATAATTGCTCCACATACCGATGTACATTTAGGAGACTGCTCTTTTCTGGATACTTGTCATCACAGGAAGGTAAAGTTTACCTTCATTACTTGAGTGATGAATTAATTATATGTTTTAGTGACTATTCTTCATAAAGTAACACATTGTTGTCTCCATTGTTAGACATGCAGGTATGTACACTATGAGCTTGATCCAACACCAGATGTGTCACACATGATGATGGGGGCTCCAGCTCTCAATCCCCATAAACCATTGAAGCCTTAGCGTGCTGAATATTGTTCTGAGGTTGAACTTGGTCAACCACAATGGATTAACTGTGATATCTGCAACTTTAGAATGGACATTCTAGGGCAATTTGGAGTAATAATGGCAGATCCACCGTGGGACATTCATATGGATGTGCCCTATGGGACAATGGCTGATGAGGAAATGCGCAATCTTAATGTTCCCGCATTGCAGACAGATGGTCTGATTTTCCTGGGTCACTGGGCATGCAATGGAGCTTGGGCGTGAATGGTATGTGCATACTTTGATCATCTGTCAACTGTTGCATCAAATGTATAAGTTATAACCATAGATGCTTAAATTGGATCTGCTTATTCTTTGACTTTCACTCAGAGAAATATCACCATTCTTCTTGCAGTTTGGAATTTTGGGAATACAAGCATATCAAGGAGCTAATTTGGGTAAAGACTAATCAACTCCAACAAATAATTAGAAAAGGGCGGACTGGCCACTGACTTAATCATAGCAAGGAGCATTGCCTTGTTGGAATAAAAGGGGAACCATTAGTAAATAGAAATATTGATACTGATGTCATTGTTGCCGAGGTTAGAGAGACAAGCCGTAAGCCAGATGAGGTTAGTGGAATGTGCTGCTTATAATTGTGCAGTGAAATATCTATGCAAAATATAGTTCTTCATAATGAGCTTACAGGATGAACTATATTATAATTATACTTTTTCCCTTACAATTTAAGAGGTGGTGATCTAGAAGTTATTGCCTTCTACCACATAATGTTATAATAATTATCGTCTTTATTGTATTTTTATCTGTTTAGTTTTGTTAAAATTTGGCTAAATATACATGCGTTCCTGCAGATGTACCCTTTGCTGGAGAGGATAAGTCCAAGGACTAGAAAGATGGAACTGTTTGCTCGCATGCACAATACTCATGCAGGGTATGCTTTATTGAATGACGGCCTGTAATTGTTAAATGAAATTCCTTCGTTATTGTTGATCAACAATGTTGTATGTTGTGATTTTTGCATAATTTGATAATGAAACCGGTGACAATCTGAATCTAGCATGGTCTTGGGTTTTCCGTAGGTTAAAATTTCTTTGATGGTGCAAGTAAGCAAAGCTCAGTATCATGCTAATGTGGGTAATAACCCTTTCCCGTATTTGTAAGGCCTGTACCATTGTTTTTTCCTTTTTTTTCCTTTTTCATTCGGCTTCTATTGTTTTTGGGGGTTTTCTTAGAACCAAAGGTTAGTGTGAAGGGTTAAATCGAAAATGCAACTCTTTTAAGTAAGAAAAGTTGAGTATCATGCTAATGAGGGTAGATAGTCATTTTAACCCTTTCCAGTCCTAAAAGGCCTTTACCATCATATTTCTCCACACACAAAAAAGCGTTTACCGAAGTCTATTCTCTCTTGTTGTCTGTGGGGCCTTTACTTGAAAATCAAGCTTTTATGCTTTATTGTGAACTGTTTTGTCCCAGATGGATGTCACTCGGTAATCAACTGAGCGGTGTAAGATTGGTTGATGAAGGCCTGCGTGCACGATTTAAGGCTACTTATCCGGATGTGGAGGTGCAGCCTGCTTCCCGCCCAGGCCCTCTGCTATGGAATTAGACTCTAACGCTGCCCAAATGTGAAATCCATTTTCAGTAACAGAACCAAAGTCTACGGCCACACAGTTTGCTGATGTGGCATAGAGCAGTGACTAGCTACTGTGGTGCGCTGTCATTTAGAAGTGGATCAAATTCAGTTTTAGATGCAACTCCTGAAACCATATTTGAAGAACGACAAAGGCCAAATTTTGGCCTTACTGCTTGTTGGAATGAGAAATTATCAGAGACCATTTTCTTCTCATGTCCATTCCTTGCTGGTTGTCTTTGTAAACCATTATACAATCTATCCCCTTAATTTGTTTGTTTGCCTTCTCCAATGTCTCCTTCCCATTCCTTATTCCCCGTACATTTAGATCATCAAATGCAACTGCAGGCAATGGAGGTTCAATCATTTCACATGAATCTTTAATTTCAATTTGATCATTCGGTAATTGTACCACACCACTCCCTTCAACTAGCTTGACCCATTCCTCTATTTTCCCTTCAATTAGCTTGATCATAGCCTCTGTATTACCTAAGGAGACTAAGCTCTCTCTCACATCGGTTACTAACCGCACTCTCAGTATTCTTAACAGTTCTTGAAGAGATATATCTAATCCAAGAATTTCATTGGTATATTCATACTTCTTGTAGCTTGCCCACCTATGAATCTTAGAGCACTTGTGAACGCGCGCTGCACCCTTCTCCATTTGTATTATAAAATTCTCTAGTTCCTTCTTGGAGAGATGCAATACCTTGTTATTTTCTGTTATCTCTTCTATAAGTGGTTTTAGGGAATCTATTGTGGATTTGAGATACCCGAGGATGCGCTTAAACATCCTAGTCTTGTCCTTCACTTGTATAACAGCACCAAGGAGCACCCCAAATGATGTTCCTAGAGTATCCCTTTGCACATCATTCCCTTCACTTTGGTCATGCCCCATCATCTCTGTATTATTGCTTCCTGAAAACGCACCACAATAGCTAGTCACTGCTCCTTGGTGTTGTTATACAAGTGACGATGGGGCATGACCAAAGTGAAGGGAATGATGTGCAAAGGGATACTCTGGGAACATCGTTTGGGATGCTCCTTGGTGCTGTTATACAAGTGAAGGACAAGACTAAGATGTTTAAGCGCATCCTCGGGTATCTCAAATCCACGATAGATTCTCTAAAACCACTTACAGAAGAGATGACAGAATATAACAAGGTATTGCTTCTCTCCAAGGAGGAATTAGAGAATTTTATAATACAAATGGAGAAGGGTGCAGAGCTCGTTCACAAGTGCTCTAAGATTCGTAGGTGGGCTAGCTACAAGAAGTATGAATATACCAACAAAATTCTTGAATTAGATATATCTATTCAACTGTTAAGAATATTGAGAGTGCAGTTAGTAACCGATGTGAGAGAGAGCTTAGTCTCCTTAAGTAATACAGAGGCTATAATCAAGCTAATTGAAGGGAAAATAGAGGAAGGGGTCAAGCTAGTTGAAGGGAGCAGTGTTGTACAGTTACCAAATGATCAAATTGAAAATAAAGGTTCGTGTGAAGTGATTGCATTTGATGTTCGAAATGTGCGAGGAATAAGGAATGGAAAGGAGACATTGGATTCAACAACAAATATGGAGGCAGCGGGCAAGCAAATCAGAGGAAGTGTTTCAGTACAAAATCAAATTGATGTTGCTGAACCTGCATCACCTATAATCCAAGTTGCGGATGCCCAATTGAAGCTCTTCGATTGGATGATTGATTCCAAAGACAACCAGCAAGGAATGGACAAGGAGCAGAAAATGATCTATGACAATTTCTCATTCCAACAAGCAATAAGGCCAAAATGGTCTCTGAAGTGGCAATTAAGCCAGCTGCTCCTGAAGAGAAAGAAAACCAACAAGCAATAAGACCAAAATGATCTCTGAAGTGGCAATTTGGCCATGTTGGCCTCATTCCAACAACCAATAAGGCCAAAATGGTCACTGAAGGTAAACGCTATGCTGACTCATTTCAAATGCCACGGTGATGCTGCTTCATTTGATTCTTGTAATCTTTTACCTTTTTTTCTTCTTTTGGAGATGTAGAGATATTTTACTCTCAGATTAATGTACAGAGCTGAAAACTTGAACACAATAAAAACCAAAAACATTTACTTCAAGTTAAGATTTTTATGCATAGCGACGTCGTATAAGAGGTTACTTTTTTAGAAAAGAGACCAGAGAGAATCATGGTCGTACGATGTATAGTGGAGAGTTAGGATTAAAAGCTCCGGAGTGGATCTCGCCCCTTCAGGAAATTTTGTGTTTTTTTTCCTTTTTAGACTTCAGTTACAAATTCCTAGTCATCCTAGAGTCTAACTAGCAAAGGTGCCCGCATGATGCTGCGGGTTTTAAAACTATCTAAAATGTGTAAAAAGTTGTGAAAATATGTAGCAAGTTTAAGTTACAAAATAAAGACTAATAACATGTTTTATATGTTTAATAAACCAAGCAGTAATCAAAAGATCAGCAATTTTGAGCTGCTCCTAGTTCAAAAGACTGTGGACATGTCTTTACATATATGCTATTGGTGGGGGAAGTGGATTTTTCTACCTTGATGTCTGTTGAAAGGAGATCTATCTCTTGTTGGCTCTACTGTAGAAGTGGTTTATGTTCTTTATTGTTTTCTGCAAGGGTTTTAACTCTGTTGGTACAAATTTGGAAAATGGCAGATGTTAGTGTAGATAAATGGACAAATATAAGTGAAGGCAATAACTATTATCACAGAATTAAGTTAAAAAAATCAACGGGACAAACAACATTTTTGATACATTAAGCATTCTATTAATCTGATGGACAAAAGTATAAGCTCAATTTATTTAATCAATTGATAACAAATTTAAAATTGTGACAATTTATTCAATAGGTATAAGAGAATTAAGACAAAACACTGAAGCTCTAATAGAATCAAATCAAGGGGTGTTGATTCTGTTGCTATAAATTTGGAAAATGGTAAGTGTTAGTGTGGACAAATGGGAAAATTTTAGTGAAGACTACGGCTATTATTATAGAATTAAGGCAAAAAAATCAACTACGCCAAGCATTGTACGAATATGACGGACAAAAGTATTGCATAAATTATCAAATACCTATAACAGAATGAAACCAAAAGATCCAAACTTTAATAGAATCAAACCAAATACCTACAACAGAATCAAGTGCAAAACATGCCTTTGATCAGGACTTCTTAAGTCTTGAAATTAATAGTGATCAGAACGCTGCCCCTTGCTTATTATTTTGTTCGATGTTGTACAATTTCAATTCATAGCACGTGTCTAGTTTAAGACTAGCAAAGGTGCCCGCGCGATGCTGCGGGTTTTAAAACCATGTGAATTGTATACAAAACCGTGAAAAATATATGAAAGATGGTACTATTTATAAACACATAGAGATCTAAATCGTGGCAACATGCTTTATTTGGCAAATTTACGTTACAAAAAAATATTAATAACATGTTTTATATGCTGCTTGTCATGTTAAAATATTGACCATATTTTAATAAACCCAGCAGCAATCAAAACATCAAAATAGCATCAAAATATCAGCAGTTTTAGAATGTTCATTGTTCAAAAGAGTTTGGCCCGGTCCTTTATATATATATATAATATATATATATATATATATATGCTATTGGGTGGTGGAAGGGGATTTTCTACCTTGATGTCTGTTGGAATGGGATCTTTCTCTTGATGGCTTTGCTATAGAGGTGGCTTCTGTTCTTTCTTGTCCTTTGCAGGGGTTTTAACTCTGTTGGTACAAATTTGGAAATGGCAAGTGTTAGTGTAGATAAATGGAAAAATTTGAGTGAATACCAACTATCATCACAAAATTAAGTTTAAAAAATCCAACAGGACAAACAACAGTTTAGGTACATCAACCATTCTATTAATCTGATGGACAAAAGTATTAACTCCAGTCTATTTAATTAATTGATAACAAACTTAGAACAATTGTGACAATTAATTAAATAGGTATGAGAGAATTAAGCCAAAACACTCTAGCTTTAATAGCATCAAATCAATGGGTGTTTATTATATACGTTGCCACAAATTTGGAAACTGGTAAGTGTTAGTGGAGACAAATGGGAAAATTTAGTGAAGAAAGTGGCTATTGTTACAGAATTAAGGCCAAGAAATCAACTGCACAAACCACAATTTAAATACACCAAGCATTCTACAAATGTGGTGGACAAAAGTATAATCTGTCATTGCCACAAATTATTAAATACCTATAACATAATGAAACCAAAAGACCCAGACTTTAATAGAATCAAACCAAATACCCATAACAGAATCAACCCATGTGCAAATTTGTTGTACAAAAGAATAGATTATCTAGACACCTATGGTCAAAACTGATACATGTATTGTCATTTATAGGCTATGTTAATCTAAGGGAGAAGTAAGCTATAAAAGCAGAAATAACCTATAAACACCTAAAGGTTATAGAACCCTAATCAACTTACTGATAGCATCAAGGGAAGCCAAGAGGACCTGTCCAGGAACCATGGCAAAGAATGCATTCCCTGCTTGGGATTTAACCAAAAGTCCTATCACTGATTAAATCGTAATTTCAACCCCATCAAGCATAGATTTGCTAAGCTTTGATGCCATCTTTGACAACTACTCTCACTGAATTAGCAAAATAAAGTTGACTGATAAGAAAAAATAAATTTAATGTGTTAATAACCATAAAAAACTTAAAAGAAATTCAGAGTCTTCAAGGGGAACCTTTCGAATTGATTCAATATGAAATCTAACATAAAAAATCATAAAATAAACCTAACCTCCAACATAAAATACCCATTTCATATGAGATTTCCTTCCCTGTTTCTGCTTCATGTCACCTATATACCAAAGAAAAGATATCAAGAGAAATATCATTTTAAGCACAACTATGAAGGAAGAAACACATTCATTGTCCACATCTCAATTCATTATAAGGTATAAAAATAAACCATAACTAATCCTAAAATTAAGGATTTAAAGTAACAAATTTACAATAAATATTTTTTTTAAAAAGTTAAAACTTAAAATGGAACCAAGTGAAAGCAGAGAAAACTACCAAAGGCTAAGGTGGAGCATAAAGCATTTAAGTTTTTGAGAGGAATGTGCAGGGAAATAGGGTGTAGAAGAAGCTGTGGGTATGCTGATAGGTTTTCATAATACTCCCAAAGAAAAAATTAGCCAAAATACAGACACAAAAAAGAATCTTAATCAATTCCAGATAATAGAGGTAATGTTCTTAAAAAGAGAGAAGAATTAAAATTCGGAATTAGAATTCAGATAATGGAGGCAGTGTTCAAACTTTGAACATCTCTACAAAAAAAAAGGTCTGCAATTTCGCAAACACGTGAGAGCCCAAAGTTCATCGAAATGAAACACTAAAGCCAAGAGGAGCCTTTATTCAGCAAAGTGGAGGCTTCAATTTTGAAGAAAAAGAAAACAGAAAAAAAGAAAAGAAAACATACGTCTCCAAATCAGCCGGTCATTTCGAGGGGATGCCTCTGACGCAGTCTCCTTCACATTTGCCACCAAAGCCAAACATCAAATACAAAATACGATTCAAATGATCGAAACAAAATTAGAAAAAAGCAAAATAAACGTGATAAAAGAGTTGGTCAAAAGCGGAGACCTTTGGCAACAAATTGGATTAAGCCAGGAGGAGAGTTGAGGAGGAACCACTACCCCACCGCAAAACAACATTGAATACATTAGACACTGACAAATAATCAAAATGGGTACAAATTTATTAATTAGAAAAAATAGAGTATAAACGGCAGAGAGAACAAACCTTAATGGCAAGCACTTGGCCATTGCTCTTCTTGACCTTCTTCAGCTTCCTCAGGAAATACCTAATCCAAACAAATCAATCAACAATGTTAAGTTTAACCCAAAATTCACCAATGAACATTTGGGATCACAAAAGCCAAGCTAAGGCTAAGCATTATACCAGAACTTGGACTTGGCACGAACCTCATTGGTGGCCCAGAGCTTCATTCGGTAAATCTTGGGGTGCCCATCAGATGCCGTAGGGAGCTTCCTCCCAACAACCTGATACTGGTGGAACTGCAACACAAAAAAGACACCGTTAATTGCAACTTTACCATTTGACACACCCTAAGAGAAATATATCACACAAAAACAAATACCGAATTAAATGGAACCTAAGAAACTGTGAAGATAATTTCTAGATATTTGTTTACCAAATTTCAGACAACAATCCTCCACTTAAACTGACTGTTTACAACAATACTAAGAATTTTTTGTATGCATATTACATATGCAATGTTTGGCTAATCCACTTCACCAGTAGCCATATATTTAACTAAATAAACTATGTCTAAACCAAATGGGTATTCTTCAAGAACAAAACCAACCTTCTTGAAGCATACCCATCTAAGTTATAATATGCAGTGGAAAAGAGAATAAAAAGAACCCCCTAGCATCCCAGTACCTTAACATGGAAAAAAAAGTGCATAATTTAGAATTCAATAACAGAAATTGTCTCATTAAATTAAACAGAAATAAAAAAAACAGTGAATTTAAGGCTGAGATGTAATCGACTTATTGAAAAAAAAAATTTGAGGATGAGAGAAGTATTGAAAAACCTCTTTGCTAGTCCAAATGCAGAACCCTACTTCGTTTTTTCTTATAGCACCTTCAAAGCCAGTCAACATTCTGTGTTGTTCTACAAAAGATATTTACAAACACATAACGTCATCAAAAACCTTTATTGTAAATTTCCTCAACACATAAAATCCAGAACCAAAATATTTGACGAAATTCTATTAAAAGAAAAAAAAAACTGAAATTAAAGAGAGGGAGAGAGAACATTGTATACCGTAACTTCTGTACACATACACTGGCTCTGTCTCACAACATCAGCAAGGGCAATGGCAAGCCTTTATTCACGCACAAACAGTCCCCTGCCATTACCAATTCAAAAGCATGATCAATCCCACCACAGGGGAGAAATACAATCAAAATTAATAAAAAGGAAAGAAATTGAAATACAGTGGAGGCGATTAAAAGATGCAAACCTTGTTTCTATTTCAAAGTCCACGAATAGATGTAGTTGCACCATTTTATTATAGTCCTGCAACGCACACAGTCATCAGCTTCACCCAAGCAACTCTGCGTGCCAATTCAAATCCACCATGAACCAATCCATAAGCTCAAACATAAAACCCAATCATATGATAAACCACAAAACAAAAGGCTTAATTTTGGTCCAAAAGGGCAATTCAAGGGTATGGTTCTTACCTGAAATGCTTTGGTGAGGTTGCAAAATCACCTTTTTCCTCATGCTCAAACCCTTCAACAACCAAAAAACAATGAAAGGAAATTTTCATATGTCAACCTTAAGTCAAAAGCCAGTAGTCCCTTTCTCAGTTATGCATCTATGAACAATAAAGAACAAAGAAAACAAATTAAAAGAAGAATAATAGTGCACAGAGAAAAAACAAATCAAAATGTGGAAATTTTGCTCCCACCTCAATTAACCAACTCTATAAAGCCTGCCTATCGCCTCTAGTAGGCCTTTTTCTGACGTTTTATTTCTTGTACACAAAAATTTGGAGTGTCCAGATAAATAACTTTGGTGTAAGATTCACAACAAAGAAATGAAAACTGATCATAAGAGCAATATGCTGAAGGCTATTCCTGTTTTACTCTCGTTATTTCCCTCAGAATTTTCCAGCCTCAGGTAAATATTAAATAGCTTTAATGCATCTTTAAACTTGATTACCATTTCCCCCTAAATAAATCATAAGGAAACAAACAGTAAAATGTTTAATAAAAAGTACTAATGTTATTAAGTGGGTGACCTCAAACGCTCTTATAAGCATAATTATTGAACTCCTACCCACAAAACAACAGTAAAATGTTTAAAAAGATGAAATTTTCTGTTTTTTTCTTGCATTTTCTTAGCAAACAAACAGCGGGTAAGTAGGTTTCTACATATTTTATAGAGTGTTAAATCAGATTTTTTGTTTGAATGATCTTATATTGAACCAACCATCTTTACCTTCCAGCTGAGAGACTGGTCGATTTGTTCAGAATATCAACTCCCAATCATATTTCCTTTTAGATGCATACAGATATTACTCGCCCAACATTACTCACCCACCCATTCAATAATAAGAATCAAAAAGATTGAAAAAGGGAAAAAAATTGTGGGGAAATGAGAGAAAAACACCTGTTGAATCCAAATAATGACTCAATTTGCTCAATTTTCCTTTGAATTCCAAACAGGCCCTTTAAATCACTTGAGGATTCACAATTCAAGGACAAACAAACAAATGGTTAGTAAGTATGCCTGCGTAATCAAATAGTCACAAATACAAATCAAAATAGAAAATAGAAAATTAACTACTCTGTTTTTTTCTGAATCATCAAAATTAATTACTCTGTTTTTTTCTTGCACCCTAACCCTAAACCCGACCTCATTTTCAATCTGTTAGATCAAAGCACAGAAAAACATTGTTTGAGAGAGAGAGATGGACCTGGAGTCCTGGAGCTTGGCAGTGGACCTCTTTTTTGACGCCGAGAACGATGGTGTCGGTGCCACGTACGCCGACGGCGGCGTTACCCGTGCGCACAGCTTTTAGATAGAGATTGATTTTCGAATCAAAAGAGAAGGCAAGGAAACAGGTGAACAATGGAAGCGGATGGAAAGAAGAAGGCAACGAAGGGGGTGAACGATGGAAACGAAAACTGAAGGCTTGGGCAGATGGTTCTGCAAAAACGTCGAACATTCCAGATGTAGGCATCGAAGGAGAGGGGGGGCAAAACGGGAAAGAGCTGAAACTAATGAACCAAGGACAAAACCGTGATTTCACTGTTCTGATGAGGAAAATGAGTGTGCAAACAGTAAAAAGAGAGGGACACAAATGCCATTTTACTATTGCTAAGCTACAGTGTTAGGAACAGTAACTCAGTTTTAGTATATATATAATTTATGTTTTGCACTGGGGTCTTTTAACTACCTAATAATGTGCTGAAACGATCTTGCTAGAAAGTGTAACCAAACTAAATGATTGAGCTCTGATTTAATATTGGCTTGTTTTTTTTTTAATAGAAACATTTTAGGTTCATTTTAGGCGAATAATTGCTCCACATACCGATGTCAATTTAGGAGACTGCTCTTTTCTGGATACTTGCCGTCACAGGAAGGTAAAGTTTACCTTCATTACTTGAGTGATGAATTAATTATATGTTTTAGTGACTATTTTTCATAAAGTAACACATTGTTGTCTCCATTGTTAGTCGAATCAAGTATATAGTGTTCTGATTTTTTTGCTTGTGTTGGATTAGATAGTAGGTTGCGATGGGCAGGAGGAGGACTATTCTGAATGAGAAGTTTAAGGTGGCGTTTGGCAGCGCTTAATTTTTAAAAAAAGCAGCTTTAATAAAAATTTGTCATGAGTTGGGTGTTGGGTAAACATCAGGAATCCTGCTTTTTTAAAAATCGCGGTCAATGATCGCTGTTTTTTCGAAGCAGCAAAACTCAGCTTTTAAAAGCTGCTTTAAAAAAAATTTAACCGGTGGTTTTAATGAAATTTTGACTTTCTCATAATGCCCTCATTTATTTTTCAAATAGACAGTCCTTATCCCTCCAATACACATCGAGGGATGCAAACTCCTCGTCTTCTCCATTCTGCAAACTCTCCTTTTCTTCTTCATTCTGTTCGTTCGCAACCCTCCCTCTTTCTATTCGTTCTAACTCACATCCCTTTTTCTTTCGTCGTCTGCAACAAACCCCACCCAAGCGCTAACCACAACCACAACCTCCGACCATGGGCTGTAGACGACGGCGATGACAGACGAACACCGATGGCAGATGACCACTGGCGGCAGACGACGAGAAGAAAAAAGGGGTTCCCAGAAAAAAGAAGAAAAAAAAAAGAAGAGAAAAAGAAAAAAGGAGATCAGAGAGAGACGAAAAAGTTTGACCCAAAAAAAAGTGTAAATTAAAAAAGAGAAAAATTATGTAGCGTAAAGTTGTTGTTTTAAAAATAAATAAATTAATTAAAAGTAGAAAAAGAAATAAGAAAACAACAAATAATTTCATCATCATAATTCATATCCTTTTTTGTCATTGTACACATTAAAAGCACTTCTGATAAACATTTACCAAACACTTTGATTACTAACAACACTTTTTTAAATAGAGTTTACCAAACACCTAACTAATTTTTTTCACAGCTGATTATTTTCGCAGCACAGCAGAAGCAGTTTTTTTTAAAAGCACAGCAATGCCAAACTAGCCCTAAACCCCTTCTCAAAAATCTCAAATACACACTAGAGTCTTTACTACCACGTATTAGCCGACAGATGGATGATGAAAACAACGTCAAATTGGATCTCTTCAAAGACGAATTAGAAAGCCTTGGAAGACAAATGAAGGAGGGCACAAGGCTTGTTGTCAAGTTATCGAAGCCTATTAGTCTATGGAACTGTTGCATCTGGTACAATTGGTGCAACTACACAGAGCTTAGTTACATGGACCAACTTGTCCCATTGAATAAGTCTCTCACCTTACTGTTAGAAACACTAAAGCTGCTGCAAGAAGCAAGGGATGTTAAGGAGTGCTCGCTTTCAGACGACGAACAAGATGAATGGGAAAGAAGACTCTTAGATTTGCTGAGAGTGCTAACGGCTGGGAATGTGCAAGAATTTTCAGCGAGTAATGAAGAAGAAACCAAAGTGCATGGGCAGACTCTAGGAGTATTATTCTGGGTGATGTTCGATACCATTGTAGATGTGAAACACAAGAATAACATGTTCAAATGCCCCCTCCAACATATAAAATTGACGCTAGACTTCTTAAGGCCATACAGAGGGATAGCAGAGCTGAATCTCCCGAACGAAGACTTAGAATTTGTTAGAATACAAATAGAGAAGGGTGTAGAACTCATTCGCAAGTGCTCCAAGCAAGCTAGATGCAAAAAGTAAGAATATACCAACAAACTTTTTGAATTTAATCAATATTTTCAAGGACTATTAGATATCCTGATGATGCGGCAGGCACGGAAGGTGAGGAAGTGCCACGAAATAGAGACGGTGATCAAGCGAATTGAAGAGAGTGGTGTGGTACAAAACCAAACTCAAATTGAATGTACCAAATTGGATCAAGATTTTCAAAGAGTGTTAAATATACTGAGGGCGTGGCTAGCACGGAATGTGAGGAAGCAGTTTGGGAATGTGAGGGAAGGCTTGGTTTCATTGATCAAGCGAATTGAAGAGAGAGTGGTGGTGTGCTAAAAAACCAAAATCAGAAGAAAGAAGAAGAAGAAGAGAGAGAGAGAGAGAGCAAGTGAAAATAATTACTGTAAACAAATATTTTATTTGATCTTTTGCTTTAGTTTTCAGGCTTTTAAATCACATATATATGTAATTCTGCATTAGCAAACTATTAAGTCTCAAATTCAATTTTATACTAATTAAATTTAGTTTGGGCGGTTTAGGCCGAAGCCGAATCCTTTTTTTTTTAATACATTTTTTCAACTTTATTAGTCTAATTACAACGAAAAAATTCCATAACCTCATACATACTGTTTATTTTCCAACACATCAAACCATTTCAGAGTTGTAACATGCCATCAAATTTCAAAATCCATTAACTAACATAGTTACAGCCAAAGATAAAGTTAAAGTGGCATTTTTATCGAGTTATTAATTACAAAATCTCTCTAGGTAGTCAATAAGAGGAGTACACATGTACAATAAAACAAAATAAATATAAAGCGGAAGTTTAACACCGTTAGGTGTCTGTTAAGTGGTGTGAGGATATTTAAACATTGGACTCGGTACCAATCCAGACAGCGGAGACCAATTGACTAAGGGCCAGTTTGGCATTACTATGCTGTGAAAATAATCACTGTCAGATTTGCTGTGAGAGAAAGCAGTTTGGCGTTTGGTAAAATTTTTGTTAAAAGTGTTGGTATTAATTTTACGCATAATCAGAAAATGATTGCCGCATAATCATTAAACCCAGCGCCTCTTCGAAACTGATTCCTAAATAATCAGAAAATGAAAGCACCTCATTAGCTGCTTTCCCTTATAGCTTTCTCTCACAGCAATTTTTAACAATAAGTGATTTTCTCACAGTTTACCAAACGGGTTGAGCTTCTCAAAATTTTTTAAAAATCATTTATTACCCCAAATAAGCAATGCCAAACTAGCACTAACTCTGATGATTTCTGTGATCGGAGCTTCTTCAAGGGAAAGAAAGTCCAACAAGAAACCGGGGAGGCTGGAGGGGGTCTCTTGACCCACAAGATTCATGTTAGCTTCAAGAACTAATCAAGGCCTCTGGATTTGAGCGAAACTGGTCTGAAGAAGCCGACTGATTGCCAATAAGGTAGAGCAGGATTTTACATTAAAACATGTACAAAGTTCTGTGAGTAAGTTTAGATTGAGACATACAAACAGGGTTATTGTTGTTGTTGTGGCCATGGCACTGACATTGGTTGGAGGGGCTGCCATAAGAGCACTCTTCGGAGCGTTGTATGATGTCGTTAAGGAATCGATGGGCAGGACTGTTTTGCAGTATAAACCCCTCCTTGGAGATCTGAAATTCACTCTAGAATCTCTACGGCCGCGCATCGTACAACAGATAGGAGATCATAATGTGGAGTTAGGCCTCCCGAACGACGATATTGAGAGCCTACAAAGACAAATGGAGGAGGACATAGTGCTTGTTAGGAAGCTGTCGAATATTGGTATGTGGAATTGTTATGCATGGGGCAGCTGCAGCAACTGCACAACGCCTAATTACAACGACCAACTTGTTGAGTTGGATTGGTCTCTTAGAATACTGTTAGAGATATTGAAGCTGCAGGAAGCAAGGGATGTGAATGAGGTCTTGCTTTTGGCTAGGAAGATCCATGACAAACAAGATGAATTGGAAAGAAGAATGTCAGATTTGCTGAAAGTGCAGCAGGAAGCAGGGGATGTGGGAGGGTCTTCAGGAAGCAACACAGGCATGACAATACAGCAAGGAAACGAAGGGAATGGAGGGCATCAAGTGGAGCCATTAGGCGGAGTAGGAGGGGCTGCTGCTCTAGGAGCAGTGTTTGGAGTGTTGTTTGATACTGTTGCGCGAGTGAAGGACAAGACTACGATGCTTAAACGCCCTCTCGAAGATGTCAAATCCACGCTAGACTCGTTAAAACCACTAATAGAAGAAATAGCAGCGTATAACAAGGTATTGAATCTCCCAAAAGAGGAATTAGAAAAGGTTAGATTTCAAATGGAAGAGGGTGTGGAGCTACTTCACAAGTGCTCCAAGGTTCGTCAGTGGACTAGCTACAAAAGGTATGAATATGCAAACAAACTTCTTGGATTAGATGAATCACTTCAAGGATTGTTAAATATATTGAGAGTGCAATTAGCAAGGGATGTGAGAGAGAGCTTGGTTTCCGTAAGTAAAATAGAGAAGGTGATTGATCAAATTGAAGAGTGTGGTACGATGCAATTACAGAATGACCCAACTGAAAAAGATTCATGTGATGTACTTGAACCCCCACAGCCTGAAGTTGGATTAAGTGTGCAGGGAACAAAGGATGTGAAGGAGACATTGGATTTGGCAGCAAAAATAGAGGTCGGGGTGAAGCGAATCGAAGGTAGTGGAGATGTACAAGGTCAAACTTACATGGGAATAGGTGAGCCTACATTGCCTACACTTGAAGCTCCGGATGCTGAAAATGAGGTGACTAAATATGTACCTTCAACAGTTATAGTTGGCTTGGATGTGCTCTTGAGGGAGTTGAAGAGGGAGCTTCTTAAGGATGAGGTGTTAGCGCTTGTGCTAACTGGGCCTCGGGGATGCGGCAAAACCAACTTGGCAAAAAAATTTTGTCAAGATAAGGAAGTTAAAGATATATTAAAGAAAAGAATTTTCTTTGTTCGTATTTCGAAAAGGCCCAACTTGAGCGTTATTGTACGAAAGCTATATCAACAAATTGAATACAAGGGTTCTCAAATACCTGAGTTGCAAGAGGATGCAATTGCACTGAAGTGGCTGCAAGTATTTCTTAAGGAAACAGGACAGCACCCTTCACTGCTGGTCCTAGATGATGTTTGGCCTGGATCATAACCCATTCTTGACAAGTTTGATAATTTCAAAACATCAAATTACAATATTCTGGTGACATCAAGATCTGAATTTCCGACATTTGGTTCTCCATATTATTTTCAATTAATTAATGATTAAGGCACCATGACTCTTTCTCATCATTCCCGCGCATACTCCTTCGAATCATTGGACGATGAAGACCTGGTATGTGTTTCTCCGGCACTTTCCTTCACAACGATGGATGACGATCCAACTGCTTACTTTCGTGATTTCTCCACATCGGATGACGATCCAACTGCTTACTTTCCTGATTTCTCCACATCCTACTTGGAAGACAGAATCTCTCATGTTTCAAAAGATGCTAACCCGATGGCTCATTTTCATGATTCCTCTGCATCCACTGCAGGAGATACAAGCTTTTGTTTCGAAGGATGTTGGGACAAAAGTGATTTCTTAGTTTGCAATGCACATCTATCTAAGATTTATTATACCTCATGTGTTCTTGCTTCCAAAATTTCTACTTTTCGTTTGTGTAGTTGTGTTCTTACTCTTAAGTCTTAACAATATGGCTCAGGTGCTTTTCCAACTTTAACACGCTCTCTTTCTTTCAATTTAGTTTCCTCTTAGCAATACTGTCAAGTCTACACAGACATATATGCAGCAGAAGTTGGAATTGAAGGTGAGTGCTGGTGACAAAACAATGAAGAAAGTTATAAAAGCTGTCTGTGCCATAAAGGGTATAATTCTAACTTTTCTAGCTCAATTTTGTTTGAGGAGCTTCAATATTCAAAGCATTCCAAATCAGTTTCATTTTGTATTTTCCATTCATTTTTCTGTTTATTTGGATGAACAGGGGTTAGTTCGACCAGTTGGGATGCGAAGAACCAAAAGCTAACAATGGTAGGACAGTTGGATCCAGCGCAAATAGTGACTAAGTTGAGGAAGATAGTTTCTAAAACAGAGGTGATAACAGTTAGCCCAGCCAAGGAAGAAATAAAAGAAGATAAGAAAGAGAGAAATCTTACTATGAAAGAGAAAATGGAAGACAACAAAGAAGAAAATAAAGAGAAAATTTTTACTATGAAAGAGAGCAGGTGATAAAGGATACTATAATCTTGTTGGTACCATTGGGTACAGCCTGCAGCATTTTTGCATGAATTAATTTCGGATCAAGGGACTCGGCATCTGCGTAGTGATGAAAGGAACTAAACGAGCAAGCATCCAACGGTGCTTCTGCTTCAGATGCCAAGAATGTTAGAGTTTTATGATCAGATACGTACAATTTTGATCGATGCTGTAAAGGTTCAGATAGGTAGGTAGGTTCCAGTCCTGATTGTATGGTTCATGAAGTAGCTCAGCAATGAACTCTGCTATCTCGTATAAATAGAAAACTTTTAGTTTGCCAAGCATTTGTTCCTTGTCTGAGTTGTCTCTAGTGGACAAATTCCAAATAAAGGGTACACAGCAAAACAGAAAATAGTTGGTAACTGGTGTACCATGTTCCTGCTAGGGTGTTTTTTATTTCCTTTTGTTCTATAATATTCATTTGATTCTTGTCATTTTTTAACTTTTGTAAATCCATGTTCTTTTTGGTTTATATCTGCTGTGATTATATGTTGGTTTGTTAGCGGTAGTCAGTTCACGACAAATTTCCCTTCTTTTCCCTCCTCTTAAAGCAGAATCTCTTTTTAACCTCGAGTTCTTGATAGTGGAACTTTGACACTTTGCAAGTGAAGAAGAAGGATCTGCTTTATAGATTTTGTGTTTATATAGTGTTCGTGTCATTTCCTTTCACCCAGGAACACCTAACTAGCAACAGATTTCTCCTATCCAGCACAAATTTGTAATTCTTCATCAGCTAATTCTTGTTCTTATTTCCCTTCATTCTTCATTCAATCATCAACTTCTGTTGAAGTGCAAAACCCATTGGCATCCATTGAAACACGAAGGTTCTATATGCAATGAGTGGAACAGAAAATTGTATGCAAAATTTCAAATTTAATTCCATAAGCTAAACTGAAAGAGTTATTCACAATTTATTAACAAAATCAATCATCCCCAATACAATATTCACATGAGGAACACGAAATGAATGCACAACAAGGAACAATAATTGATATTTCCAATTGATGAGATTTCTTGAACAAGATGAATAGAAGCATGAGCATCCCATACACTTACATTTAACATGCAGACAGATGAACTAAAAGCCTCCATACATACTACCAGTTTTCCTCGACGATTTTTGATTTCTCAAGTACGAATTTCCCTTCCTTTTACTTCTTCGTTTCCTCATAGGCTCATTCGTACTTCCAACCCAGCACCTCATGGCAGTCGCAGCAGGAGACATCAGCAACAGTGTGCAGACCTGTCATGAGTTGTCTGTTTTGTTTTGGCCCGACTGTAATGTTCATTGCATGTGAAAACAGAAAGGCTCGACCATTTCTACCCTATGATTTAGCCTTTAGGAAAAGAAATAGCCGAATCAAGTAAGGCCATCTCCAGCAATGGGGCTAAATGTAGTCCAGGGCTAAAAATTTAGCCCCCCAAAATATTAATTTTTTAAAGAATAGTGCAGGGCTAAATTTTTCCATCTCCAGCAATGCAGGGCTATATTTTTGGGTCATTCATATTTTATTATTTTGACAAAAACTATGGTACAACACTCATACATTCAACAACTATATATTGTTTAATTTAATTAAACTACTATTTAGAGATAATATTCCACATATGACACGTATTAAGAACAATATTTATGATAAGATTTTGTCTAGCTTTTAAAACTCTATACATTTATTATTTAAAACTCTATATATATCTAGCTTTTAAAAGGCAAGTGGGAACTAAAATATAATATTTGGTAGTTGAAAAGCATGTGGTGGGGTCCACAATGAATTTGGCCTAGGCCAAAGCTTGGCTACATTTAGCCCGGTTGGAGGGCTAAAGGGCTAAATGTAGCCCTCCAAATTTGGCCAAAATTTTATTTAGCCCACTGCTGGAGATGGATTTTGCATTAATTTATGGCTATATTTGGGATTTAGCCCACTGCTGGAGATGGCCTAATGTTCTTGCAATCCTCTCATCATAGTCACATCCAGAACAAGACTATCTAATATACACGTTAACCAAATCAATACAATGCAGAACATAAAAACCCTCAACCAAACAGAAAACAACTACTTGCCTCCTTCCATTGGCTAATCAAGTTTGAATTGAGTCTTCATTTCAACTTACACGAAGGCTAAACTTTTATTCCTCATTTCATCCAAAATCGTGACAAGTAAACGTCTATTCATTTCATTTTAAAGAACAGATTCTCATTAGCATATCAAAGCATGTCTCATGTACATTATTCACATGATTGTGTCTGCCTGGGACCCCTTACAAAATTAAAGGGAGTGTCTCATGTACATTATTGGCTTCTCAATTTAGAAGTTTGGCATGTTATTCGACAGCATTATATGGGAGATTATAAAATCCGTGCAAGTTACAGCCCCCCACCAATAATGCCAAAACATCTTTCAGAGCAAAGAATACAAAAATATAATATGTATGTTAATAGATTATAGAGTGTTTAATTTTGTCATATCTTTTTTTATTTTATAAATTTACTATGAATATTCCATTGATTCCGGAGTGGGATTGATTGGCCTTTGACTGGTTGGTATCTTGATTAGGGGATGAGAATTTAGAACGGGTGGGTAAGTGTTTGCATTCAAGTAGTGCCCTTTTCAGTCTTTCACTTCATGCATGCCACGAAATCATGAAGCGACAGAGCTAGTAATTTTTTCCGTGTAATTGTATCTACATTTATTCATGTTTTTTCGTATCAAATATAACATATTATGTATATATTGATGATTTTGTCAAAAGATGCTACAGTCATTCGTCTTCTATTACACATCATCATTTGTAATTATAGCACATTTTTACTCTCAGTTGCATTTTTTCATGTAAAATACTTACATGGGATTTTTACTTATCCAAAAAGACAATACATTTTTACGTATCTTGTAAATTAAAAAATTATTTTCAATCATTACATAATGGGTTTGGTTGCAAAACTAAAACACAAGTTCTAACTAACTAGTTCTTGGACTTGAGCTAAGGTAATATGAAAGAACCTAACAACTCCTAAAATTTGAGATTCTGACTACAAATTTTACATTTGTTTACATCCGACGGTATCACTCGAAATTTGGGTCGGATCCTATCAACTTGGTATCAGAGCGTTAGGTTAAATTCTTGTAGACTCGACACCTCGTGTGCATCTTTATTTTAATGAAGTGTTTGACGTGTCATTAAGTTATTTTGCTTTCTCAGCATAGATGAGTCTAAGGCATCAAGAAATGTCTGAAAAATTTGTTGAAGTTTTCATATGAAAAATGTAGTATACATGTTGAAAATAAACGGTTCAGGAGGAATTATAATTGGAGACATAAATGTAGTATACACGTCTAAATATTTTTTTTTATACATATCTATTATTTTTTTATAAATATCATGGTATTAAACTATACCAACTACAACATTTAAACAAAATCCAACCTTAATCAACCATGTCATTTTATCGACGAAAAAAAAATTATCAACCATAACATATTGGTATGAGGAAATTCCCAAATATATATCTAAAATATTTGGAAAAATCATCTAAAAACCAAAAAAAATAAAAAATAAAAAGAGGGGAATTGTTTGCCTATTCCCTCCAGTTCCTATCCTATGTACATATATATGTAGGTCTATTCGTAGAGAGAGAGAGAGAGAGAGAGAGAGAGAGAGAGAGAGAGAGAGAGAGAGAGAGAAATTGTTTTGCTTGAACAGCTTTAGCTTCCCTCGAACTCAAATCACTTACACAGAGAAGAAGCACAAGAAATTCATAGCAATGGAAACCAAATCAGACGGCGGGCTCCGCAAAAATCATGCGTATAAAAATCATATTGGTGATATATAGTATGAGATTGAAAGATGCCACAAAAATCATCCTGGAGTGATATAGTAAGTTATCTATTGGTATTTATAACTATCTTCGTGCGTATATGTATCTTTTGAGACTTCTTCAATGATCGTTTATCTCTAATTTTAATATTTGTACCATCAAACAAATTGTGCATGTTGAACAAAATTTACTATATAAATCGTCTTATTTGATGGTCATAAAAAAATTAATGAGCCTCCTAATTAGAGGTTTGCAAGTAGCACAATCAAGCAAATAGATGCGATTGATTTTCTAAAAAGTTTATGTACCTTCATACATCAAGTAGGGATGAAATGACTTCAGAATCAAAAACTAGTTGAAATCAACGTCGCAAAATAAATTTATTCTCTAAATAATTTTTTTTGGATACATATCTATTATTTTTTATAAATACTAATCTCTCCGCACGCGTTTTTGCGCCTGCAAGAGGTATTTTTTAAGAAAATTTTAAATTTATTTTAGAATTAAAAAAGATAATGGGTAGTTGAGTTCCATAAAAATAGAATCCATTATCTGATTTTTCTTTTAATTGTAATTTTTTTAGTACGAAAAAGTATGAATTTACCATATTATCCTCATTTAATTAATAATTTCAATTCTTGATGTTTCCATTAACCAAGGGCATTTTTTGGTATTTTGAATGTTTCACCACTTGTTTTATATATAAGAAGAAGATATAGATTATGGTATTAAACTATACCAACTACAACATCTAAACAAAATCCAATCTTAATCAACCATGCCATTCTATCAATCCAAAAAAAAAAAAAAAACCATAACATATTGGCATGAGGAAATTCCCAAATATATATCTAAAATATTTTGAAAAATCATCTAAAAAAAGAAAAAGAGGGGAATTGTTTGCCTATTCCCTCCAATTCCTATTCGGGGGCAGAGAGAGAGAGAGGGAAATTATTTTGCTCGAACTGTCACTTACACAGAGAAGAAGCACAAGAAACTCATAGCAATGGAAACCGAATCAGACGGCGAAGGCTCCGCCATAGCCACCCATCAGAAACAGGAGCCAATAGCTCGAATGGAGTCTCAGCGCACCACCCAGCTAGAACTCCTCTCTTATCTCCAAACCCAAGTCGTCCCTGCCCCTGTTCCCACCATTGATCTCTCTCTCAAGGCCCGCTCGGCCTTCAATGGCTGACCTTTCACTCCCACACCTTCTCTCCCGGACCCTAAACCCAACCCCAACAAACCAATCGAATCAATAGAACCCACTTGCCCTTTAACCCCAACACCAACGCAGTCGCCTCCCTTCCCTGAACCCAAACCCATAAACCCAATTACCGAAAGCCCGAAGCTTTCTCCGAATCGGGCGAATCCGGAGCCGACCGACCAACCCGAACCCGAGAACTTCAGCCCCATGGATGAGATGGGAAACCCATTGTCTGTGGTTCGGGCTATGGTTGCGGTTTGCTTGCTTGAAAGGGTGCCCTTTTCGCGGGTTGACTCGTTGGCGGTTTTGAGAAAACTTGAGGGGACCAGAATGCGACTTCGGAGGAGAAGGCGGCGCTACGAGAGCTCGGAGGACAGTCCGGGGCAATATTGGCGGTGGAAATGGCGTTGAGGTCAATGGCGGAAGAGAACGGTGGCGTTGAGTTGGAGGAGTTTGTGGTGAGTGGCAAGTCGAGAGTTATGGTTTTGGGGATTGACCGGACTCGGCTGATGAAGTAATTGCCTGAAAGCAAGCAGTTTCAGAGTCAATATTCGAATTTGGAAGATGGGAATGGGAATTTGAATCAGAATCAGAGTCAACAGCAAGTTGTGACTAATGGGGTTGATGGTAATGGTGGTGGAGTGTTTGGAATGGGAGGGCCTGGTTCAAGGCCAATGCAGGACATGTGGATGTGACCTAATGATACCCATATGGCCGGTTTGCCACCTATGTTTAGACCTGGCAATATCTCATACGACACGATAACACGATACGAATTCGCACGAAAAATTCAGTATTTGGATTTGAGTTATCGTGTCGTGTTGCTATCGTGTTGACCCGTTAGCCACCCGTTAAGCTAACGGGTCGTTTCGGTGCCCATTCGCGAATACGCGAACCAACCCATTAAGCGGGGGTAATTTTGTAATTTTTAATTCTTAAAAAAACTAACCTTCTAACCCTAGCAGCATCTCTCTTCATTCTCCTCCTGTCTTCTCCGCAGCCGGGGACGGATCTTCTCCTAAACCCCTGCAACCTCTGGAATCTGCCATTGAAGGGGAGAAAATTGGCCCTTGCAAAGTGTTTGATGAAAGTCCCAAAGGACCACCACAGCCTGCTTCTCCAGCTCGCACCACTGCTGGCGCCTTTCTTTTGTTTTCTTTCCTCGACGGCGAGTCTCTCTAGATCAGCTACATGTAAGACTGCAGCTATCTGATCAACTATTTTGCTAGGCTTTGTTTCTTATTTGAGTTTCTTTTTGTTATACTTGAACAATATGCAATATCAGTAATTTGTTTATTCTATCTTTTATTTACTTCGATTGTCATCTATCTTTCTGCTCAGGATATTGGAGTTATTCTCTATGGGTGCTTCTGGCACACTTGTGGTGTGGTTGATTTATACCCAGATGCTTTAAGAATGGAGAGGGTTAGGACAATCAAACCAACCTATTCATATTTCAGTCGGTGGTAAGTAAATTTGTTTGGATCCTATGTCAGTCGGCAACTCAGGCAAACAAAGATATTAGCTTTTGTTCGAATGTTTTTTATTTTTTAGGCTGTACTGTTTGCATTTAAAATTTGTTACAAAATATAATTTTGTTAAATTTTTATTCAAAAAGTTTAATTCTTATCGTATGAATCGTGTTGTGTCGTGTGATTCGCGAATTGTAACGGGTCGTGTTCGTGTTGGTCATTTCCAACCCATTTTCTTATCGTATCGTGTCATGTCAACCTGTTAAGAAAAGCGGGTTGACACGAACACTGATAACACGACACGAATGCCAGGTCCACCTATGTTTCCTGGGAGTGGACCACCGGGTTCATTGATGGGTCCAAGGGGTGCTCCTAGTCCTAGAGTATGGGCATGATGGGAATGCCTAGAGGGATGAGTGGTGTTCCTCCAATGCATAGAGCTGGTAGTTTGGGGCCAATGCAACAATGGATAGCCCCAATTCGATGTCTCATAAGCCCAGGAGTGAAAAGGAGGAAATGAAGGATCTTGAGGCATTGTTGAATAAGAAGACTTTTAAGGAGTTACAAAAATCAAAAACTGGTGAGGAGCTTTTGGACCTGATTCACCGGCCAACTGCTAAGGAGACTGCTGTGGCTGCCAAGGTTTGTCAAATGTCAATACTTATACTTGTATTGTTCTTAATAGGCTGCTGGAAAGCTGGTATATGTAAAAAAATATTTCCCGTCTGCTATTTAAGCTATAAATAGGATTAAGATCACAAATGGTGATGTGTTTTACAATACTAAAGAACATGACTTGTCATACAGGGTATGTCACTGTAATGCCACAACCACGTGGTCTTACTAATCAAGCCCCAAAATTATAACACATGGTGGCAACAGGTTTATTACTAAATATACACATGCTAAAACACGGGTGGATTGGTAACACTGCATAACACCGAAAAATTACTTGGAACCAGAAGGACCGTTTATGCTTTTAGACTTTATAAGTATTTTTGTGATATTTTTAAATTTTGTGTTCTCTTCTCTGCTTATTGACCAAGAGCACCAAAGCAATGATTTTGGGTTCTGTAATCAATGAGTAGGAGGCTTGTGGTGAACATATTATTTTGCTTACAGTTTGTTCTTTGTGTTATAACTGGGACTCAACTATTCGATTGACTCATTGCTTGGGCATAAGAAATGCTAAAACTGGGGTTGGCTGTATCAGCAGGGAAGTCTGAAGTCAATTGATGTCTTTTTTTTTTGCAGTTCAAGACTAAAGGTGGTTCACAATTGAAGGAATACTGCACATCCCTAACAAAAGAGGACTGCCGGCGCCAGTCTAATTCCTTACTTGCATGTGAGGAGGTCAGTAAGAAGTATAGTCTATTGACTGTTTACAAGTGCAAAACATGCCTTTGATCGTGACTTCTTAAGTCTTGAATTTAATAGTGATCAGAATGCTGCCTCTTGAGTATTATTTTGTTCGATGTTGTACAATTTCAATTCATAGCATGCGTCTAGTTTAAGTTTTATGTTTTGCACTGGGGTCTCTTAACTACCTAATAATGTGCTGAAATGATCTTGCTAGAAAGTGTAACCAAACTAAATGATTGAGCTCTGATTTAATGTTGGCTTGTAGTATCCAACTTTAGAGGATTGCATCATTGGATTTAGTTTTGCCTGTTTCCGAAATTGAAATTTATGTGCACACTGGCTATTTCAGTTCTATTAAGAGGTGGCGATCTAGAACTTGTTGCCTTCTACCACATAATGTTATAATAATTATCGTCTTTATTGTATTTTTATCTGTTTAGTTTTGTTAAAATTTGGCTAAATATACATGCGTTCCTGCAGATGTAACCTTTGCTGGAGAGTATAAGTCCAAGGACTAGAAAGCTGGAACTGTTTGCTCGCATGCACAATACTCACGCAGGGTATGCTTTATTGACTAACTGCCTGTAATCGTTAAATGAAATTCCTTCGTTATTGTTGATCAACAATGTTGTATGTTGTGATTTTTTGCATAAATTTATAACAAAATTAACACTGACCATCTGAATCTAGCATGGTCTTGGGTTTTCCATAGGTTAAAATTTCTTTGATAGTGCAAGTAAGCAAAGCTCAGTATCATACTAATGTGGGTAATAACCCTTTTCCGTAATTATAAGGCCTGTACCATTGCTTTTTCCTTTTTTTTCCTTTTGCATTTGGCTTCTATTGTTTTTGGGGGTTTTCTTAGAACCAAAGGTAAGTGTGAAGGGTTAAGTCAAAAATGCAACTCTTTAAGTAAGAAAAGTTGAGTACCAATCTAATGAGGGTATATAGCCATTTTAACCCTTTCCCGTCCTAAAAAGCCTTTACCATCATATTTCTCCACACACAAAAAAGCCTTTACCATAGTCTATTCTCTCTTGTTGTCTGTGGGGCCTTTACTTGAAAATCAAGCTTTTATGCTTTATTCTGAACTGTTTTGTCCCAGGTGATGTCACTCGGTAATCAACTGAGTGATGTAAGATTGGTTGATGAAGGCCTGCGTGCATGATTTAAAGCTGCTTATCCGGATGTGGAGGTGTGGCCTGCTTCCCCACCCAGGCCCTCTGCTATGGAAGTAGACTCCAGTGCTGCCCAAATGTGACATCCATTTTCAGTAACAGAACCAAAGTCTGTGGCCACACAATTTGCAGAGCCTGCAGTTCCAGATGCACCCTTTGCTTCTTCCGAAGTGAAGCCAACACCAGTTGACGTTGACATGGTCAGTTGAGTAACTATTAGATACATCACAAGTACTCGTCCAAAACAGCGTCCCCTGTCTCGTCCATCCGTACTGATATGTTGAGATGAAATCCTGCCCAGCCCTGGTCAATTTTGTCAAATGTGTTATAAATCTGTCAAATGTGTTCCACCTCTGTCAAATGTGTGCACCTCCATGTACTTTTAAGATGAGAAAAAAGCTCAAGTGCTGTTATGAGTCCTTGATAGGCGGTGTACCATATATAAATATTTTACAGTTACTGTGGTTATGAACTTGCTGCTGTTGATCCTTGTGGTGGCAGAGTTACATTCTCTTATTATACAAGCATTTTCTTTCAGACTTTCCGTTCATCCCTGCTTTCTTTTTCTTTTTTCAAATCTTACTATGATGTTACATTTAATTGAAGGAGCGCGGTTGTGATCTTTCGCAATTGCCCAATCTTGAGCCTGAGTTGGTGAACTTGCCACGGGCCGAAGCTCGCCCTATGGATGTAGATACTAACGACCGGAAGTTTTCTGTTGGATCTTGTAGGAAAAGTGTCAATGAAACTTCTAACTCTTCAGCTCTAGAGTTTGGGATGTTCACGGAGAATAATGAGTTCAGGTTAAAAGCCGAACAAAATATGGATAATACAGTCTCTTTAACTTTGCGCATTGCTGATACCTGTGGTAAGTGCATCTGCCATGAAAATGAGTTAATTGATTCCCCTTATTTTTCATAAGGTGAACCTGAATGTTATTTGTCTATACAGGTCGTGTGAGGAATATCCATTTTGAGTTCCATCTTGATTCTGATACTGCAATGTGAATTGTTGGGGAAATGGTTGAGCAACTTGATCTTTCGCATGAAGGTGTCTCTGTCATATCTGAGTTAATTGACAAATTGATTATGAAGCTTGTACCGGGCTAGAAACCTTCATCTGGAAGTTCATCATGTGGAGCTAACAGTTCATGTGGGGATCATCCTGCACATCAAAATACTATGTCACCATTGGCATATGCAGAAGACCAGGATAACCAAGCATCAATGATTTCGGATACCTGAGCCTGCTCAGCTGAGTATGGCATCCCTACTGCCTCATGTGCCGGTAATGTCAAGTTTCAGAACTAGCCAAGTACAGTTCTGATGAATGCTGCACAGGTTCAGATGGGTACGGTCCCAGTACAGTTCTTCTTTGTTGTCTTCCATTTTCTCTTTCATAGTAAGATTTCTTTCTTATCTTCTTTTATTTCTTCCTTGGCTGGGCCAACTGATATCACCTCTGTTTTAGAAACTATCTTCCTCAATTTAGTCGCTATTAGCGCTGGATCCAACTGTCGTACAACTGTTAGCTTTTGGTTCCTGCTGCAATTTCAGAATATCTGACATTTTCCTGTCCAATTCAACTTGTGTGTCACGGATTTCCTTATTCAAAAGCAAGATGGCCTTCACATCCTCTTTTAGTTGCAGCTTCAATCTCTTTAATAGTATTCCACTCCCTTCTACTCCGCCTAATGGCACCACTTGATGCCCTCCATTCCCTTCGTTTCCTTGCTGTATCGTCGTGCATGTGTTGCTTCCTGAAGACCCTCCCACATCCCTTGCTTCCTACAGCACTTTCTTCAAATATGACATTCTTCTTTCCAATTCATCTTGTTTGTCATGGATCTTCCTAACCGAAACCAAGAACTCCTTCACATCCCTTGCTTCCTGCAGCTTCAACATCTCTAACAGTATTCTAAGAGACCTATTCAACCCAACAAGTTGGTCGTTGTAACTAGGCCTTGTGCAGTTGCAGCAGCTGCCCCATGCGTAAGAATTCCACATACCAATATTCGACAACTTCCTAACAAGCACTATGCCTCCTCCATTTGCCCTTGTAGCCTCTCGATAAAGTCGTTCGGGAGGCCTAACTCTACATTATGATCTCCTATTTGTTGGACGATGCGCGGTCGTAGAGATTCTAGAGTGAAATTAAGATCTCCAAGGAGGGATTTATACCGCAAAACAGTCCTGCCCATCGATTCCTTAACGGCATCATACAGCGCTCCGAAGGGTGCTCCTATGGCAGCCGCTCCAACCAAAGCCAGTGCCATGGCCTCAACAACAACAATAACCCAGCGGTTTTTTTATATGTTTCAATCTAAACTTACTCACAGAACTTTGTATATGTTTCAATGTAAAATCCTGCTCCACCTTATTGGCGATCTGTTGGCTTCTTCAGACAGAAGCTCCGATCACAGAATTGCCTCTCTGTTGGACTTTCTTTCCCCAGTTTCTTGTTGGAGTTTGCCCCTCTAATGAGGTTGGGTGGTGCACTCAACTTGTTTGATGAATTGCCTCAACCAAGAGAGATGGAGGGAGAGAGCAATGGAGGAAAGAAGGCACGAGTCTTTCAAATATTGGAGTCCGCTGTTTAGATTGGTATCGAGTCCAATGTTTCAATATACTCACACCACTTAACAGACATCTAACGGTGTTAAATTTCCCCTTTCAAAGTAGTCGGTGAGAAGGGTTTTCCCTCTCCCCCTTTCGAAGTGAGAGCTTGTGTACCTGGTGGCTGCTAGGTTTTTGAGTCTTTCCCTTTTGTTTCTTCACAAGATATGGTCTTCTCTTGTGTTTGTCATAAAGTTGAAATAAATACTACTTCAAACCCTAGAATTACTAGGAATCCTACTCATGGAACAAAAAAATATTCATAAATAACCGTAAAAGCTGGGTTTGAAGTAGTATTTATTTCAGCTTTATGACAAACACAAGAGAAGACCAGATCTTGTGAAGAAACAAAAGGGAAAGACTCAAAAACCTAGCAGCCACTAGGTACGCAAGCTCTCACTTCGAAAGGGGGAGAGGGAAAACCCTTCTCACCGACTACTTCGAAAGGGGAAATTTAACACCGTTAGATGTCTGTTAAGTGGTATGAGTATATTGAAACATTAAACTCGGTACCAATCTAAACAGCGGACTCCAATATTTGAAAGACCCGTGCCTTCTTTCCTCCATTGCTCTCTCCCTCCATCTCTCTTGGTTGAGGCAATTCATCAAACAGGTTGAGTGCACCACGCAACCTCACCAGAGGGGCAAACTCCAACAAGAAACCGGGGAAAGAAAGTCCAACATAGAGGTAATTTTGTGATCGGAGCTTCTGTCTGAAGAAGCCAACAGATCGCCAATAAGGTAAAGCAGGATTTTACATTGAAACATATACAAAGTTCTGTGAGTAAGTTTAGATTGAAACATATAAAAAAACCGCTGGGTTATTGTTGTTGTTGAGGCCATGGCACTGGCTTTGGTTGGAGCGGCTGCCATAGGAGCACCCTTCGGAGCGCTGTATGATGCCGTTAAGGAATCGATGGGCAGGACTGTTTTGCGGTATAAATCCCTCCTTGGAGATCTTAATTACACTCTAGAATCTCTACAACCGCGCATCGTCCAACAAATAGGAGAACATAATGTAGAGTTAGGCCTCCCGAACGACTTTATCGAGAGGCTACAAAGGCAAATGGAGGAGGGCATAGTGCTTGTTAGGAAGCTGTCGAATATTGGTATGTGGAATTCTTACGCATGGGGCAGCTGCACTGCACAAGGCCTAGTTACAGCGACCAACTTGTTGGGTTGAATAGGTCTCTTAGAATACTATTAGAGATGTTGAAGCTGCAGGAAGCAAGGGATGTGAAGGAGTTCTTGGTTTCGGTTAGGAAGATCCATAACAAACAAGATGAATTGGAAAAAAGAATGTCATATTTGAAGAAAGTGTTGCAGGAAGCAGGGGATGTGGAGGGTCTTCAGGAAGCAACACATGCACGATGATACAGCAAGGAAACGAAGGGAATGGAGGGCATCAAGTGGTGCCATTAGGAGGGAGTGGAATACTGTTAAAGAGATTGAAGCTGCAGCTAAAAGAGGATGTGAAGGCCATCTTGCTTTTGAATAAGGAAATCCGTGACACACAAGTTGAATTGGACAGGAAAATGTCAGATATTCTGAAATTGCAGCAGGAACCAAAAGCTAACAGTTGGATCCAGCGCTAATAGCGACTAAATTGAGGAAGATAGTTTCTAAAACAGAGGTGATATCAGTTGGCCCAGCCAAGGAAGAAATAAAAGAAGATAAAATAGAAATCTTACTATGAAAGAGAAAATGGAAGACAACAAAGAAGAAAATTTTTACTATGAAAGAGAGCAGGTGAGACAGGATGCTATAATCTTGTTTGTACCATTGGATACAGCCTGCAGCATTGCGTGAACTAATTTCGGATCAAGGGACTAAGCATCCAACATTGCTTCTGCTTCAGATGCCAAGAATGTAGAGTTTTATGATCAGATACGTACAATTTTGATCGATGCTGTAAAGGTTCAGATAGGTAAGTAGGGTTCCAGTCCTTATTGTATGGTTCATGAAGTAGCTCACTCTGCTATCTCGTATAAATAGAAAACTTCTAGCTTGCCAAGCATTTGTTCCTTGTCTGAGTTGTCTCTAATGGACAAATTCCAAAGAAAGGGTACCCAGCAAAACAGAAAATAGTTAACTGGTGTACAATGTTCCTGCTTGGGTGTTTTTTATTTCCTTTTGTTCTACAATATTCATTTGATTCTTGTCATTTTTTAACTTTTGGAAATCCATTTGCTTTTGGGTACATATCTGCTGTGATTATATGTTGGTTTGTTAGCGGTAGTCAGTTCACGACAAATTTCCCTTTTTTTCCCTCCTCTTAAAGCAGAATCTCTTTTTAACCTCAAGTTCTTGATAGTGGAACTTTGACACTTTGCAAGTGAAGAAGAAGGATCTGCTTTATATATTTTGTACAAATTTGTAACTAGCAACAGATTTCTCCTATCCAGCACAAATTTGTAATTCTTCATCAGCAAATTCTTGTTCTTATTTCCCTTCATTCTACATTCAATCATCAACTTCTGTTGAAGTGCAAAACCCATTGGCATCCATTGAAACACGAAGGTTCTATATGCAATGAGTGGAACAGAAAATTGTATGCAAAATTTCAAATTTAATTCCATAAGCTAAACTGAAAGAGTTATTCACAATTTATTAACAAAATCAATCATCCCCAATACAATATTCACATGAGGAACACGAAATGAATGCACAACAAGGAACAATAATTGATATTTTCAATTGATGAGATTTCTTGAACAAGATGAATAGAAGCATGAGCATCCCATACACTTACATTTGACATGCAGACAGATGAACTAAAAGCCTCCACACATACTACCAGTTTTCCTTGACGATTTTTGATTTCTCAAGTATGAATTTCCCTTCCTTGTACTTCTGTGTTTCCTCATAGGCTCGTTCGTACTTCCAACCAAGCACCTCACGACAGTCACAGCAGGAGACATCAGCAACAGTGTGCAGACCAGTCATGAGTTGTCTGTTTTCTTTCGGCCCAACTGTAATGTTCATTGCGTGTGAAAACAGAAAGGCTCGACCATTTCTACCCTATGATTTAGGAAAAGAAATAGTCGAATCAAGTAATGTTCTTGCAATCCTCTCATCATAGTCACATCCAGAACAAGACTATCTAACATACACATTAACCAAATCAATACAATGCAGAACATAAAAACCCTCAACCAAACAGAAAACAACTACTTGCCTCCTTCCCTTGGCTAATCAAGTTTGAATTGAGTCTTCATTTCAACTTACACGAAGGCTAAACTTTTATTCCTCATTTCATCCAAAATCTAGTGACAAGTAAACGTCTATTCATTTCATTTTAAAGAACAGATTCTCATTAGCATATCAAAGCAGGTCCCTTTCTTAATGACAGACAATCAAAAGAAGTACAACAGCTTAATCAAAGCGAAGCAAAGTTCTTCACCTGAAAGGCTTTAGAAATGACATCATCATGAAGGGCAACATGGTTTCTGCAATTACAGCAACTATACAACCTCGGCCCAACAAATTCCGCCATCAGAAATCGAGATTACGATGAGCAAAGCACAGACCCCTGAGCCACTATACAAAATTCAAGACCCTCTGCTACAGGGCATCCAAACATTTTCAGATACAGCAGCAATCAGCATCACTTTTTAGTACAATCAAAATTGAAAATCTAAAAGAAGCATATGTAAATACAAAAATTCAAGAGCAACAAGAAGCTCACCTTTTCCTCACCAGATATTGGTCCACTATAAAATTGGCTATCAACTAGTCTTGGACGCAATTCCTGTTGACAAAACAGGGCAGTGATTACGTAAAGGGTCAAACAACTGAAACCAATGATAAAGAGCAGTAATGGTGATCAATCAAGCCATCAATGAGGCCCAAAAAGAAGTAAATGGCAATTGGTAAAGAAAGAATTGCTGTGAGAAAAGTAAAAGGCTAACAAAGAAACCGACTTCAAAAATCACACAAGATCGGGGACAACATATAGCTAAAACCCAGTAATTAACAATGAATCTGGCTAAAGGAGAAAAACCCAATATTTGAAATTTTTAAATTAAAAAAATCGAAACTTTTTCTTTAATTATGAAATGGGTAGTGGACTGATCATCTGCAAAGGCCAGTAAATGCCAGAAATGTTGAAGATATGAGAATTACATGCATAGATTAAAGTTAAGGGTTTAATATTTGTACCTGGCCAGTGTGCCATGGTGGGTTTATATAGCTATGGATGTGGAAGAGAGAGAGTTAAAGGGGGAGTTTTAGGGTTCTCTGAGACAGACTGTGAGCTTATAGTAATGGAGAGATGTGTCGGAGTTCGGTGAGTACTAGACTTACTGATTCGGAAGATGACAAGTTGCCTTGAAGCTGTCCCGAGAAAATGACATCACTTTGGCGCTAAATTACAAAGTTACCATTTATATGTTTATTTGTTAACCGAGTGAAGTGGCTGTGCCAAAAATATGGAACACTCTAGTACTCTAGGCAGTCTAGTGTGGCAGTCGGCAAATCTATCATGGATTGCTTAGCGATTTCTAACTATTAAAAAAATGTGAGTTTTATATGAACAAAACGGTTAAAAATACATGGATGATTAACGTTAACAAAATTCATGAAATTGTTAGTTTGGTGTGAAAGTCATTAATCTATTGTGAATTCTACTAGGGGCAGTTGTACGTATGAGTGAAAGTGATTTATGATTATTGGTAAGATAGTGATAAGGCAAAAAGTCACTTTTGGTCCCCGTAGTTTGCCATTTTTACCACCTTGGTCTCTGTCGTTTCAATTTGGTCAATTTTATCCCTGTAGTTTCAATTTGAATCAATTTAAGGACAATCTCTCAATTCTGTCAAATTAGAGTAACTTCCGTTACCCATAAACCCACCCCCTAGCGATTTCTCATATCAAGAACAGAGTTGGGTTCGCTGCTCATAAGGCTGTGCTGTTGAAAAAGCAGTCAGTCTTTTTGGCTCAAGTACTTATTGATGTTGCTGTTGATGTTGTCTGTGAAAATTGAAGCTAAGCTTGTATTTGCGATTTCTAAGACCCCCTTTCCCTTGCAGAAAATGAAAGGGCATCCCTCTTGCATAAATATCACAAACCCAAAAATTAAAATTAAAAAAAGCGCAAACCTTTGGAAAGATCAAACCAAGTTGCAGAAGATTTGCTCAGGGAAACAAAAACAAGAGGCAGAGCAATGGGTTAAGCTCAGAAAATGGGTTTTTTTTTATAGATTTGTGCAGAAAAAGCTCTTCGTTTTTCTTCGAAGTCTTCCTCAAATTCACACCCACCATCTACTCTTTGATGCCATGAAATCTTTTCAGCTCAAACTAAACGAACCCATTTCAAAAAATTGATTATTTCTTTTTTGTAGCTCACCATTACTGAAAAGTTCTGTCTTCCTTCTCAGTTCCATCATATCTCACTTTACTATTCACCAGAGTTCCATTTCAACTCTCTCTCTCTCTCTCTCTCTCTCACTGTTGTTGTTGTGGGTGGTGGTTGGGAAATTTGGGGGCGCCAAGGGGGGTGGGGGAGGGGAAGAAATCGGTGACGGTGGGTCTGTGCGTGAAGTTAGGGGAGGGGGAGGGGACGAGCGAGAGATGGAGAAAAAGAGAGTTTTTTTTTTTATTTTATAAAATAAAATTTCCATTTTGTATTGTTTATTTCTAAAAGGAATTATATTTTTAATAATTTGACCGAATTGCCCTTCTATGGGTAACGGAGGTTACTCTAATTTGACAGAAATGAGAAATTGTCCTTGAATTGATTCAAATTGAAACCAGAGGGACAAAATTGACCAAATTGAAACGACAGGGACCAAAGTGGTAAAAGCGGCAAACTACGGGGACCAAAAGTGACTTTTTGCCTTGTGATAAATATACTAATAAGAAGGAAAAATGTCAAACATTATTTGGTGGGTGAGTGGGGTAGTTTGTTGGGTCCGTAGTGCTATAGTATTGGTTTCAATCTGCTAATGGAAACAAGAGAAATGATTTAGATGGGGTTATATAAAGATGTCAACAATATCATTTGGTCATTTCATGGGTATAAAAAGCCTCAAGGATAATGTGATAATATCATACTAGCCTCTTCGCACGCGCTTCCGCGCTTGCGAGAGGCATTTTTTTTTTTAATTTTAAATTTATTTTAGAATTAAAAAAGATAATGGGTAGTTGTGTTCCATAAAAATAGGATTCATTATCTAATTTTTCTTTTAATTTTAATTTTTTATAATATAAAAAAGTGTGAATTTACCATATTATCCTCATTTAATTAATAATTTTAATTCTTAATGTTTGGATTAGCAAAGGGCATTTTCTGGTATTTTGAATGTTTCACCATTCTCTGTCTTCTGCTTTATATATATAGATTCCACTAGGCTTTTTTTTTTTCCATTATTTATAGATATTAGATTAAAAAAAATGAATAATGGAATAACAGCTGTTCGATTAGATATGTACTATTAAAGTGCATTTTAATTATCTAATTTTATTTATTATCCATTTGATCACGCAAGTCCTTTAATTTAAACCCTAATATTTGTTAACAAAATGTGCAAGAAATGAGAAGAATTATTCACATTATTGTGTCTGCCTGGGACCCTTTATAAAATTGAAGGGAGTGTCTCATGCACATTATTTGCTTCTGAATTTAGGAAGCCGGGTTGGTTTATTTTGATGATGACATCTAGAGCTCTTGGGACCCCTTAAATGGCTGGGTCTCTTGCATATTATCATTTGCTTATCACTTTAGGAAGCAGCTCGGCATGATATTCGACAGCATTATTATATGGGAGATTATAAAATCCGTGCAAGTTACAACCTTCCACCAATAATGCCAAAACATCTTCTTCAGAAATCTTGGCAATTGATTTAAAGGCGGAATCATGAATTTTTTGAGGGATGGATTTGCTAAATTTTTGGCTAAAATAAAGGTATAATTTAAATCATATAAACCATGCAATTCATAACTACATTGACTAATTTTTAATAAGAATTAACATAAAACATACACATATTAGATGCAATAAAAAAAAAACATATTATGAACATGAATATATGTTCAACAACAGAATTAAAGTGTACTTATTGAAATTGTGCCCTGAAATCCTTGAGAGAATTGAAATATTTTGTTATTGTCATATGAATCAATCTTGTTGCTAATCAACCTATCTATCAAATGATATCTTTGTGTCTTTTTCATTTCATCTTATTCTTAAAAGGGTGAATTTCATTTAGACAAGTTTTTCTCTTAAGGAGACAAATCAATGAAAATATTAAAATTGGAGAATTAGGGATAATAATTTTACTTACGAGACTTTCATAACAAAGAATACAAAAAACATCATGTATTTTTTTGGGACCGCTCCTAAGGCTAAGTTTCACAAGTATATTTTTTATTTTGACATAATTTATTATAATCGAGGATACTTCATTATGCGGAACCAATTAGGATACTAGGATATTAATTTCTTTATGTGGGATTTCAAATTTGCGTACTTCTTTACATGGGAAACTACCAAGAAGCCACAAGATGATAACCTCGACCAATTAGCTACATATGTTAATATTTTCTTTTCCAAAAAACTACCTAGGCTACAGCCCAGTATAGACCACTAAGTAGTTCCGTCCGTGAATTGGTTGTATCAAATTTCATTCAAAATAGCTCCAAAATTGTAGAGCTGTCTGTCACAAACCTGTGATATATGATGGGAGAAGTAACCTAACTATAGTGACATCTCAAAGTTATGTCAATTGACAATTTCATAAGTTAATCACACATTATTATATATAAAAAATTAAAATATAATTGATTTGAGATACCGTTACAGTGACAATGTAACCATAAGTATACAAAATATTTTCCTCCGGCTAGTAGTGAGTTTACGTGGGTGCATATGTATCATCCACACATATGCAGTGCTCTATGAGATTCAAGAATAATTTGAATCTAGACCAGAAAGTGCGCTTTAGAACATGGATTTCCCAAACCTTGGTCGACTCTTCCACTTTTTTTTTTATTTTTTTATTTTTTTATTTTTAATAATATAAAAAAATTTGTTTTCCAATTGGGCATGTAGTTTATACTCGCAACTGTAAAATCAGTTGGCCTTGGAAGGGTAGGTATTATTCTGCACTGCACACTATTATTCTGGTCACCAACTACCAAACAGACTATCCATGGTCAATGGACCCCTCAAAATTCTTCCTATTTGCCGCCATATTTTTTGTCGTTCAGTACATGAGTGCAATAGATTCAAAAAAGAGAGGATATGTTAGGCAGTGAAAGGAACATATATCAAGCTTAATTGTAGTAATGTTCATCCCATCGGTCTCTAGTATTGGATTGAATTGAATAAGATCAACTAATATTCTCAACTTCTTATATGTATTAGATGTATAGAAGAAACAGAGACAAAATAGCACCACGTGGGTGAGCAGCTGCAACAACTCAGAATAACCTGCTAGCTAATTAATTAGCTAACTATTTATTATTTTTCTTCTAATTATCTAAATTAGCTATGATAGAAATTTATTATACCCTAAAATTAGTTATGACCCAAGAAAATTTCACAACTTATCTACCTCCTTAGACTCTCCTTCCTCATATCATTCAATTTTAATCCACCACCACCACCGCCGCCGCCACCTTAAAAACAAAACGTATATACATGTTAGAAACTATTGACACACAGAATGACAGAAAGCTCAGAATCCATGGAAGAATCCACTCATGAAATCACAAGCCCTCTCAGTAAGTAAGCCCTCCCCATCAATCAATAAATTCCCTTTTTCTCTTGCTAATTTTGTTTTCTTGCTCTGCAGTTTCTAAGGACAAGAAAGATGAAGACTTTTATGGCCTGCCCTCATCTTCTCAACCAAAACTTCAAAACCCAGAAGAAGAAGAAGAAAACTCACCAGTGGAACAGGTTGCTTTGACTGTACCAACCACAGACGATCCCTCCCTCCCAGTCCTAACATTTCGAATGTGGGTTCTGGGTACCCTCTCCTGCGTCCTCCTCTCCTTCCTCAACCAGTTCTTCTGGTACAGAAAAGAGCCTCTTTCGATCACCGCCATCTCTGCCCAGATTGCTGTGGTGCCTCTGGGGCAGCTCATGGCTTCCAAAATCACAACCCATGCCTTTTTCAAAGGCTCCCGCTGGGAGTTCACCCTCAACCCTGGACCCTTCAATGTCAAAGAACATGTCCTCATCACCATCTTTGCCAACTCCGGAGCTGGAACTGTCTACGCCATTCATATTGTTACTGTGGTTAAAGTTTTTTACAAGAGGCACATCACCTTCTTTGTGTCCCTGCTTGTTATCTTAACAACTCAGGTTAATATTTTTATTTCAGTAATTTGTTAACTTCTTCCAGATATATTATATTGGTTTTGTAGAGTTTAATTGAAGATGATTATTTTGAAATTTTGTTGATTAGGGTTGATGATGGGGTTTGAAATTGAATTGAATGGTAGGTGTTGGGGTTTGGTTGGGCTGGGATTTTCAGGAGGTACTTGGTTGAGCCAGCTGCTATGTGGTGGCCAGCGAACCTTGTCCAAGTTTCATTGTTCAGGTAATACCTTCATCTTTTTCTTTTAATTTTTACTTACTATATATATAAATAATATGTATGTTAATAGATTATAGAGTGTTTAATTTTGTCATATATATATATATATTATAATTTACTATGAATATTCCATTGATTCCGGTGTGTTTGGATGGCCATGGAACGGAGTTGATTGGCCTTTGACTGGTTGGTATCTTGATTGGGGGATGAGAATTTAGAAAGGATAGGTAGGTGTTTGCATTCAAGTAGTGTCCTTCAGTCTTTCATTTCATGCATGCCACGAAATAATGAAGCGACAGAGCTAGTAATTTTCTCTGTGTAATTTTATCTACATTTATTCACGTTTTTTCGTGTCAAATATTACATATTTTATATATATGGATGATTTTGTCAAAAGATGCTACAATCAGTCGTCCATCTATTACAAATCATCATTTGCAATAATAATGCATCTTTACTATTAGTCGCATTTTTTCATGTAGATCTACTTACATGAGATTTTTACTTATCCAAAGGGATCATACATTTTTATGTATTTTGTAAATTAAAAAATCATTTTCAATCATTATATAATGGGTTTGGTTGCAAAACTAAAACATAAGTTCTAACTAACTAGTTTTTGGACTTGAGCTAAGGTAATATGAAAGACCTTAGCAACTCCTAAAATTTGAGATCCTAACCACAAATTTACATTTATTTATATTTGACGGTATCGCTTGAATCTCATTTATTTATTGAGTAAAACACTAACATGTCACAAGCCACGTTATTTAGTGACTAAAATGTGAGAAAATTTCATTACCACAGGGCCCTCCACGAGAAAGAAGCAAGGCCAAAGGGAGGATTGACCAGAACACAGTTCTTCCTCATTGCCTTCATATGCAGCTTTGCTTACTATGTTTTCCCTGGCTACCTCTTTGAAATGCTAACTTCCCTCTCTTGGATATGTTGGATTTTCCCCAAAAGTGTCCTGGCCCAGCAGCTTGGCTCAGGTCTTTATGGGCTTGGAATTGGAGCTATTGGGCTTGACTGGTCAACCATCTCCTCCTACCTTGGAAGCCCACTTGCAAGCCCATGGTTTGCCACAGCCAATGTTGCTGCTGGTTTTTTCCTTGTCATGTACATATTGACTCCGTTTTGCTATTGGTTTAATGTCTACAAAGCCAAAACCTTCCCAATTTTTTCAAGCACAATGTTCAAATCAGATGGTGAAGAATACAACATAACAGCTATCATTGACTCCAATTTCCACCTTGATATCGCGGCGTACAATCGAGAAGGTCCGCTTTACCTCAGTATAATTTTCGTAATAACTTATGGCGTTGGCTTTGCTGCACTCACTGCTACAATTGTACATGTTGCTTTGTTTCATGGAAGGTAACAATTTAACAATACACTATGTTCAAGTTTAGAGAAAATCTTCGCTAGAACTAGTTGTATACAACTATATATCGATTTCTATGAATCACATTATGATAAAAATAGACACATAATTGTATACAATCAATGATAAAGAAGATTTTCTCTTAAATTTTTCACATTTGAGTCAATTGGTTTAGGCAGTGTTTAGAATCTCTTTCTTTGGCCATATGGTGTATTTGTAGGGAAA
>CM035348.1:10916198-11148769 GCA_020226455.1 Prunus salicina
GGCGGCCAAGGCGTGGAGGCAGGGGAGGGCTTGGGAGATGCCGCCATGGCCGTGCTCCATGTCGACGACCACGAAGTCATAGCCGGAGAGGCCGGCGATCTCGGCGAGGGTTGGGGAGAAGGAGAGGAGGAAGAGGCCGTAGAGAGTCTCGCCGTTTTGGAGGCGGGAGTTGAGGGTTTGGGGGGAGGGGGAGATGGAGGTGGTGGTGATGGTGGTTGTGGCGGTGGAGGTGTGGTCGGAGGAGGAGGTTGATTTGATGGGTGAGGCGGAGGTGGCAGTGAGGTTTAGGGTTTTGAGTGGGGAGAGAGGGAAGGAGATGAGTTTGGTGGGTTTTCTGAGAGATACTGTGGGTTTGGTGGCTCTGATGGTGGTGGTGGTGGTGGTGGTGGTGGGGTATGTCAGTGTGGCCATGGCTGCTGGTTGTGAGTTTTGGGGTTTAGGGAAAAAAGTTGTGGTCTTTCTTTTTCACTTCACTGACTGGTAGGAGAGAGAGAGAGAGAGCTCTATTTCATGACAGATTCACGGTCACGTGTGCAGCTGCATTTTGTACTCTTGGAAGTGTGGCGTTGTAGCTTGTAAGTTGTACTTTACTGAGCAACAACTTCAATGGCGTCCGGAGGGAGATTGAAAACAAACACAGAGCCCAAAACTTAAAAAAGAAAATAAAAATTGCAGAGGTTCGAGTTGAAGGAAGCAAGTTGGCTGGTGATCCAGATTTTGCACTTTTAAAACCAAAAGAACCATTTGTTTACATTTCATTTCTTTCAACATTTAGTTAGCAAAATGATTTGGTGTGGATTTCAAGCATCTGAATAACTATAAAAATCGTCTACGAGGCCAAATCAATTTATGTTCGACTGAGAAAATTGCATATTCAAAGTCATTGACAGAACAAATGCATATTCCAGTTTGTGGGTTCTGAAATCACTGCATGAATGTTTACTTAACACTTTTGTAGAAACCAAATAGGGAAAATTTCATCGAAGGCGATATTGTAGGAACATAAAACAGGCTAAAGTTTAAGAAATTAGCAAAGATCCAGCTGAAATGCCCAAAATTTACTAATCTGAATTAGTAATCACACCAATGCAAGTCCATCTTGTCTATCAAAGCTTCAAACTAGCTTTTGCCATGGCCAGAGCGCCCTCATATGTTTGATTTCCTCCAATAAACCCACTCATGTGGACAAAAACACATCCGGGGATTCCAGCCTCCTTTGAGAGCTCCTCATCCCTAAGTCCTCGCCATTGCGATGCTAGAGGCCTTCGGCTCTCAAATCTATCAGGAGCTACCGCCACCGCTTGAACTCGCCAGTGCTTGCTCCTATCATCCTGCACATTGTTTTTATTTTGATAATAAAATTAGCGACTCTTCTCAGATAAATTTGCAGACAAATTAGCTGACACAACTAAAAGTAATGTCAAGGGGGCAAAAACATTACAACAGAAGAAAAGAGACAGAAACCACTGCAGACCATAAACAAAACAAAACAAAAAACTGAAAATCATTACAATCCATTGCAATCCAAGAAAAGATAACAAGGACATGAGATTGATACAAGTACCTGATAGAGAACATATTTTATGGGAGGGTCAATCTTCATCTCTTCTTCAAGTTCAAATAAATGAAGCTTCCACTGTAGGGCATGAAAATATACAGATGTCTCAACTAAGCCCAGATATGGATAACAAATCGCTTAAAAACATTTGAAGATGCAATGAAGAAGTTCTAAAACTAATAGCATCAGCATCAGTTATAAGAGACAGCTTAAGCCTAAAGTTATTAAATTGGCAAAAACAATACAGCACTGCATACTTACAGGGCAGAATCGAGTCAAAACCATGATTTCTCCACTAGGATCAACACTCCATCTTGCTAAGAGACACTCCATTACAATAGACCGTGCTGGTAACCATGATTTTGCATGAAAACGAACACTCTGAAATTTGGAAAAAAGGGTCATTGAAAACGGATGTGAAAAAATTAATCCCAATAAAATACAGCCTCATTAAAGCATTCCCCTTCTAGTTATGTGCTCAGAGACGTGAAAGAAAATTATTAAACAAAGATGTTTGATGTGAATTTACCAAAATAAATAATAGAGAAAATTCTACATATCTGTTAGGTCTTAATGAAAGAAAGACGCACGCTTAAAAACTCACTGCCAGCCAGTTCCATGGCTTGATGAAAGGCTTCATTCTCCTTCTCAGTTGATTGATCGGGATCTATCCAATCCAAATTCAACTTGCCCACCCTTGAAGGCAAGTGTGTGTTATTCACATATCTTGGAGGCTGTTCCGTATCGTACTGATTGATCCCATTGTCAACAGCATCAATTGCCTGTTACAAGTAACCAATAATGTTAAAAACACAGTAGGACTAACAAAAATGCATGTCGAATGAATTTGCTGAACATTCAAGAAAGCGAAAACAGTAACTACAAATAACATTTCAATAAAACTTTGAAGAATAGAAACATCTGCAAAATGTGCATCCATATAAGGGTTTTTGTCTCTTTTATAACATAAGAGGTTTCTCGTATCTATGAGTCCATTTGAGTTCAAATTCGAATAGAATGAAAAATAAAGATGCAGAACTTGGTAGTACCTCCATAAAGCTTTTGTAAACAGCCAAGAACAACCGATGCACATCTAGGTGGCCTTCATCAACTTGAAGCTCCTTGGCTATTATTTCCTTCCCAAAATGCTACAACCAGATTTAACACAAGCAAAGTTACACACTTGAAAAGCCCATAGTTCAAACCCTGAAAAAAGAGAGAACCTTTTGAAAGTAAATACCTTGTAAACCAGACCAGCACTACTCAGCTTAGTCTTAAACCCATGGCCAAACACCTCCTCGAAGCCCTTCTGGTGATGATCATACCGATCCCTACTAGGATCATATACACCCCCAACATCAAGCACAGCATCCAGACCCTCCAAAACCTAAAACCCACAAACAATAACAACGACAATAAGAAATCACAAAGTCCTGCAAGAGCTTCCAATTTCCAATCAAGTAACTTCATTTTGCATCAATTTTCTAGGGAACCAAACAGAAAATAGTGAAGGGTTACAAACCTGGGGGTCACGGGTGCGAACGATTTCGGCGTTGGAGAACTTGTCGGTGAGGCGAATCATGAAACAGCCGAGGGCTTCGTCGCAGTGGAAGCTGCCATTGTGAGTGCCAACTCGCTTAGCTGAAGTAGCGGTAGCCATGAGAGAGCGGGAGAGGTGAAGGCGCAGGTGATGGTGGTGGCTGGGGAAGACGAATGGTAGCGTGTGCTTAAACCCTCTGCCTACTAGCGGAAGCATGCCTTAGCGGGATTTCAACAGTTGGGCGTTATTTTATTGGGACATTTTGGAAAAAGCAAAGGAGAGAAATTTTTTTTAAAAGAAGTCAAAATGGATAAAAATGCCCTTATTTATTTTTAGATTTCCTAAGGAATCCAATACATTTGCATGTCTTTGATTTGAAAGTTGAGCGGTTTTTCTGTCTTTTTTGAAAAAGCTTTGGCTTTTTCCAAAAGTGAAATTTTTTTTATGTCTAAAACCTAAAAAACTATATTTTATTTGCACTTTTTATTTTTATTTTTGTTTTGTCATTAATTTTGCTCAGCACCATAGTGTACATAATCATTTTGGAATTTGTAATTTTGTTTTTCTTCCATAAACTATATTTCTAGAAAAAAAAAATTTCAGTACAAAATTATATACTTCCTCAGAAATTTAAATACTAAATATCCTTTTGGGAGGGAATTATTGTTTGAGTGTATTCAACCTTTTTTTAAGTACGAGTGGTAATCTAAAGGAGTTTCTCACACACACTACATGGTGTCATGGATTTTCGAATATAAAATTATTAATCTGCAAATTAAGGCCCTTTTTAACTGGGCTAGACCTGTTGACATAGTCACTTTTCTTTCGGAAATTCTTGTGTTAAATCCTTCATCCCTCATTATTGTTGGTATAGAAAATGAAAAAAAAAAATCTTAAATTTCATCTCTCAATATCGTTGGTATTGAAAATGAATATGAACATATAAAAAAAGATAAACGAAGTTCTTAAATTTTAAACGAGGTCATTTGAAAGATAATATAACAATATAGCTTAATTGCTTGAAAGAAATAAAGGGCAAAAAAGTTCAGGGTGAGATAAGATATTTTTTGGGTGTAGCACTTGCAAATGGAAATTGGGGTGGGTATCTTCCTCAAACAAAACATGAAATAGGATAACAAAATCCTCCAAAAATCAGTGACCACCATGCCCTTAACCATCAATCTCACTTGGGTTTCCTCCGCAATCCCCATATCTCTCCTCCCAAGAGAACTCATCAAAGCATCAAAAACCTGCTCTACAATCTTTCACAGAGCTTCTTCTTCTCCTTCAACATCTCGTCCCCTCATAGTCAAATGCACGAGAAGCACCTCTGGAGAGAGCGGTAGCTTGAAGGACGCACTGAGTGGCATTGTGGGAGAGCAAGTAGAGGAGCTCTTGAAAAAAGAAGAGAACAGGGATTTGCTTGATGGGTTGGAAAAGGCGTCTCAAAGGGTAGAGATGGCTAAGAGAGAGCTGGCTGAGATTGAGAAACAAGAACTTGAGGCTAAGCTTGTGAGAGATTATATTAACCAACTTGAAAGCAGGGCTTCTGAGGTTCTCATTCTTCCCAATTCCCATTTTTTATATGCTTTTCTGGGTTTGTTTCTGAGTTGGGTTTTGGTTTTAGATGCCTTCTTCTACTTCCTTGAAGTGAAGAACTTAAAATTTTGGGATCTTTATGTATATAAATTAATGTTTCCCTAATTTCGTATATTATTCCTGTGGTTGATGTGTGGAAATTGTCAGTTTTATTTGATGTTTAGGTAATTGGTTGTTCTCTAACAAATTAAATCTGCTCTATGAGAAGAATTGTGTTCATTTGATTCCTTCTTCTGTTGTTGAGACATTTTCTGTTGCTGCTTACAGTTGGTTCTCTGTGAATTCAATATAGCATGATATTGCTTGCACATGGTTGTTCATGAAACGAGTTAATTTTGTTCAAATATAATGACAAGTTATGTGTTCAGTTTATTTGTTATTTTGTTGTTTTGGCATTTTTTGCTGCCACTGATAATAGACTGTCGCGTGCATTAAAGATTGCAGAATGTCAAAAGGAGATATTAGAAGCAAAAGCCATGGTTGAAGAAGCTGAGCGTGCCCTCTCACAAGATGGGGATCAACTTGGAGATGGATATGGATTTTCGGAGTCTGGAAATGGGGAAATTGACAAGGATAAAGAGAGATGGCAATCCATAAAAGCAGCTTCTATTTCTGCCCTTGTCGGCACTGTTGCTGGATTGCCCTTCTCCTTCACTCAGGTGTCCAGCAGTTCAGAGCTGATACTCCCTCTGGCAATCACATTTGTTAGCTGTGCACTATTTGGAGTTACCTTTCGATATGCAGTTCGAAGAGACTTGGATGATGTTCATCTTAAGACAGGAGCACCGGCCGCTTTCGGCGTTGTCAAAGGTACTAATTACACCACTATGCAGAACAATTGAAATCTTCAAGCATATCAAACAGTTTTGAAATATGACACTGCATGCATAGTTTTGCCTCGAAATGAAAATGTATTTGCCTTTTGCAGGTCTTGCTACACTGGATGGTGGACAACCTCTTGAGCTAAATGCTGGTAGCTTCTTATCACATGCTTTTGATGGTGCACTGTATGTATCTCAGAGTCTTTTTGTTTTTCTCTCTGCTGCTATTGCCCTGGATTATTGTTTTAAGGCAAGGCTCTTGAGTCCTTTTCCTATCAAGAGTCCTGTATCAGGATCCAATTCTAGATGATGTTCTAGTTAAGCAAAGGTGTTCATACTTAGGAGAAATGCAATTACTTTGTATCAGAATTGCAGAATGTTTGCTGAACGCAGTTCTCAATGGTTCTGCTACCCACTTCCAATCACAAAAATACTCATTCAAAAGTGTGCTTTACGTCAAATGTCAATAAAAATTAAAATGTCTATTTCTTGGTAATGTTACTGTGCTTCATTTTCATTCCTCATTTCCTCAAATAAAACAACCCAATTAATAAATAAAAAACCATGGCCCTCAGCCAACCAGAGTCGAAAATGAAAAAGCCATCCAGAATGTGCGACATGCTAAAAGGACCTATACATAACAAATTCATTTCGATGGTCTGCAAACCGATTCTACATTCTACATTCTTCATGTGAAAGCATCATATGCTAATTCATAACAGTGTGCAGCCAGTATTATCGGACAATTATGGTATCCCTCTCGACTCTCCCTTATGATCTGAGCTTGCAGTCATGGTCATCTTTACTTTAGTAGAAGACAATATCAACATTCACTACATTTTTGTCTGGGCACAAAAGCCACGTTCTGCAATTCAAATTGCTTGCCTGCAACTCTGAACACGGTCTGACCTTCTAGTGTTTGCTTCTTTCATCATCATCCCAATCTTCATTCGAGCGTTCATGATCTTGTAAAGGCTTCTTGGGAACTCCCCACCTCCCAATCTCTTCGCTGGATGGCAGGTTCTTATTTTCTCTTTTCCTCCCCTTCAGATTATATTAAAGTGATTAAAGCCGTTGTCAGATAAGAACAAAAACTATCCAGCATATCTAAAAACTTACAAGGACCCTAAGTAGTTAATACCTCTTCAGAGGTCCCTTCATGCCCAGTCAGATCTTTCTTTCTACTCGTGAATGAAGTATGCTTTGCAGCCTCGCTAAACAATTGAAAGCCCTGAAGATCTCCATTTTTAATACTGGCTTCCAACTGCAAGGGAGAAAATATGGAATCACAAGAATAAGGTTACATGATATACAAAGTTTACAAACAATTGAATGAACTCACAATCAAAACCCCTTGAAACCATATAGCTCTAAACCTTGCCCCCAGCAACCCACCAACAAGAAGATATTGCATGCGGGCATATAGTTTCTCCATGTTAGCAATATATTTCCTTTACAGGTTGAACTGGGTATAAAGAAGTACTGAGAGGACTCATACCTGGACATGAATAATGCATAGAACAATGCTAGCAATAGGCAGCCAGCTCTCCTCAGGAGACAATGACAAATTCGACCTGATAAACCATGGGAAGTCAAGCAATTACATTAGTGCCTAGAACTACATACATAAATCATCAAAACAAATGCAAAATCTTCTGCATAGGATTATCACTATTACAAATCATTGAGCTCAATAATTTGTTGGTGATTGGTATGAGACAAACTTTCCTCATTGTCCACAAAATAAAAAACAATAAGCACAATAAGCTCTCAAGTAGTTCAATTGCCACAGAACATGTAAGCATTCAATTAAGAGTAAGAGAACGAGAATGAAACCTGAGGTAGGGAACCAAGTAGACAAGCGCATACACTGCATAACGCCTTTTCCCGGTATCCAGAAACGCAAAAATCCAACTCTGCCAAATTTATTCATTCCAACTCAACAAAAATTACAACAAACCCAATCAATGAAAAGCTTAAAACACGTAAACGAAAACTTCAATAATTCACACCCAAGAAAAAAGAAAAAAGTGTTCTTTACCAGCCAATTGAAGTAGGGAATGAAGCTAACGATGCCCATGACTGCAAACCTGGCATCGGTGGAATCCATAGGCGAACCGCCGCCGCCATCGTCCTCTGGAGTAGTGACCGGAAGCACCAGAGAAGAGAGCATGCAGGCGCCGATGGCTGCAGCAAACGGTGCGTCGTTTGAGAACTCCGCTCTGCACGTTCTGTATCTGGTGCCGATCTTCTTCCTCGTGTTTGGGGATTTGTTGCTTTTGGAGAGGAAAGAGGGTTTGAGGTTGCAGAGCTGAGAGGGATGAGGCGGTGGTAGTTTCAGACGGTGGAGAGTAGAAGAGAAGTGGATTGAAACCATGGCTTTGGCTTGGGTTCTTCAGAGGTTACTGCACCATTTGCACAGCTCAGCTGAGTTCGATCACCATGAGTCTCGCGCGTTTTGGGAAAGAGAAACTAATCGACGGCGTTTTTTCAAAAGGAAAAAGAAAAGAAAAGAGAGAAAATATCGTTTACTAATTCCTCTCAAACGACACGCCGTTTGCGTGGACTTCGCCTGCTATAGCTTTCCGTTATTTCTTTGTTAATTTGAAAAGGGTATAGTTTTTCTGCAATGTTTTGTTAATTTGATAAGAGTATAATTTTGCCTCAATTTTTTGTTAATTTGCAATACTCGTGTCGACATAAGTTTAACAAGAGAACATCATATTTCGAGATTAACACCAACTTCTTATATTAACTTTCTTCTTTTCTCATAAATTCTTACACAAAGATAATACGGGAGTTGCAGATTTGGGATGCATTCAAAATCCCATATTTCTAAAGAAAGCAAAAATTGAATAGTTTGTGGAAGCGTACATAGGAATAGGAATAGCACAATTAGTATAAATGAAATAATAAACAGCATTACGTTCTACCGCCATCATATACAAGCTCAAATCCATTTTGACAAAAATAATGATGCCACAATGTCTGTTTTAACCTTATAAATATAAAATACACCCCTATTATATATGTATATAACTGTAGAACCAATTTGACCACCAGTCCAGGAGTTAGATCGCTACAGAGAAGCACCTATTTTCCATTTTTGAACAGGACAAATCACATCCGGATGAATCCATAAGCTCGATTATTACTTGTCTGAATTCTGAAGTGGCCGAAATCCTTGAGGGAACTTATTTAGGTACAGTGGGAGAAGAGATTCAGGAACATCAAATTGTTACCTTCTCCATGCATCTACTTTTACCGGCAGCCAATGAACATTTCCCGTTCAGCATAGAGAAAAAAAATTTGTTGGAGAGAACACATTCGGCACGATCTACCGCTCATTGGCCGGATGTACATGGATTCACTTTACACTAATCACAACTTTGGGTTTTCAGGCACCCCTTATCTTCCATCCCCATTTTCTTCCTGCCCAGATACAGCATTCAGCTGTTGCTGCAACTGTCACCAGATAACCAACTCAATAATGAAAAACTATATGCAATCAAATAACCAGCAATAATGGCATGCATAGGAACCCATCACTACCAACTGGTCCAACTCAAACTAACTTGAACTATCCCATTTTCTCAAACCCTCATACTCATACTAGACTCAACTACAACATTATGCATTCTTTCTTCCTTCAACCATATAACACACGAAAACTGTAATTATGAACCCTTGAGCAACTCACTTGAATGTGTCTCGTCTTTTCAGCAGTCAGTTCATCACTCAAGTTGTTCATCCTAGAGAGAGAGAGAGAGAGAGAGAGAGAGAGAGAGAGAGAGAGAGAGCATTAGGCAAACTTATATGAAACCAGGAAAAAAAACACAGAAAAGGACTTCAAAGGCATTCAGTTTAAACTTAAGATGACTAACCTAGCTTGAAGCTCAGAGACCTGGAGGAGCAATAAACGCTCCCTCTCAGAAACTGCAGCTTCGACCTGTTGGTTAAACAGAGTAGAAACGTGATGAGTCTACAAAGCTAAGGACTTATCATGATATCAGTCCAATAGAGTTTTGTCATGAACAAAAAGATAAAATATAAAGAAATCTGCTTTTCCACAGTATGTATCACATAAATTGATTTAGTAAACAAGTCCAGTTCAAAATGAACTAAGCTAACAGTTATTTTTTCCTCAATCAGTCAAAGTTGATGGAATTATGTCAAATAAACAGTCAAGTAATCTACCATTTGGAAAAAATAATAATAATAAGAAGCTGCTAAGAACGAAATTTGTATTATTCCCATGATAGTAGTCATATCCACATCAGAACAATCACGGTGACAAAATAAAATATACTTACACTTCCATTGGTCTCAGAACTGCGGGGCAGTGGAGGCAACTTTCCATTTTGAGTACCTGAAACAAAAATGGAGTACCTTACTAACTGGTTCAATGCCTCCTTACTGATAGACAATTAATTTCAAGTATCAAACTCATAGATATTGCACTCACCTTCTACTGCCTCAGCTGGTTGCAAGGTGCTCAGTAAATTCATAATTATATCCTGCAATCAAAAGAATAAACAAGGACACTCCTTAGCTTCAGAAATAAAATTCTTCAAGTCAAATATCCACTATCTATGTTGTACCAAATTTGTTCTTTACCTGTTGAATCGACGTCTGTTGAAAAAGATTCTGAAGGTGAGGCAAGAGAAGTGCTGCAGGTATGTTGCTGTTGTTCAACTCCTTGGCAGACGGAGTGGTAGGCTGAAACATAGAGAATGAAATCATAAATGGACAGATACATTTCAAGCTACCACAGTTTTAAGTTAGTGACTGGACCTTCTATGTTGTCATAATAGATATTGAATATGGGGAAAAAACTATTGGCACTATGCCACTATCTAATGTTGTTCATCGAATAAACACAGAGACATGGATATATGAATATGTGCACACACACATACAATTTAGATCTCCCGGTTATCGGTGAGCATTAAGACCATGCTCACAACTGTTGGATCAAAATCTATGGCTGTTATCCAAATCTCATAAATTAATTTATTATTGAATAAATTTCAGCCATTGGATTTGAATCCAATAGGTTGGAAAGTTCGAATTTTTATGTTCATTAGTGAGTAAGATAAAGATATATCTCACACACACACACACACACACACACACACACACACACACAATTTAGATCTCCGGGTTATCGGTAAGCATTAAGACCATGCTCACCACCGTTGGATCAAAATCTACGGCTGTTATCCAAATCTCATAAATTAATTTATTTTTGAATAAATTTCAGCCATTGCATTTGAATCCAATAGGTTGGAAAGTTCGAATTTACACACACACACACACATATGTATCATGTATGTATGTATGGATGTATCTGTACACAACTATCGTTATGTATAAACAGAGAGAGAGAGAGAGAGAGTGGGGGTGGGAAGGAGAGAGATTACAACACAAACCATTTGCCTGGATTCAAATACCCAATCACCAACGCTTGCTGACTTTTTTAGAGGTGATCCCTAAATAATAACAAAAGAGAACATGAATTAGAACTGAACAATTACTTGAGAAAGGGTTAGGAAAATACTGGCTACCTACCTGTGAAGATCGACGAGGTATTGTACTTGATGGAATATCCTATGGCAATTTTTTTAAGTTAGTGATTGTAAAAAATAGAATAAGCATACCATAAGAACAAAGCCTTACCTTTACAAGATCTAAATTTTCTGACGTCACTGAAAACCTCCCCTTAATTTGCACCAAATTAGCCTTTGACTTGTCATCCAAAGAATCTCTAAAACCTATTAAAGGTGAAACACTTAGCGCTACAAGAATTCTGGGCCCAATGTACTCATAACAGTAGAAAGAGTTGCATTTTTAATTATCATCTCTAAAAAATTATGGACATCTTCATTACCTCCAGAAGATTTTATAGGAGCTGATAAACTGTTTGCCGAAGCTCGATTTGGAAGCATCATTGGACCACTAAAGCTTGGTGTTCGTCGTACTTCACATTTAGCTTTATCAATTGCTGGTTGATTGTCATTCTCACTCCTAAAGATAACAAAGCATCAGGCTCTTAATCCATGAGAGAGAGACAACACCAATAGCTTCAATTTTGGTGCATTATTTAACCATGACAAACCTTTCAAAGATGCGAGCCCTTTCTGATAATGAATGACTAAGCACAGCACCCGGTGTGAGTGGGCCACTCTGCGTTTGACGACTTTTCACCGATAGATTTTTATTCTTGGCCTGTACCATGTCTTTTTCTGATGTAGATGCTGTTGCCTCAGAGCTTGATCCATTTTTCTTCCAGGCTGTTTTCTGCTGGCCACCAGATTCCAGTATATTACTTTCAAGAACCTTGCCTTTTTTGTTCAAGCTTTCAACCTGTTGTGCCTCATAATCATTTACTTCTTTGTATTCCGTCCAATATGGTTCACAATTTTCGTTCAACTTCCCCAAACTGGATTGGCAACCTGTTGCTTCATGCTAGCATAAAAACAAAAACAAAACAAAACAAACAAAACAAAATTATTTTTATGCATAAGAATAATATAAACTAAAATCTTATTCTGCACTAAGAATAGCATGACAAATGTCTCGTGAATAAAAGGAAATTGATGACCTTATAACTAACAACGGATTTCAACTTTTCATCTTCTTCCATCATTTCTGGAATATCATCATCATCTCGCACCTAGCAAAAACAAAGGATATTATTTCAGATTCACTCGCCAATATAAAAAAACAAGGAAGCTACTGCCCAGAGATACCACCACGCTGACAATTGCTAAATACTAATACGTGGCATACCAGGGATGCTTGGGCTTTTAAATCCTCAACATCAAAGTTCCAGGCGCTGACTCCTCGCTGGTACTCACTCTGATCAAGGAAAGACAATGACACCACTAAAGATTAGGGCAAAAGAAATAATAAGGCACACATTAGCTGTCAAGTTGGTATAAAAAAAGCTTTGGATATGAACATACTTTGACTCTGTTTAAGTCAATTTTATGTTAAAAAATAACAGCATCAAGAGATGTCTCAGACCTGTGATATTGCCTCTTGCTCAGCTGAAGGCATTTTCTTCAAAGCCAGTTGTGCTGCATCTTTAAGCTGCGATATTCCCATATTTTAGCAATTCATAAAATAAGAATACCAACACATGTCAAAGACTGAAAGCAAGGAAGCGATATAAAAATGGAGTGACAGCTAACCCGGAGTGCTTTTACACGATTCCAAAGTGGTGGCAAGTCTGTAAACAATTTCTTTATAGAAAGCTCTGGAGGTTTTGCGTTCTTGAAAAAGGAGTGTTTCAATAATTTCTCTGCTGTTGGTCTCTTTGTTTGATCTTTTACCAAGCACATTGCAACCATTTCTTTAAAAGACTGATCACGACTGGAAATCCTCCAATTAGAATATTATTCTGTAAGCGAAATACAATGCAGGGCAACAACTACACTTGAAGCCTTGGACTACTTACAAGCCTTTTAATAACGTACAATGTACTAATAAATGATTTGCATGCATCAAACACATATGCGTTAATGTCACTCTATCTAGAAAGAAAACCAATACCTTAGAGAACTTTTTATCACGATCATAATCAAGTCCTGGAGGGGCATTCTGTATGGTCATGAGGAGAACCTGTGAGAGCAAACGAAAAGAGTTTGACGTGTCAGAGGTTTCACTAAAGAACCACTATAGAGGTTGCAGTCAAGTTCAATCCTGGTAACATAAGTACCTTCATTGGAGGGTACTTTGAAAATGGTGCATGACCATGGGCCAACTCCAATGCCGTTATACCAAATGACCAAATGTCAGCCCTGTAAAGAGATCAACCAACAGAAAACTAAGAAATAAGCACATAGGACCATTTTTTCAAATTATACAGTACAGCTCAGAATTTATCATTTCCTCCCAAAGTTAAGTAAAGAAGTTAGCTTTCAAAGCAGATAACACATTGAACGATTGCAAGAAATCATAAAATAAAACTCACTTGGAATTGTATCCACTTCCTGGTTGCAATACCTCTGGTGCCATCCTGGAAAGCAAAAACCAAGTTTAAATCTCAAATATATGGATAATAAAGCAGCTAGCATAACATGTGGCACCAAACCAGGAATTAAGTAATAATTTATGTGACTTAAAAACTCACCAGCATGGCGTTCCTACGAAAGTGTTTCTTGAGCGTTGCCTATCAGCTGCATCAAACAAGCAAGCTGAAACACCAAAGTCGGCAAGTTTAACCACCCCATTAGTATCAAGTAGTATGTTTCCCGCCTGCAGCAAAGACAGTAAAACAATCAAAAAGTAAGAACCTCCAAACAAACTTATGACAATGAAACAGAAAGGAAGGCTACCCGTAAATGAAACAAACCTTAACATCTCGGTGAATATGACCTTGTTTATGAAGGTAAACCAGAGCCTTAAGGGTTTCCTTAAGGATAGAACCGATCGCAGACTCCTCAAACCCATCCGGATATGCTATTTTCATGAGGTGCAAACAAGAACCCTCTGCCATGAAAGGCATGATCACCCAAAGGTTTCGCTCGACAACAAATGAACAATAAGCCTTTACAACATTTGGGTGATCTATCAAGCTCATCGTTTGCGCCTCCCTCCGTATATCTTCCTATGAAAGAATACAAACATAATATATCAAATAATGGGTTATGCATTTTCACCCAAAAAAATAACGGGTTATGAATCAGCTAAAATACTGGAAACAGTAGAACATGGGTTTTCTTCAGCAATATTCATTTCAAAGAGAGTACTTCAGTGGCTAAGATAATAGCATTTGCAAAAGTTGTGATTTGTGCTCATCAATACAGACCGTTGAGGATCTGAAGCATAAATTAAAACCAAATTAAACCCTACACCAATTAAAAAATGAAAGTCTCCCGATTCCTAACTAATTCCGCATTCACAAATCAAGCATTCAAGTTCACAAATCGAAGTCCAATCTCAAACCAAAGCAAAGATCTTAAGCTCATATTAAATCTAGCTTCACTCAGTAACCAAACAGCTAGAAATGATCCCCCAAAGTTCGTTAACAACAATAAAATTGAGATTTTGAAACAAGCAGAGCAATAAGAAACTGACGAAATTGCTGCCGCAGCGATCGAGATCCAAACATTTTACAGCGACGACTTCATTGAAAGGGAGATAGATCGCTCTGTACACTGTAGCACTGGCGCCATAGCCAACCTCTTCCAGAAGCTTGTAGTCGCTGGGGTTCGCAGAGTGAGACCTGGAATTGCCTCCCATCCTCCCCATGCTCCTCCTCTTGGAGAAGAAGCGACTAGCGAGGACTTGCGCTGTGGCTATACCTGAAACAGAGTTGCGTGCCGTTTCGAGGCTATGGGCTATGCGTTTCGATGATATTATCTGAACTCGTTGACCGCCATGAGAAGCGAAAAGGAAAAGGCGAGAGAGAGTTAAGAAAGGGAAGAGAACTCGGAGCAGAACTTGGCTTGTGAATTCACTGAAATGTGACGTGCTGACGTGTCGGAGGCTGTAAAGGGTGATGGGGATGTTGACACGTGGATGGGTCATTATAAGGGACGGCTGGGACCCGCGCTGGGTGTCTTTTGCACCTTTGGTGAATTTGTATTGTTTTTGTAATTTTTTGAGGTGGCTGTGGCTGAGCTGAGCTGTCAATAGTTTTGTTGCTAATTATTATTAATTTTCAGACATTTTTGGAAATTATGATTTTGAATTTCTTGGCCAGATTTCTTGTTTTGTCCGAAATGTATTATTATTTTATTTATCTTTTTTAACGAAAAATTACGGGAATGACATGCTGCCTTCCATTGATTAGAAGATTTAATTCGATTGATTGAATGTCATTAGGTCATTAAATTAGAGGAAATTTTTTTTTTTTCTTTTTGAACACAATTTTCCAACAAAAAATATGAAGTTTATTTCATGCTTAACTGTTGCATTTCAATGGGAAAAACTTCCCCAATTTAAAATGTTCTTATGATTATTTACGCTTGTTGACCTTTAGTATCATTTTATAACCAAACGAATCAAACACGCTATACATGTGTAATGCAATAGCAGTTTCATGTTGGCCGTTGTTATCATTCTCTAGCTAGACAGGCATGATGATAGAACGACAGAGATAACCGAAATGGAGAATGAGATGAAGTACTTGTATAGTTGTACTGTCTCGTAGGCTACGGAATTGTCAAACTCCTCTAACTATTAAGCATGTTCATGTGTTGGTGGTTCGCTCACTTGCTCATTTTCCCTTTGGTCGACCAGGAAGGGCCTTTATTGGTCTTGTCAATTGTAAGGCTGGTGTCCCTCACCATCAGATAATGATACAAAGGGTAGGCTGGTGTCAATGTTTGCCCATCCATTGTTTCATATACACAAAAGAACATATCATCAACTTTAAATGATCTTTAATTGACATGTAAGGAGCTCATTAAATCTTGTATATGTACCAAAGAACATGTTAGATGAACTATGTTTTCTTAATGTGATGTGTATTCATTACAACCAGTTACTATGATCAACGATATTAAAGGAAAAGAGATTCAAACACAAGACATTATGTGCATAAACATCTGCTCTTAACCATTTAAGCTATAAACTTCTTATGTGAATGTAACCTAACTTGAACGAATCATATTGTATAGCACTTTTACGAGTATAGTTTCATTTCATTGACCAATCTTTCGTATTATCAATGTTGTCCCTCTAAGAGCAGCTCCAGCGCTACTTCCAAACCGGCAGGAGGCCTCCTGAGCAAGCCCAAAGTGGCTCCAGTGCGAGAGAACAGGCCCGAGCAAGCCCTAGGTCCCACCACCCCGGGCAAGCCCTGGGTCCCACCACCCCAGGCAAGCCCAAGGGCAGGTTTCACTTGGGCTTCAGCACGAGGGCGTTGACGTCACGATGACGTCAGCAAGCGGGAATTCAAATTTTTTTTTTTAACCGTTGGCGCGTCATGCTCCAATGGTAAAAAAAATTTGGCTTCCACTCAATGACGTCAGCTCGACGTCATCCCTAACAGAATCCAACGGACATGTGCCAAGTGTCGCAACCCATACGCTCTGATCGGTTTTTTTTTTTCCAGAAATCTGACGGTCCTCTTTTTTTTTTTGCTAAAAAAATTCAGAATTTTTTTTTTAAAAACACCAAAAAATTCTAGATTTTTTTCCTATAAATACCTACCAATATTATTAACTTTTCACACCAAATCTTCATACAAATTCATCTCATTCCAATATTATTCACTTTCCACACCAAATTATCTACTACAAAATTCCATTTGTGCAAAAATACAAATGGCCTCTTCCATCGAAGCTGGAGGGTCATGGACAAACATTCGAAGAGGTCAAAATCTTGGCGACGAGGTTTTAAAAAAAAAAATTGTCGTTTTATTCAATTTAATGTCATTATATATATATATATATATATTTCTTGCATTTCCAATTTCCCCTTTTTTTTAATAAATAGATTATTCAAGGGAAAACAAAAAAGAGGAAAACCATTACACGTGGCTCCTCAAGTGAACAATGCCCGCAGTCAGTTCCAATGGTGCATTCCGTGTCAGAAATAATGGCACTATTACGTCATCCGAAGGAAAATACTCCCCCACGTCGTTATCCGGTGGAACCGCCTCCGCCAATGATGGGGTTGTCATTGTATTCCATTGTGTCGGACTATGAGGACCAAGAATATTTCAATTGTATGATAAGTGAGTAGGTATTTCAATTGTATGATGAGTGAAATGTGAATTTTATAATAAATATGGACATGTGGCAACTGAAAATTTTATCTGAAAATTTTATTTGAAAATTTTATCCAAAAAATGTTGTCTTAAATTTTAAGTGAGAATTTTATAATAAATAGTGACACGTGACAACCGAAAATATTATCTAAAAAGTTTATCAGAATTAATGGCTTAAGTATAAATAAAAATATAAAATAAAATAAAATAAATAGTATTTGCCCTTACTCTAGCCTTTTGAGTGAAACCAAAAAAAACAAAGCTGCCACTATTCACATGAATAGTAGCAGCCCTTGCGCCTTAGCCCTATGGGTGGAGATGCTCTAACATTACTCAACCTAAGGTACCTAGCATGTAGGTACATACCCTAGGTAGAGAGGATAGAAAGCATAAAAGTTAGTTTTAGTCATGTCTAAAGATAAGGTCGTCAACCAGGCACTTGCCAAACACAAAGGGATTGAGGAAAGGATATGGTTTTTGTTTTTTGGTGAAACCCAAGGCAAAAGGTTTATATGATTGAAGCCCGAGGATGGAAAAGGCGTTTAGTCCCTAGTTGAAAACACACAACACAAACAAGGGACATTGGAATCTTCTAACTAACTTCCCACAATAGAGAAATAAAAGCTGTGATGTGATTAGATGAGTTGACCCCATTATCTTAAAAACGAAATTAATTAATTAAATTCATTGAAATCATATGACCTTTATTTCTTTTGGGTCTTTACCATTGAACTCTCAACAACGTGTCAAAATTTCAAGATTTGAAATTACCAAAAAACCCATTGGGCTTAAAATAATCTTCTGCGTCTTAATGTTTTGGCAGAGGCTTTGGAAACAAAGTAGCCCACCCCTAAACACATGACCCAAATACCCACATCAACGGCCCATCTCACTCCTTCCATATCTACCTCCAACTCCTCATCCTCTCCGTCCACGTCATCACCCACCTCCGAATCTCCACCGTCCGATCCACATTTACAACAACAGCCGTCCGATTCATAATCCACGTCTCCCTCCTCCGGAATCTCCTCCAGCCGCTTAAACCCGCAGTTCCGGTGCGTTTTTGTTTTTTTAACCACCATTCTCACCCTCTCAATCATCGACACGTGTCCCTCCACTGCCACGCAGACCTGCGCCTCGGCTATCTCCGTCGCGACGCTCTCGCTCTCGCTCTCCAGCGCGCACTTACACTCCAATTTCCACTCTTGCCCCTCATCTTTCCTGAAAGTTCCCTTCAGCACCTTCACTTCCCTCAGATAAACCTCGAACCGGATCCCATCGCCGGCCTCGACCCGCTCTCGGGACCCGAATATCACTTCCCCGTCCTTCACCTTGGCATTCACGACCCGGTAGAGAGTGAGGAATGCCGGCGTATCGGGTCGGATCTTTGACCCGTCGATCTCTAGCTCGTTCTCGTTAATCCGAGGAAGAAACGAAAGAGTGAGGGATTCGGGTAACGGCGCCCGGGTATTCAGACCCGAAAACCGCAGAAAGAAAGCCCGAATCTTCAACCGGTCTCTCCTCGGTTGAAATCCGTGGTAGTCAGTCGATCTACACATCTCGTTCTCCGGAATACTTGACCCAAGTGAGATTCAAGTAAGATGAAGGCGTGGGTATTTATACAGCGGGGGTGATGCGGGTTTGGTTCGGGTTTCCGGGGCAGGCAGCACACGGTTTATGTGATGATGACGTGGGAAAGACGACAAAAAGGCGGCGACCGAGGTTTCTGAGATATTTCTGCGTGCTCGATGTACTTATTAGGACGAGCGATGGAGGTGATGGTTGATAGACGGCTGTAATATGTTTATGCGAATAATGATGAGTTGTGAGGGGATTGGATGGTTTGGGAGGTGCATGAATCCAAGACCATCCATATGGTTTTTGTCTTGGTTTGTGATACTTTCGGCTCTTTTGGCAACTTGTGACATGTATTATTATTATTTTTTTGGATCCATTGACCTTTTATTTATCTCTTAATTTCTCAAGGAAAAAAAATTAATAGCTATCGTTCATAAGATTTACCTATTAAACTTTCGCTTTTATCGATGTTCTTCAACCATGGACTCCCATACCTCGGGGAGTGATTGCCACAAACTCGACATGTCTCAACAAAGAGAAACAATACTTATCACAAAGTCAATATGATTACGAATAAACTTGCTAATTTAGCGCCAACAATTACTAATCTTTGGATTTGGTTGAGTGTTTGATAAGGAAAAAAGAACAATGTGAGTTTAATACATAGTGACCAAAATTAGTGCATTGTGCAAGTTATGCATGTGAATAGATTACCTGCCAACATGAGTTGACCCTAAGTTGTTTGTTTTTCCTTAAATAAGGTACAAGTGCAGTAAGTTGTTGGCTCATGGCTGCACAGTCTCCCAAAAAATGAGTTGACCCTCAAGTTTAAAGGGACAATTAACAATATCATGGGTGTTGTAAACTTTAGATCCAGCCCAAACCCAATTAATACTCCCATCTCCCAGGCCTATTTTAGTTTGTGTGTGATGAAGTACAACAGCAGCCACATCATCAGTATTCTAGACCCAGTATTATTGCTGCAGCCACACAGTAAAGAGTCAGCACATAGAGAAAGTCAGCAACAGTGGCTTGACATCTGGCAATCTTGCAACTTGACAGCTGTTCCTTTGTTTAGTACTCTGTTTGATGGTTTAAGCAGAGTTGTCTATGATGTTAAGCCCAATGTGTCAGCTTAAACAAAGGTGCAATAATGCCATTATTGAGATGCCATTATTGAGATGAGATTAACTAGTGAACTTTCCCCTCACTTTCTTCCAATTTCTCCTAAAGCTAAAGGCTATAGTTTAGCATCTTTCTTTATAATATCATAACAGACTGTTAACGGGAGTTATGGATCGAGTTTCCACAAAAAATATATGTGGTGATCATTATACAAATGGGTCCTATCCTATGCATATGTTACATGGGAGTGGGAGAGATTCGGGACACTTGGACCAGTGAAATGTCAAGTATTCTTCATGAACTGTTGGTTTTAGGCTTGGAGTTCATCACTAAGAACATGCTTGTCCTTGTTGTTGTGGTTTTAATCAATTGCAGGCCCCCCACTCTTACCTTTTGCTTTCTGAAGCTGGAGAACAAGAAAAATACAAGCCTACCAAGAAGTGTGGTGCACAAAAGCCTGCTCCATGATCTCTATGGTTATAGCAATAGCAATGGCTTGCCTAGCCCAAAATGAAAAAGTGGAGGCAGGGACCATTACCCCAAATATTCTGAACCAGTATGCTAGAAAAAGTCAAGCTCAAAGTAAAAGGGATGATATATATGTATCTGCTGTTAGTGCCAAAAAGAAAGTTAAAGCTTTTGAGTGTGACTGAGTTGCAATCCCATATCTATTTGTTGAAGATCACCATAAGATTGCTCAAGGCTCCACTAAAGTCATCGTGTCTATGATTACAAAAGCCACTTTGGATGAAGATTTCTTCTCCATTTTCTCATTTTAATCAACTATTGCATATGGGTTTTTCAACCCACCTTGAGATCTCAATTGAAAAGTTGTATATATGGTAAGAATATAGTTGCTTTAAAAATATATGGGATATGTACTACTGATCAATATCCAAACCAAATAGAACTAACACCTATACATGTCTCCAAGGACTGATTGGTTAGGCTTACAATGTCCCTCAATTTGGACTTGCCCAAAATTAAAGCAAATATATTTGATTATTTAAATAATAATAATAATAAAAAGGAATAAACATATTGGATTGGGACCCAAAAATAAGTCATCATAAATTTGTGTGGTTTTTCTTATACAAATAATATTGAAAGCATGACATGACTTTAGATGAACGTGTAACTGTTCTAAACCACTTGAACTACAAGTTCTTTGCGTAAGAAACTTGTGCTTCTTTACAGCATCTTTCAAATTTTTGTTAGTCAGCTGATCTTTTAACAATTATTGGCAACCTTATAATATTGGGAACTTTTGGGATGACCTCGACAAGTTGATTATATGTACACACATGCATACAAAATCTTGACATGAGGCCGTGTCTAGTTAGCCCTTCCTCAAAGTTTCAACATGGGTACCCACCACTGTAAATATTCTATATTTCTATTGGTGATCTTTTGAAGAACAGAACAAAATGTTTCCATGATTTGATGAAGTACAGATGCTTTCAAAAGCTAGAAATAAAAATTAAGTCGGCAAGCATAATGCATAAGCCAATATTAAGTCGTGTTTATGTAACCCATTTCGTTTGTTTTTTGGTCGAAGAAAAAGATGGAGAAGAAAGAAATGCATCATGATTTGATGAAGTACAGATGCTTTCAAAGGCTAGAAATAAAAACTAAGTCGGCAAGCATAATGCATAAGCCAATATTAAGTCGTGTTTATCTAACCCATTTCGTTTGTTTTTTGGTCGAAGAAAAAGATGGAGAAGAAAGAAATGCATCAAGCCATCATTGAAGCTTAATTAAATAGTCAACCTGAGATTATGGAGTCTGAGGTTTCAATCAGTAGAAGTTTTTTGTCATTTTTTTCTGGTGCCAAAGGTGTCAAAGCCACGTGCAGTGCCATTGCTGAATGTTCCAAAAACCACAGCTGGGTTGAGGGTGCGTGTGCAGACCTCATGGCCATTGCTTTTTTCCGCAGGGGACAAAGAACGCCCTCCCTCCATTCTCATTCACAGGTCATCCTCCCTGCATTAATTAGCTTCCTCCCAATTTCTTTTTGCATTTGGTCATCTGTGTCTTTTACTTAATGATTCAAATTTAATGTTGACAAGTAATTGCTGGATTTGATGTATTGATCAAGCATATAATGAGGACTTTGTTATACAAAAACAAAGACTAGCTTCACATGTTATGTCTACAGAACCCAACAAACCAAGCAAAATGTACAGAGTGACATAAAATATATGTATAAGTCATAAACTTTTAGACTTGTACTTTCTCGAGCTATACAATTCTAATTCTTTTATGGGTCAATTAAAAGGTCGTTGTGTGTATATATTTATAGAATCGAATAAAAGAGTTGAACATATGAGCATTTCGGTGGGTGAAATAGTAAAAAAGTTAGCGAATTATTTAACTTTTAGTTCGACAGTCAAAAAAATATCACTCGTTAAAACGAGTCATTTGATGTGATTTTCTTATATAAAAAAAGGATACGTGAAAGAGAAACCCTGTGATTAACAGAGTAATTGTCAAATGCAAATAAGGAATCTTCTTGACTTTTATGACCCATCATGCTCAAGAAACAACATCAATGTTTTGTTTTGTTTTTCTTCTGCAGCTATCATTTCCTACTCAATAAGGGGTGTTGCTTGACCCACAAATGTACAACTTACAGATTCCCAATGGTCCAATTTAACCACTTCATTTCATGGAGAGTAAAGGATAAGGTCAGCTAGCAAAGCCAATGCTTGTGAAGTAGGCAATCATATATATGGTTATAGTTGTGATCAATATTGTAATTCATTGCCCACCTCTATATCAAGCACTTTCTGCCTTCCTAGCACTTCAAAAATCTTATTTATTAGTTGGTACTTTTGCAAGTGGTTGATTTATATATTAAATTAAGACATATAAGATATTTTTACTGTTAGGTGTGGAATTTCCATTGACAAGATGTATTTATGTGCGTTTGGAATTTGAAGGCTAGTGTGGATATATTGAGGAAGAGGATAGCCTGTCTGATATCAGTTGCTGAATTGTGGGCTATATATTCAGGAAGGCAACAAACGCATGCATATTTTCTGGCTGTCCTGTTCACTACAAAGGGTCTAAATTATCAGCCAAACAAAAAGACAAGGACCAACATTTGTCAAGATTTATGTGATTTCTATAGCCAATCCAGTCCCATCATCCATTGCAGTAGCTATCTAGAAGGGAAGGATTGAAATAAAAGAGCTCCAAGGTGATTTCATCATGCATTGATTCCTTTTTAACCTTTTTTTCTTTCTATGTCTACAACATCTTCATGCTAGAAGTGGCAAGTTATTATTTAGATTTTATCCCATTTTCTCTGTTTGCCTAACAAATAAGCTGACCCCCAAGAAGTGGCAAGTAAATACCTTGCTGGATTCTTACAAAAGACTTGCTGTAATTTGAGTAGTGCAGAGATAGTAAAACTGAAAGCCATCAGCATGGATTTGGAAGCAAGAGAGAAGAAGGAGATTGAGAGAGAGGACGTGGAAGACAAGACAGTAATCGAACCCGAGGAGTTAGCTGGGACAATCCTTCCATGGACAGAGCAGATAACGGTACGGGGAGTCGTTGCAAGCATAGTGATTGGAATGGTGTACAGTGTGATAGCCATGAAGCTAAACCTCACAACTGGGATTGTTCCTAACCTCAATGTCTCTGCTGCTCTCCTTGCCTTTGTGTTTATCCGGACATGGACAAACCTGCTTCAAAAGGCAGGATTTGAATCAAGACCCTTCACCCGGCAAGAGAATACTATGATACAGACTTGTGCAGTTGCATGTTATAGTATTGCTGTGGGAGGTATTTGGCTTTCACATATTAAACTAAGCTTTGTTATTAGTTCTCTTTTCTTCTTCTTTAAGTTGTTTTAATTTATAATTAATCTTAATCATTATATATCTTTATGCTTTTGGGATACACAGGTGGATTTGCATCCTATCTCTTGGGATTAAACAAGAAGACATATGAGTTGTCTGGGGTGAACACAGAGGGAAACTCTGCATCTGCTGTCAAGGAACCTGGGCTTGTTTGGATGACTGGCTTCCTTTTTCTAGTCTGCTTTGTTGGCCTTTTTGTCTTAATTCCTCTCAGGAAGGTATTTCTATATTGGTCTTTTAGTCTTCAGTTTCTTGTTCAACTTTTTCTGATATATATGATTTCTTTTGCCTTGAACTTTGAAGTAGATTTTTTTTAAGGGACTTTCCTTCCTTCACAGATCATGATAGTTGACCTGAAATTAACATATCCAAGTGGTTTGGCAACTGCTGTTCTCATCAATGGCTTCCACACTCAGGGAGATAAGATGGCTAAGTAAACATCTTCCACAAGTACTCTTCTTTTTCTTCATAGAAAGACACGTTAGAATCAAACCTCAACACAAAATTCTGACCATTTGCAGGAAGCAAGTGCATGGTTTCATGAAGTACTTTTCAGTCAGCTTCTTGTGGGGATTTTTCAAGTGGTTTTACAGTGCCAAAGAAGAATGTGGATTTGCCCAATTCCCCACATTCGGATTGCAAGCTTGGAAACACACGTACGTATCAATGGGTTTTCTTCAATCACTCTTTTCCCTTGCTTCTGCTAGCTGTAACTGATCCTCTGCAAATTGTGGCTACTATCGATTGCAGATTCTACTTCGATTTTAGTATGACTTTTGTTGGAGCAGGCATGATATGTTCCCATCTAGTAAACTTGTCCTTGCTTCTTGGATCTGTTCTCTCTTTTGGAGTAATGTGGCCGCTTATTGGCCAGCTTAAAGGACACTGGTTTTCTGAGAGTTTAGATGAATATGACATGAAGAGTTTATATGGTTACAAGGTTTCCCTCAATCCTTTAAATTTTTATCCACTTTGTCCTCGTCTTCACAAAAACTTCCCTATCACCGTATGTGATGAGAGAGAGAGAGATAGATGTATGATTGTACACGACCGGTTATCTCATACTCACTGACTCACTGTTTTCCATAAACCCCTTTTTCAGGTTTTTCTATCGGTTGCTCTAATCCTTGGCGATGGACTTTACAATTTCATCAAGATACTGATTTCAACCATCGTCAACATTCATGACAGAATGAAAAACAAGAATCTCAACTTGGGTAATGAGAGCGGCCTTACAATTCCCTTTCACCAAGAATCTTAATATGTTATTTAGTTAACAGTTATATATAAGTGGTTCTCACAGAGACGCACTAAAGTTTTTACTAATCACCAACAGTAACTCTAATAGACATATCCACTTCTCGTCCTGCAGCTGTGGATGGACAGGTGAAGCCAATTGAAGAAAAACAAAATGAAATCTTCCTCAGTGAAAATATTCCCATGTGGGTTGGAGTTGCCGGATACGCTGTCTTCTCCATAATTTCCATAATCGCTATCCCGATGATGTTCCCAGAACTTAAATGGTATTATGTCATTGTAGCCTACATGCTTGCTCCATCTCTTGCATTCTGCAATGCATATGGAGCTGGTCTCACTGATATAAACATGGCCTATAACTACGGAAAAGTTGCCCTCTTTGTGCTAGCAGCATTAACCGGAAAAGAACACGGTGTGGTGGCGGGGCTTGCAGGGTGTGGCCTCATCAAATCAGTTGTTTCTGTGGCTTGTATTCTGATGCAGGATCTCAAGACAGCCCATCTAACTTTCACCTCTCCTAGAGCAATGTTTGTGAGCCAAACCCTTGGCACTGCGTTAGGCTGTGTGACAGCTCCTCTCAGCTTCTTCTTGTTCTACAAGGCATTTGATGTGGGAAACCCACATGGAGAGTTCAAAGCGCCTTATGCGTTGATCTACAGAAATATGGCAATTCTAGGTGTTCAAGGCTTCTCAGCGCTGCCTCAGCATTGCCTGCAGCTCTGTTACGGCTTCTTTGCATTCGCAGTGATAGTTAACCTGGTTCGAGATTTTTCACCCAAGATTGGAAAATATATGCCACTTCCCATGGTCATGGGTGTGCCATTTCTAGTTGGGGCATACTTTGCCATTGATATGTGTATCGGAAGTCTGATCGTTTTCACATGGCACAAGCTTGACAGCAAGAAGGCTGTGCTGATGGTTCCAGCAGTGGCTTCCGGATTAATTTGTGGGGAAGGGCTGTGGACTCTCCCAGCTTCAGTTCTTGCTCTGGCCAAAGTAAAACCACCCATGTGCATGAAATTTTTGGGTTCCTAGTTTGAAGGGATTTACAAATGTGGTCAATGAGAAATGGGTAGCAACATTGAAAAGGGCACTTCATAGCGATAGACAGTTTGATTCTAAAAAATGTGACAGGATGTTATTTAGTACCAGGAAAATGGTAAGAAGTTGTATCCCTAAACAATAAAAAATTTCCCCTTGTCCCCATCCCACTTTGGTGGGTGATTGACCACTACTTAGCAATATTCCTCTACATTTTTACTTTTGTTGAATGGGGAAAGTGGCTCACAGCCTCATACGAATTGGTGCGATATTTGTGATAAAACGAAAAAACTCTTCCTGGAAACACGTTCATGTCTTTGAGAAAGCCTTCAGTAGGGCATATTGTATACCTTCTTGGTGTGCAAGGAAGCGCATACGTTTGCTATGCCGGTGGCACTCATGATAATTGGCTCTCTTTCATACGGAGAGAGTTAAAGGATGAGATGCAGACATCAAAAGAGAGATAAAAAGAGTTGCAACTGTATCTAAATGCCAGTTTTCCTTTTAGCTTTCTAGAGATAGAACAACCAATTGAGTAAAATAATCTGATCATTCAGAGAAAAAATGTATTGAACGTATCCAAATTTTATAATATACAGTTTTATTTGAACAAGTCATCCTCGATACAAAAATTATACATCAATCAAAACAAAATCATGGAACTGGTGATACATTTAAAAAAAAATTAAATAAAAAATCAGCCTGTTGTAATACCTGCCAGAACCTCACTCTTACCCCGCGCATAGATTGTGTAAACTAAACGGATTGCATCGAGCCATCCGTCAAGGAACTCCCACGAATCAGCAACCTGGAGGTTGAACATTCACATTAGAATGGGTTTTTAATATAAAAAGGCAATGTTTTCTGCGCACTTTTTATGCACTTGACAGAATGCCAATACAATTTTAATGATTTGTTGATATTTTCTAATCATCATTCTACTCATATAAAGGATTTCTCTGTAACAAAAGGTGTTCCTTACCAGATAGACAGGTCCATGAATTGTATCAATGCAGAGGCCTGCACCAGGTGGTAAAGTCAGATCACCACATGATGAAACAGAAACGATATCTGGAATGTCAACTTTTATAGCTGCTTCTCCTGATCTGCCAGAGATGCTTTGTTTTTGCTCACCTTTGTTAACCTGTTGAATGAAGTAAATAAATAAAAAGAACACATACAATAACAAATAGATAAAGAATATACCTGAAGTAAAATGTACACCTAATTCTGAGATTCACTGTGCACATCATATTTCTTTACTTAATACAATAAAAAACTGATAAAGAATTACCTGTTGAAGCCCTTCATTATTCAAAACAAATTGTGATCGTTTCCAATCACTATGAGGTGCAATTGATTTCCCCACTGGTGGTGCAGTAAGATATCCAACTTTGAGATAAGGTAAAGGAAGCTGTAAAGATTGAGTTCTATTAGAACAAATACGCAACCCAAAAAAAAGAAGGCAAGAACTAAACAACATCAAAGTACGACCACTGAGAGCTACAGAAATTGGTATTAGTACTTACCATGGATCGCACCAGCCGCAAGGCACTACTGTAAACCTGTAAGTAATTAATCACAAAAACTTAGCATGAACAATCAAAGTTCACATCCTTAAACATCAAGGGGAAAATAAAATTAAGCAAATCCCCTGTCTCTCTAACTTAAGTGTTGTTGTTTTCTCCTTCTATGGTATAATTGGGTATTCTATTTTGAGAAAATATCAAATGAAGTTGACTGAGAAAGAAAACCATAGGATCCTTACATTGTAATTTGGTTTCAAAGCATGTGCAGCTGCAATGTAGATAGCAGATTGACTGTACAACTCATTAGGTGAAACTTCTTTGGGATTGCCAGATCCCCCAGTTCTTAGTGTGTCCTCTGCCAATCCATACTGAAAGTAGGAAGAAGAAAAGTTTTGGTGATTCAAGTTACATGGGATTATTAGATAAAAGAACTAGTCATCTCTTGTTACTCAGTATAGAGGAAACTGATCCTTTTAATTTATGGAGTATTGCATTATCCTAAATTATCAAGGATGAGAAACAAACTAACCAATACAGTTCCAAGGTTGTAAATTGCTCGATGAAAATCAAACTGCAACTGAATAGCTGCACGGAACTGCAACAGAGGAAAGTGAAATAAGTCATGGCAGTATAATGAGGAACTCACACTTCAGACATGAAATAATTTTCTGGTTTTCCCACCAAATTCAACCAATCATTCTGATGTCTCCAAACAACCATAATACCTTACTAATTGCAGTTCTTACAATTGTTTGCTTTTCTCGTGCAGGAACAATCGCGCTGAGTTCCTAAATTGCATAATCAAAGAAGAAAAAAGTCGAACTGGAGTTTGTGACATAGAACATAAATACAAGCTGAGCAAAGGGAAAATACAACAAGATTTTCTTTCTTCTAAAAGAAGCTAAATTAAAAGCCAATACTAATGCAACTTAAGATACCTGCAGAGCAAGTCCCCAGTTGTTAAGTGCCTGAAAGATATAACATGGAGTTAGTACAAAGAAACAAGAGGCAAACAACAACATTGTGTTCCTTTCATCTGGCCAGAAGGACTTCATAACTCTCTCCCTCTCTCTGGAAGAGGGTTTAAAGAAAATGGCAATAAGATGAACAGTCATATAAGAGGAAAAAACTGTACAAGAAGTTGGTTTTCTCAGAATATCATAAGAAATTGGAAAAGACCTAATACAACAATTTCTTGAGTGATACCTGGGGACTGTTCCAGTTGAGCAAGACAGCTTTTTCATAATTTTTTGTAGCCTGCAAATCAAATTAACAGATGGTAAAAATCACTTCACCCTTTTGACATTATGTTTTCTTACAGAAAAAAAGAACTCAAGTTGGTTATGATTTGAAGGGAAATGAGAACTATTTCAACGTGATGCCAGAACAGCACCGCCATATCTGACGAGAAACAAAATTGCTTTAAGTAACAGACTCCTAAGTTCCCAAATTCCTAAAGCTCATAAAGATCACCAAGTCTTTAAGTCCTAACGTTACAACAAAATGAGGTAGATAAAAAGTAGCAGATTATTCATATTAAATGCTATTCACTTATGAATATTAGAGTCATATCCAGCTTCCAAGTGTTAGAATCCAGTTGCCAAGTCTCAGTGTTGCCACAACAGCAGCAGAAGAAACTAACAAGAGCAGAACCTTTTCTAAGACTCTGTATGTCTTGCAAGGCTGAAGTACTGAAGTTGTAATCTAACCTGCTTCCATAGTTCTTCAGCTTCCTTTGTACGACCACGCATTTTTGCCCGATCAGAGATAGCAATAGCCCAATTATAGAAAGCCTGGCAAGTAATGATAACACATTATTTTCACACAAGTGATATAATTAATAAGAAATTATCAAGTAATGATAGCACTTTTGAGATTACTAATTTCACTAGCCATCTAATGAGATTATATTGACAAAGGATATGCAAACATACATCATGAAGTGTTGGGCATAGATGAGTAGCCTCATCATATTTTTTGCAAGCCTCCTCAAGCAAAGCATCTTTAGAAGGAGAAGTAGAATCTGGACTAACATTATCTGCACTTTCCTGCATTCCAAACGAGGATTGATTAACAGAGTAATTCGCACTGATGCAATTCAGAGGAAGACAAAATGTGCTTAAAAATAAGAATTTCAATTGAAACTTCCAGTTATGAAATCATTTATAGAGAAACTGAAACATCCAAGCATACATTATTGGAGGAGAGAGCCAACATATGTAAGGTAACTTTAGCCTTTTTCATTCCAAACATATGACCCAGTCAGAAAACGTTGACTAATGTAGAGTGAGTGGGAAAATGTTGACTAATGTAGAATGAGTGATGTTATCTAGCTTAGGAAACCACATATAGCAGTAGACAGAGTTTCAATGAGCATATTGTTCTTACATCATTTGCCTCCAACCCTTATAAAATAACATGATTTTCACAACTCTCTTGCTAATAAATAACTAAAAACAAAGAAAGCCATCTGGTTGAAATTTAATTATCAAGACAATAACTAAATCCAACCAGGAATCAAACAAGACAGTATCTCAAACCTGAAGAACCAGTGCCCAATTGTAAAGCGCATCATAATCATCTGGATTTCTCTCTATTGCACTAGCATACCTACACAATTTACATACAAAAAAGAATTTCAGGAAATCAGCACTCCAGGAAAACAACCTGTGGTTGCAAGCATCGCATAGTTCCATAAAATAAAAAAATAAAAAGGCAGTGTGATCGTGCACATAGCAAACAACTCAAGCTTTGTTTTGGTAGTAAATTATAAAATTATACTATTACCTACCAAGCTGACAAGTAAGAAGAAAAGATAAAGAAGACAGTACCTCTTGGCAGCAAAAGTAAGAACCCGTTGGCGAGACCGACCATCATCATCGGCACCTGTGACGCTATTGATCAACTCCATTGCAGCATTGTTCTGCTCTGAGTGCTGTTCCTGTGGGCTTTCTTCACTGATACAATTCAAACCCACAAATTGGTGGCAAATAAGTTGTAAATAAATTATTAACAAAGTATCAAGGTTATCCACTACACCGACCAAATAAAATTTACATTTTTGCCGCCCCAACCACAAATTTCATTCATAATAGTTTGATATAAGACTAAAACTGAAAAAATTTAGTCAAAAACAGTTACATGCTAATCAACCATAACCAATTTGAAGTGAAACTTCTATCATTCTTTGTCTGAATTTCCGTCTTAGAAAACCCGAAAGTGGGTATTGCAGGCAAATATCACGAATTGTAGCAATTGTCTACATATAACCGAAATTCAAGCATAAAAAACAGAACTTTGCACAATTGCACCACTAAAAGAAATGCAGAAACAATAAAATGAAATGAAATGAAGGAATGCAAACCTGTGACTGTATGGGGAGCTAGAATCATTAGCGACGTCGGATTGGTCATTTTTCAAGCCACCGAGCAACTCTCTCATTGTGAATGTACGGCTTCCTTCGTCCTTTTTCAGCCCTGGATGCGCACTTGCTTGGTTATTCGATTGGATCGCGGCTTCTACGACTTCCTCCACCTTCGGATCCGCACCATCGGTTACCACTGCTTCTGGTTCAGGTTGGAGTTCCGGTTTAGCTTCGGGCTCTGAGACTGGCTCGGGTTTAGCTTTGGGCTCTGGCACTGGCTCGGGTTTAGCTTCGGGCTCTGGCACCGGTTCTGGTTTAGCTTCAGGCTGTGCCACTGGTTCTGATTCGGATTCGGGTTTCGGATTTGTCGTCGGGTCCGGTTCGAGTCCGTTCTGGGACTGGGGTTCTTCCGGCGCCGTGGACATTGAGAGAGATCGGACGAGCGATGAGATTTCTAAGATTGATCCGACTGCGAACACACAGAAAGGTCGTAGAGAGACGAGATCCGGTTGTTTCAAAGACAGAAGACTGAGGGAGCTTAAAAAAATATCAAAATTACGCAGCTCTACGGATTAAGGAGGGATTAAAATAAATAAAGTAACCAAGTCATAAACGTACTTTTACTTCCAATTCATTAACACAGTAAAAAATGTATGGGTAAGTTGGGAACATATTACCAGCTTTTACAAAGAAATTACCGTTTTTATTTTTTATTTTTTAAATATGTTTTTTCTTTACTTGTAAAGAATACGAATAATCCTGAGATTTTAATCCTAGCTGTCCACTATAAATCTTGCGGCTAGGATTTGCTTTCCTTTATATTTTTAAAAGTAAAGTACTATACGACATCGTTTATGCTTAAAAATCCCCAAATCCTCTTTCTTTCCAATCCAATGATAGCTGGAAAAACTTGCAGTAATTTTCAAATGCCATCAAGTCCATGAAAAAAATAGTATAAGTAGTAGATTGACCATTATGAAAATGGGGCAAAATGGCAATTAATCCTTTCATAAAATATTTCTTTTACTAAAAAAAAGTAATAACTTTACAAACCAAATAACAGAAGAAAATAAATCAGACAAAGTAATAAAATTCTGAAAAACTGTCAATCTTTATTCCCAGTAATTATTTCCATTGGTAAAATTATTAATAATGAGCAGATATTGGCTTAGTCAAGTTGGCTACATTCGTATTCCTAGCTTTTCACGGTTTGGTATTTGGCCCAGCATTCTGAGATAAATATCCAATCGAACAAGTTAGTCCGTGTAACTACGCAGCTCTGTGCGTTTGCAGCTCTATATACTAATCTTCTTCTTGTTTTTATGAGACCATATACTAAGCTTTGATAACTTGAAAACAAGCCTTGTTGTTGTTAATATCTGTTGGATAGGTTCTGTTGAAAAAGGGTCTAGTCTGTATTTGAGTTTTTTGAGGAGGGGCTTAAAATTGAAAAGAATCCACCTGCCCATCGCAACATTAACGACATCATCCAGCGCAACAAGCAGTCCTCCAACTCCGACTGACGCCACTGTCATGAATGATCCCGCACAACACAAGAAGCAGAAAACAATATACATACACTCCCACTCTTTCAATCTAGACTAGTAAAAGCAACCTTGTTAGCGATGAGTGTTGTGCTACAGTTGGGAATATAAATACTATCTCAAATCAAATCCTATTGATACTCGAAATTATAAATATTATACGTCAGAAATCATTTATTTAGTTTTAAAACGTAGATCGATTTTCAAAATATCGTAAATTGAGACACGTTACACTTCACTCACTTCCTTGAAAGTTTCCTTCCAATGGCAAAAAGAAAAATGGGAGTGAAAGAACCAATATCATCCCACTCAAAAGTGGAAAATTCGTTTACGAATGGGAGTGAGGTTGATCTGAATTACTAATTCTGCATTGCTGTGCCACAGTCACTCTGTAGAAGCACAGAGTGCGGGCAATACATTTATATATAAAAATCCCATAATTTTACTCCCAATACAGAAAGTGCCTATCAGATGCTTGTTTCAAGCAGTGTGAACATGACCTCAAGATCCTTGCTTTCAAAAGGATCCTCAGCAGGTGCAACATCAAATTAAAAATAATTAAATAGGAAATGAAAGAAAGAAAAAACCAAAGCCTACCATTAGCATTGGGTGTTTCTAAATCTTGTCATGAAGGTTCACCACCAAGTCATGGGCATCATCCAAAAGTTTCCAAACATCCAGACGGCCGGCCATGCTATTGCACTCCCTCATGATCTCTTCCATGCTGCTGTACTTCTCTATTATTAGCTTCCTTCTTTGTAGCACACAGGCCGCTATTGCGTAGAGCAAGAGATCATCGGTAGGAGGGGCTCTTAGTCTCATCCTCCCCCCAGCAGACTTGGCAATCCCCGCTCTGATTGCAGCCTGGTCTGCCCACATTACCTCCCAGAGACAAAGAGTGTCCTCAAAGCTCAACTCCCTCCTGAAGAGAACCACCACCATTCTGTACACAAAAAAGCAATCCTCCGCTTGAAGCTTCTCCAGGTGTCTGTAGAGAGGAACATCTTTGCACTTGATAATCTTGGAAACAAGGCCAAGCTGCCTTCGGATTCCAGCCTCATCCAGCCGGAAATTATGCCGTGCCTTTTTCATAAAACCCACAAAGCACCAGAAGGCTTCATGGTCCTCTTCCATCACTGAGATGATTGGAGTAAGTAGATCACTCATACCCTGGCAGTAACCAATCTCGGGATCATACACCGCATATGCTTCCAGGATTGCAACCAGGCGAGAAGCGTGAAAAATCCTGCACGGCTCCAAGTGATCGTAATCCTTCAGCCCGACACTCTCAGCTAGTCTTTGTGCCTTGATCTCTGATACATCAGCCTGTGATGGTGAATAAATGATCCATTCATCATTTGCACGCACAGCATCAAGGCGGATGATCCTCTGCCATGTGGCAAAATCTTCTGCTGTGTGGGATTTGGACTTGTTTTCTATAATGGAGGGAGAGGAGCTCTCCTTAGCACTGTCATCAACATAATTTTCTCCTGTTACTTCAGTGGCGAGTAATGGTCGAGTGATATCAGCGTCTTCAGAGGAATCAGAATCAGTTGATTCTGTCTCGCCGCCAGCACAGGCATCTTCACAGGTGACCCCACTCTTCTCATCATCTCCTTCACATGATTTAGAAGACTGAACACCTTGATGGCCAACTGGCTTATCAGAATCCTTGACCAACTGGTTTCCTCCCTCAGTTGAAATGGACTCCCTGGCACTTGCAACATCCCCTTGGCCAGAAGAATCTAAAACTTGACTGAAATCCCCACTGCCCTCAGTGCTACTGTTTCCAGAAGTTTCGTTCAACTTAAAGCTCTTATCACTGTGTGTTAAAATTCTCCGGCACTGTTTCCGCAAGTTCTCGTATTCTTTTCTGCATTGCAAATGAATAAAAGAATGTAAGAGAGAGAGAGAGAGAGAGAGAGAGAGAGAGAGAGAGAGAGAGAGAGAGAGAGAGAGAGAGCGAGAGCGAGAGAGAATCACCAATGCATACGTATGGGAAGAGGCCAAAGAACTGAATGAATACCTTTTCTCATTTTTAACAGATTCTCTTTCTTCCATGGAACTGTTCACGTTATAGCTGTTGATAAAGAGCAAATGAATGTCAAACTAGCCAGCACCATAATCCACAGGCAAACATTTCCAGCAGCCAAAGAAAAAAGCTTTTATAATGTCATTTATGCAAAAAACTGGAATCAAAGGTCTGAAATATGGTTACACTTCCAGACAGCAGACTAAGCTAGATAAATAATGGAAAAAAAACTACAAAAAGAAATCCTCTTCATAACTTAACACCGTGCACTTACATGCAGATTGCCATGATAATTGACTTTAATAAATACTGGAACTTAAACATACACATAGGTATTTCAACAGTCCCTCGCGTACCAAATCATAGCCACTAGATAAACACAGAAAGTGCACAATGAAACCAGAGAAAAAATCAACTGTTATGATGGTTCTATTCTATGTGCATGTAATCTAACTCAGACAATACAAGACAGGGACACACCAGAAAAGACAAAGTATAACTGGGTGATAGATGAGAAGTTCATCATAATTCATAACAAACACCTGCAAGGGTCCATGGAACCAAGCATTCCCCAGGACCAGGCAAACTAATATTCGATATTGGAAGAAGTTCTCAAAAGATTTCTAAATCTCACACTGACAAATTTATATATAGCAAACACAACTTGAAACATTAATGCAATGACATAGAAATTAAAAAAAAAAAACTTACACTCCAAGAAGAAATGGCCACACTTCAGCTCGGATTCTTGGATCAACACCCTGCATCAGAAAGGAAGTGATTAATATCAAACAGCTGTTGCACATACATTAATAACAAGGAGAAACACCTAGAAACAATTACACAGAAAATAGAAAGTAGGTCTGACAAAAGTCAATAACATACTCCACTGCGAACTTTCTTCAAAAACTTGAGACCACCGTCAGTGAGTTTCCCATCAGGTGTAAAAAAACTTTTCCATTGTTTGGGTAGAAGGGCATGTTTTTTTCTCCTACGGGACCAAGGTGATTTAAGACTACCCCTGAAAAAAGAATGAAAAAAAAGTGATTACATTTCGTATGAGGAAAAAGCATAATTAAAACAATGTGCAATTCATCAGTACAAATAAGGTCCACTAGGAAGGCATGAAGAACAATATTGCCTCCAAAAAAGAAAGAATAATTTTGATGGACAGTTTAAGGTTTATGACTAAATAGGAAACCCATTATGAAGCACTGTTTTTATGAATCAGAGACCTCTAAAATTGTGACACACTAATGCCTAATTGAACCCAATTTCATTTCCAAAAGTCCTTAACTAATGCATGGTACAAAAGGCACAATTCAATCCGACCAATATAGAATAGCAACGAAGCAATAATCTGAATCTGAATCCCACAGAGAGAGTAGTAAAGGAAGACCGACTGAGGAATAAATAGCTGAACATGACATTTTTGGACACAAAGGAATCAATTGGATACTTCCAGATCGGATCCAGGAGCACATTTCCAAATTAAAAAGATTAAACTCCGTTGGGTGCTTAGTAAATGTGAAAACGAAACCATAAAAAATCCCAGCTTTTTTGCCTATTCATACGATTTCTAAGTAACCAAATAGAGTGTATGGGACCAAATTTAAGGGACAGAGATAGGGGGAAGAGGAGGAACAGTGAAAACTCACCGATCAGTGGAAACTGGGAAGGAAGACGAGGAAGCAACGACTAACAAAATCGATCGCAAATGAATCCACGACGACGATGACGGTGAAGATGTGGAATTTGACGACGGTGGAGATGAATTAGTGGAAGTGTGACTCCGCCGTAGGGCTCTCATTAAGGGTTTCTGATGCGTAATCATCTATGTGTGTAATGTCTACCTATCAACCTATCTAGCTAGCGAAGAATCTAGGGTTTTCCTCTCACAACAAATTAGGGATTTCGATTCAGTTTTTTTGGGGAATTTGTGTTTGTTTTCTTTACCTACGAGAGTAGACGAATGTCGCGGCCAAGGCGATACCGGCCATGGCCGTGACGGCGACGGCTAAGCCGACATTGGGGGGAGCAGTCCAAGACCAGAAGCCGCTTCCGCCACCGACGCTGGCGCCGATGAGCGAACCGCTTCTCCCACCGCCGCCGCCGCCGCCGGTGCTACCCTCCGCGAACACGATCCATTTCCAACCATCGGCTCCACCGCCGAGGAGCATCAATGAGGAAACGTACAGGGAAATCCGACGAGCCCCTTCTCTGATTGCGATTGTTGCTGTTTGGTGTTAGGGTCCTTCGTATAGGGCCAATTCTTCCTCTTCGTCAATCAGGCGCTATAGAGCTAATTCACCATTACCAAACTGAAACCCTTGGCAGTCTCTCTCTCCCTCTCTCTCTCCCTCTCTCTCCTCCTCGGTTTCTCTCTCCAACTACCTTTGGCTTTCTCTTTTAGAGCTTTCGCTCTCTTTCCATGAAAGGCAGAAATTATAAAAAATAAAAATGAAAACCATTATTTTATTTGCGATATTATATCCATGTATCTCTCTCGTCTCTATCTGCGTATGCGAATCTCGCTCTTTCTCTCTCTAGCTCTGAAGAGAGTGGGACTGTGGAAAAGTAGATCGAAGACTTGGAGGATCGGACTGGAAGCTCTCACTACAATGACGGGGACAGTTGGGATGGGTCCGGCCCAATTTGGCCCAACTTCACTATTTTTCAATATCACAGTGTTTTTTGACATCAAAGGAAATAAGGTTTTTTTTTTTTTCTCAACAATTTTGTCTTCAATTTGAGTGTGCCAAGAACAATAATGCAGCAAATGATGTCTCAATAACTTTTTTAAGCTCACTAAATTTGTTTGTGTTGTTACGGGTTAGATCTCGTATCCTGAAATGCTTCTACATCGTTTGATAAACAAGTTCAAGGTGTAATGTGTTTCCATATCATTGATATATATCTTCTTCTTTTTTTGGAATATAAATTTACATTGTGTTAGAACAAGAGAACAAAAAAAATTAATTTTCATTCCCATCTCATTTTAGATTTTACTTTCATTTCAAACCCTAAACCCTAAACGCTCATAATGTGCACTAGAACATCTTCAAAACTTTTCTATCATGCGAATAAGGAAAACCATTTGTATCATATTTCGGAATGTGTATGCTACAAACTTGATATGTTATTTTGGGACAAAAGAAATGTGTCCTTCTGAGTTGCCAAACAAAAAAAGAAGAAAAACTTTAATCTTCTAAACTTTAGGATATCAAATCTGGCCCTCAAAAAAGTGAATTACTTCAACAAAATAAAAGGGAAAGAAAAAAAAATATTTATTAAGCATACAAAAGTCAAAAGACAAGTTGGGTTTATATTATAAGTGGGATTAAGATGGAATTACCTCACATGACACACAAAATATACAAATGGGGAGACAAAAGCACTCACTTTACTTTGTCCTCAACCCAACTCAAATTCTAAAATTGGGATTGAATTTTCCTTATTTATTTTGGATTTTATTCAACATCTAAATGTTTTTTTTAAATTGAATTAATCTGATAACGCTTATATGTTCATATTTAGGTCACACTCACATTAAGGTTTCGACAGAATTGGGCATCTGGGATTCTGCCACTTGGAGGGTTCAAGGGTGATGCATTGATGCCCCGCGTACGCTTACTTTTTTTTCTTCTTCTTTTTTGGTGTGTCCTTTACGAGGGACCGGGGGTCCAGATTCCACGATGACCAAACCCAAACCCATGATGAACCAAGGGCCCCACTAGTAAGTTATGGGCTGGCCCCACACTGAATCATCAAGTTGTTTGTTGGAACAGGCATGAGATTCCGAGACAACCAACCAACTACTTCTTTTTCGGCACTATTAATTCAATATCCATGATTTTTTTTTAACTTGGACATTTTGATGTACGGACATGGAATAGATAACTCGGGACGGGCACGGTGCATTAGCCAACTGGTCTTATTGAATCAAATCAAATCAAATTAAATTATTAAATAAAGTAAATATCTCAATTTCGCTTTTGTTTATTTGTGTCTATACATTATTTGAACTTAAACCTACAATGGTACGTTATCATTGATTTTACCCGATATGCATGTCACTCTCCCCAAACGCACACATTATAAATATTAGGAGTTTTTGTTTAGCACATATATTATTATGTCACAAATTGAGATTGAGCAAGGGTTGCTTGAAATAATCCCTCCCTCTTCTTCTGATATATCATCATAGCATATAAATTTATAATAGATATTTGTGGGACAAGAAAGCACCAAAGTTTGGTGCGGTCATTGTGGAGGGAATTGGATAACATGCCCCCAAACTAAAGCCATTGATTCCGAAACCATTATCTCTCACTCACATCCCCTTTTATTTGGCAAGATTTTACACGTTAGTTACCTAATGCAATCTTCTTTGACTCTCTTTTTGAAACTGTAGATTCTTTCTTGTCTTCGTTCCCACCACCACCACATATTTCTGATAAAAATATTTATTTTTCTTTGTTCATAAAAGGAAGAAAGGAAAAAGGGTAGATTTCAGATGTAACAAGTCCACCTGTTTACGAAACCCTATCATTTTTGCTACCCCAGCGATTTTTCATAAACAATCCCAAAATTATAGCCTTTCAATTTTTTTGAAACCCCTAAAATTTCTCTAGCATTCAAAAGTTCAAAACATTCACACACACATATATATATCATACCTAAACCCTAATCGTATGTACATCAACCCTAATTTTTTTTTTTTTTTTTTTAATTTCTCTTTGATTGAGCCATGGCAGTGCGAGTCGAAGATTTTGAAGTCCATCACGAGAAGGATAGCATGGATTTTTACGTGTTACTTCTTGAACCAGACTTGCTAGGACGTGCCTATCAACATTCTTCATCATCGACCGCGGCGCCTCAATTTCTGATCAAGTTTGATTATCATATCAATCATATCTATTATGATATTGGTTCGTCATATGATATAGGAACCGGCTGTAACACCACCCTCGTCCACCAACATCAAGAAAAACATGAAAAAATAGTTGAACTTGAGAAGCCTGTGTTGAGGAAATGGGGCAAGTCGTACGAGTTTCTTTCTAAGGTGTTGTCGACAATTGGAATCAAAAGAGGATCATATGATAATGGCGGATTGCATGATGAAATAATGAGTGGGATTATAAAGTGGGGTGCCAAATTTCCACCGCCAAAATTGTCCAAGGAGAGTCCAGAGCTGTGGGGGCTGTATGTTCATATTGGAAAAGACCATGACATGTATCGGTGTGATGAGTGTCTAATGGCTAGGGTTACGAGGAAATCAATGGCGAGCAAGGGGATGGTGTCGATCAAGAAGGTAGTAAAAAATGTCTCAATTCCCCGATATCGATTGTATTGAAGAACAAAAAAGTTATAGTGGGTACGGATGAAAGTGAGTACTATTTTATATGGAGATGACTAAGAAAATTCCGCAATTAATTATTTCTTTAAAGTTGGTCGTTGTGGATAGATGAATTTATATTAATATTGTAACCAAATTTGTTGTTCCTTGTTAATGTGAATTGGTTGACTTACATGAGATCCTTTTTTGTTTAACATAGACCTTCCACAAGTGATCTAGCTCGCTGCAAAAAGAATTGGGGAAATATAAAAATAAAAATTAAAGTGCATCCTGCCTTTTGTTCACCAGCTCTAATTGAAAAATTTGTGATGTTGGGTCACACAAGACTTGAGAAGAAGAAGAAGAGGCTAATGAATATGTCATCACATATGCATATATCATTGAATTAATTAAATTTCACTTATAATAAGAAAGTCTCCCCTTTTTCAGTATCGTCACAATCCTAGCCAACCGACCTATATCCGAGATGGTCTAAGAACCCAAGTCCAATAGTTCGTTTTGAACCATGCGTAGGTCCATTACCAAAAACCTCAACGGGCCTTGAAATGACAATCCATGTTTAATCACAAAAGACCCAAACCCAAAATTCACATTGATCCAAAACCCTTGGTGCACTTTAATACGATACGATGTACAAAATAGTAAATACACAAAGGCCCTCTTCTTCGCCACCACAGCATTTTGGCGCTGCCGACTCTCAGTTTTCTCCCGAAGCTGTTCTGTCAGGAGCAGTCCCAAGTTTCTTCTTCTCAGTACGAACAACTCTTTGGTAATCTCTTACCCACCATTTATTTATGGGGTTTTTATTTATTTATTAATATTTAGACTTAATTTTCTGAATTCATTTTAGATTTTAGTGCTGATTCGTTGTCGTTTCATGTGATTTCATTCAAGTAAAGGGTTTCATCAAATAATAATAATAATAGTTTTTCAGCGGCCATGTTTTCCATGTTTACACTGAACCAGTTGAGGTAGGGGCTATGGGTTCCATGTTTACATAGTTGAGAGGCTAATTTACTCTTCAGTTTGTCTCTGAGTGCACCATTTTTAGATGGGTTCGTGTAATTTGGGAGTGTTCATAACTTCATATAGCCCCTACATCATTGTGAATTTTCTAGGAAATAAAATGCTGCCCTTCCCTTGTTATTTGTATAAAATGAGTTTCATCTTTTAGTCATCATATGCTGTTTTGTGTCTTGGGGCTATACATGCGTTAATTTCCTAATCACCCGAAATAAAGCAGGAGGTTTGTTTCTTTGAAGATTTGAAGTTGCTTGAATAGAAAAGAAATGTTAACCATGAAGTCTGGACCTTCATTTTAACTAATCCTCACTTGGGTTTTATTTTCTTAGCTGTTTTAAAAATAAGAATGTCAAATTTCCGACATATTTTTTGTTATTGTTTTTAATACAGTTTTCTTGGTACAAAAAGGATAGTGATATTCCTGATACTCAGTGAATCATTCAACTTATTGGCTAAGTTAGCTAAGACTTTGGTTTTATTATTTTGAACTGCATTTAACAGAGTGCATTCCAGATCATTTCTGTCATTGTATTGGTAGTAGGTTTTGCAAGAAACACAAGAAGTATGGCTTTGACAAACTTCATACTGACTGTTGCTGGTGTAAGTGCTGTGGTTCTTCTGCTGAGGAGTGATGTGAAGCAATCAGCTACCATCTTCAGGCGCAATGTCAAACATATCCGTAAGTGGCTTGAAGAAGAATCTGCTAATGCCCCCAAGTAATCCTCTTCTCAATTTTCATTTTCTTCTATAAAAAAACTTCACTCTGAAAATTGCTGATATGTTTGCATAGTAGGGACGCAAATTTGTAAATTTTTTGGTAGTTCATTCTAATGCAAATGTTTCATGAAGATGGTTCAGCTTTACTGTGCTAGTTACATTCTTAAAATGGGTAAGGGTTGTGATTCTCCGCAGATTGCAAGTTGCAACACTTGATATGCTTTATATTCAGATTGGATGAGAATTTATGATGTTATCATGAATCATAGTTTTCTTTTATTTTCTCTTGATATTGGAGAAGTGGGAGGTTAGTAAGTTAGGAGGCCTGAGAGATGTACATTTGACGGGGGTTTGAAGGGTTTAGTCTTTCATGTCTTGGATGTATTGGATTATCTTACTGACTCGGCATATTTAAGATGATACTCATTCCATTCTTAGTTTCTTTTGTTCTTGCTTTTCAGCATTGAGCCTCGTTCTTATGGTTAGAGTAATACTCTGTTACTTGGTTCTGGCCTTTGTGTCCATGGTTTTAAAAATAGACCAATATTGATTTGTTATCAAATGATGGTGTAGAGTTGAAAAAAGTTGTCCAGCCAAACTTGGACAATCCGAAAGATGCCACTTAAGTATGATCTTGAGGACTCAATGAATTGTGATATGAAATTTCCTGTTTATTATCATGACCACAATTTCCTCTGCTTTCTCTTGCATCTCAAGAGACATTAATATGACTTAATGGATTTTCCCTCAGAATCACCAAGGAACTGGAATCAAAAGTTTCACCAAAGGAGATCCCCAAGGAGGACAAGCACTAGTGTCGATATGGGCATCCTGGGTTGTTCACAACCGTTGGCTATTCATTCCTTTTCTTTAGGAATAAGTCTATGATCAATGCCTGGATTTTCTGTTGATATCTTGTTTTTGGTCTTTAGATTTACGGATATGTAACTAGTAATTACTGAGAAAGCTCTGTATTTTTGTAACTAGTCATACGCATAGTTGTTATGACTTTATGTTGAGAAGACTTTCTGGTTTACAATAGAAGCCTTACCATGTTTTTTCCATAAAAGCCTTCCATCATGTCCATTGAATAAGATAGAACCTTTAGCTTTTTCCTAAATTTCAGCACTGAATGTGGTTACGTGAATGCATTTGGCACCTAATTGCCTGTTTGAGAAAGAAAGAAAGAGGTCCAATTTGGCCTTAAATCGAATAGTCTGATTTCAACATATATTCTCTTTAGTTCAGCTCCCTGTCATACAATTGCCAGAATTTAACCTATGTTCGTATTTCTGTTCAAAATTCATTCAAACATACACAATACCAAGCAAGTTCTCTCAACGAACTTCTAGACACCAGCTGATACAGCAGAATGAAATGACGTGTTTGTATGGTTATATTTGATTGTTTGGAATCAATTGAATTATGGTTAGATCTGTCACACTAGTTGATCTTATGTTTACAATACAATTGATTGTCAAAGCTGTATCCGTCACACTAGTTGATTGTTTGGAATCAAGTGATTTGTGGTTAGATAGAAATTGAACCATTTAGTTGGTTCATCCAACCGTTTATTGAAAAAAAAGGTCCAACGACGTGGTTAGTAAAATGTTTGACATGTAATGCCTCAAACGACTATAGTCTCGTTCAGTTGTGGGATAGAGACAGCCGGCCGATGGATCGGCAAGTATGGTCAGGCGGCGATCTCTCTCCCACAACTACAACTACGGAATCTTGTAATTGAAGTTCTATCTGAAACAAGAAAGGAACACAAACCCTTTTTGAGTTGTAGGAAAGCCGTGGGGTATGGGTTTGGTATCCAATTTATTAACTTTAATCTAGCAGTACAATCATACAACACGCTAATTAAAGTCATGTTTGCAAAATCCCTCTCCTTTTTAGATCCTTAATTAAGCTAACTGGTAAGCACACAACACAAACAGACGAATGAGCAAAGCTAAGTCGTGAGCAATTAACCATAACACACGAAATAGGTGAGGGTGAGGACATCCCACAAGACAATGACATGTACTCAAAATTCCCATTGCCCATTTTGGTGAACAACCCAACTCCTTCAAAAACCCCACAATTCAGCTCAACCTCCACCCAACAACTTTTAGACCCTTACTTAAATGACCTCCTCTCTTAACACCATCTTAGCTTAATTATATATTATATTATAACTCAACCCATCCATCACACACCTGCGAAAGCTTTTAGCCCTCCTCGCCCATCCAAAACTCTGAAACATCAAAATTTTCTTCAAAATGGCTAGTAACAAGCAGCTGGAAGACAAGCGTGCAGGTGCAGAGATTGTTTACGGCCCCGAAGATTGCTACCGCCAGTCCATAGACCTCCTGGAAGAGCTAGGGTTTCCCAAAGGTGTCCTGCCCCTGCAGGACCTTGTGGAGTGTGGGAGGGTGAGAGAAACTGGGTTTGTGTGGATGAAGCAAAAGCAGCCCTATGAGCACTTCTTTGTTGGGTCCAACACACGTGTCAGCTATGCCACTGAGGTGACTGGTTATGTGGAGAAGTTGAAGATGAAGCAGATGACTGGGATTAAGAGCAAGCAGGTTTTTCTTTGGGTCCCAATTTCTGAGATGAGCATTGACGACCCGGCAAGTAAGAAGATTGTCTTCAAGACCCCAATGGGGATTGGAAAGTCTTTTCCAATCACAGCTTTCATGACTGAAGAGGAGAAGCAGAAGCATTTGGAGAAGGTGAATGAATAAGTAAGCAAAGTTTTCTTGTGGTCAAAATCAAATCAATCTGGGGGTGGTTATGCAAAAATAAACATTTACTGGGTACTTAATTTTAATTTAAAATTTTCTTTGTTATGTTATGTTTGTGTTCATCTCTGGACTACATATTCAGTAACATATTATATGATGCTAAGTTTTATTTATCATCACAATTTCAATGTCCATTTTAAGTGCACAAAATAATAAAATAAAACAACATAAAACTCAAAAAAGAAAGGAGCAGGAAATTAAATTGGCGCGAATTGCAATTGGAAGTCCCCACCTCAAAACATTTGTTGGTAACACAAGAATGTCATTTCATTTCTAACTCTCCATGAAAATGACATGAAAAACATTAGCTATTCCTTATAACCTGCAAATTACAATTCAACATCTAGAAATAACTCATTGAAGAAGAAATTTTTTGCACGTATGCTAAGATGTAATAGGTCGGTAAGGTCGAATGGCTTCTCACATGTGGAGTCAAGGCGGATCTTGAGAATTAATCGACCATAGTGCAATTTAAAATGGGCATCACGGCACACCTCATGCGATGATAGAAAAATAGAGAAATATAACATGGAAGTTATTTTGTATTCAAAGCCATCAAATGTGTGGAGTTTTATATCAAATTATCAATGTGATGAGAGAGAATGAGAGAAATGTGAATACACCCATAATCAAGTCCCCCAAAATTTTCAAACTAGCATGCTTCCCAGATGATGAATCAAGTCCCCCAAAATTTTCCTATTCTCCTTCACTTGAGTGAGTATCGCTTCCAAAAGAATCATCTCCAGAAGAAGCATTTCCAAAACTGTACCACCAAAAATGTTAGAGATAAATGGAAAGGTAAGCATGATACATCATCTGCAATTAATCGGTGACAAAACGAGCTGAAGCATGTGTAGACACATCACAGGAAAGTGTGTGCCTTCTGGACGATCAACAAGCACTCTCGTTTCTTATATTATTCTTCAGCAAAAAGAAAATATATCAAAATGGTTAATTATCTATGATAATCTAACTAAAGGTACCACAACATATCATGGACAGAATCGTCTAAAAGTTTACATACGTAATAGAGGTATTTAGTTACATATCCATTCTTGCCACTAGTGATATCCGTAGAAGCTACACGACATTCCCACACAACAACTCATCTGCTGAAAAGCAATGAGTGCATTCATGTCTTCAATAAGTGACTTCAGAATGGACATTGGGCATCAGTGCCCCTTGTAACTATTTGCAATATGTTTCATCCATTTTTTTACCTTTTTCTTTTGGATGATAAGAACTTCTTACTCATAGGTATATCAGACAGGTCTGAAAAGGCAAACATGGTAATGCAGCACCAATGTAAAAAAATATCTTACTCATAGGTATATCAGTCAGGTCTGAAAAGGCAAATATGGTAATGCAGCACAAATGTAACTACTTGAATCGTTTTCCGGCAGTTCTAGCTGAATGTCGAACGGGTGTTGCTCTCATCAAATCTTTTTATGATCACTTTGCTTGTTTGCAGATGTTGAACCCGCACCACCTTTAAAGTCATATTATGCGTGTTGTCCCTTGAACCAACAAATTCGTGAGATTGGATCATCAAAAAATGATATGTACATTCTATCAACACGACAGACCTATATGAACAGAAACTAACCTCAGTAAGTTCCTTAGGGAAATCAAGTTGGGCTTCTTCAGGGTTCCCAGCTTGTGTCCCAATCCACCAAGCATCGGAAAATACGATCTGGGACATGAAAATCTAATGCTGATATCTGTGTAAAAAATCCTTTGAGAAGCTCAGTTTCGTATAACAAGCACGACCACAGACAAACAAAATGAAAGATGTGGATTCGTTGGAAAGGGTACCACACTCTGTAAGAAGAACAAGAAGAAGATTCTAGGTGGAAGTTGTATGAAACAATAGCTTTGAACATCATGTACACAAAGTATTAAAACACGCAAAGAGAGAAGAGTTGGGAGCATAAGGTAATTAGTATGAAGACAATGAAGACATGCTATTTCAATCAACCCAAAAGATACAAGAATGAATTTCACGCAGTTGTTTAGCCTTATGAGATGCAACTTTCAGAGTACAAGTTTTCACGAAATATCAGCTTTGCAGTTGTTCTGCTTCATTCTCTATCAGTTACCAGTTAAAAACAAGTAGCAAATATAATTTATTCAGACGGACAACTATTCACCCCTCATAATACTCAAAAGAAAATCATTAGAAAATAGAAAAGAATTCAAAAGATTGTATCAAAATAACCTTTCTTCAAATATATATCATGGTTTAGAGTTGTGCACTGCCTATGAACAAAACGGTGTAAGATATGCATTTTTCTACGAGCCCAAATATATTTGAAAGAGCAACTAAACAATCAATGCGGCAAACAGACTGTAGAAAGGCGCTGACCATATTATCAAAGCAATGACACGCTTCCGACCCTGAATACCTCAAAATTTTAATTTTTCTCAGAAACCAAACAAGCAAAATAAAATTAGAAAAGGATCAAGGATGAAAGTAGTAGACCTGAGGGAAATCGAGGTATAAGACGGGGTTCTTGGTGCCCAAATTCTTGAGAGAACGGATCTTAACGCCTCCGTCTGTTCCTCCCACTATTTTTTGATTGCAACATTTCTATCGCCGCATCTGATATTGATTTGTAGTTTCGGAATGAAACATTTTTGTAGTTGGCTTGGCTATACTGAGGTCCCTGTTTATTTTTTTTAATAAATAGTTTAGCCGTGTGGCTATACTATTTTTGGCACGTAGTGTAGCGGGAGCTATAGGCAGAAGGGCGGACCTTTTTTAATTATAAATGGTATAGCCGATCGGCTATACTCGGATTTTTTTATAATAAAAAGTATATAGCCGAGGGCCTATACTACGTTTCTTATTATAAAAAATAGTATAGGCGTGCGGCTATACAAATTTTAACACGTGGCAAAATGGGCGCATGCGCCAGGTGGGGTCTTTTTTTTATTTTAGAAATAGTATAGCCGTTCGGCTATACTAGGATTTTTTCTAATAAAATAGTATAGCCGCGCGGCTGTACTACGATATAATTTTTTTTCCAAGAAGGTATCGCAGCGCGGCTTTACTGGGGTCTTTTTTTAAAATATTTTTTATAATTTGTATAGCCGATCGGCTATACTGTGAGGATATAATTTATTTGAAGAGTATAGCCGGGAGGCGATACAGTGTTGGTTTTCAAATTTTTTAAATTTGATAGTATAGCCGCGCGGCTATACGCGAATTTTTTATTTTTTTAATTTTGAAGGCAGCCCAGGCGCTATGTGCGTCTTTCTAAAGAAAAACTAGTATAGCCGGGCGGCTATACGTTGAAAGTATAATTTATTTAAAGAGTATAGCCGCTAGGCCCCTTTTAACTTAATTTTTTAAATAAATTGTAAATATATTGGGATCCTTTTTTATTTAAAAAAATAATAATTTTCTTCTCTGATTTCCGTGTATCGATAATAGTAGTTTAGAGCATAATGTCTACTATTAGGGCATTACCTGAGTCTCTATTGTCCCGTTTTGAGCTTTTATTTTCTAGAGTTATTATCCATATAAATAATTTAGCATTTTAAAGTTTAATACTCGTATTACACGCGTACACATATATTTTTCAAAAATATTTCTGTTTTCCATACACGTCTCAAATACTAGGTAAAATACACGTATTTTTTGAAAGTAAACATACAATACACATATTGTACATGTACATACGTACGTATTTTTTCATGTTTAATGCACATAATTTTTTTTAAACAAAATTTTCAATAATACACACAAAATTCACGTATTACACACAAAATTTTCACATGTTATGGAATAAAAATAATATGTATTAAATATTAAAATATTATATAGTGGCTGAACTTTTCGGTTGTAAATTGCCAAAATTTTGCCAAATAAAAATATACGTATTTTATTCATATTTTTTCCGTTCCATATTTTAATAACTATGAAATAATTTGACAAGCTAAGATTATTTCTTACTTGTTGTAAGAAAAATGCAAGATGGCAATTTAAATATAATATATTTTACTTTTTAAATATAAGATATTTAAATAGTATAGCCACATGACTATATTGTGTTGTTTTTTAAATTTAAATTTAATAGTATAGCTTGCCTACAAAACCCGTATTTAAAAATTTTAAAAAAAACCGCCGAGGCGGTGGTCGGGTCCTTAAAAAAAAACTAGTTGCGCAACTATACTTTGAAAGTATAATTTATTTAAAGACTATAGATGTGCAAGGCTATACTCTTGATATTATATATATATATATATATTGGGATCCGCTTTTTTTTTTTTTTTTTTAAAGTTCTTTCCTTGATTTTCGTTTATAGATAATAGTAGTTTAGAACATTATCCCTTACAATTAGTCCATTACCCGAGTCTCTATTGTCTCTTCTTAATCTTTTACTTTCCGTAGTTATTACCCGTATAAAAAAATATGGCATTTTACCATTTAATATTCATATTATACACATACGTACATATGTCTTATTCAATAATACTTCTGTTTTTCATACACTTCTTAAAGACTCTGTCAAATACACGTTTTTAAAAAAGAAAACATACAATATACATATTGTACACATACGTATGTACATATTTTTCATATTTAATACACATCTTTTTTTACAAAATTTTCAATAATACACACAAAATTCATGTATTATACACATACTTTTCACATGTTATTGAATAAAAATAATATATATTAAATAATATAATATAATAATATTAAAATATTATATAATGGCCGAACATATTTTATTCGTATTTTTCCCATTCTATATTTTACTAATTATGAAAGAATTTGAAAGGCTAAGATAATTTCTTACTTGTTGTATAGCCTTGCAGCTATACTCTTTATATTATATATATTGGGATCCTTTCTTTTTCTTTTTTAATAATTTTTCCCCTGATTTTCGTTTATCGATTATAGTAGTTTAGAGCATTATCCCTTACTATTAGGTCATTACCTGAGTCCCTATTATGCCCTTTTGATTTTTTACTTTCCAGAGTTTTTACTCGTATAAAGAATTTAGCATTTTATCGTTTAATACTCGTATTATACACATACGTGTGTATTTTTCAATAATATTTTTCATTTTTCTTACACATCTTAAAAACTCGATAAAATACATTTTTTTATTAAAGCAAACATACATTACACATTTTTCATGTTTAATACACTTTTTTTTTTACAAGAGGGTGGATATGTCATCTTAAAACATTTGCGAAAACAATCTATGCTTGCCAATAATAAGAAAGTGAATATTACAGTACGCAACAGACATGCAAGCAATGTGTCAATTTTCGAGGAGCTCTTCTTGTAACACTAAAGCAAGCAAGGGAGCAAGCTCTTTAGGCCCCGGTTGGTATCCTAGATTGGACTGGATTGAATTAACCTTTCAATACTAGATTGGACTGGTTGGGATATGACTAGATTTTAAGCAGTTGTTTGGTGCAGTAGCACCAAGTTGAGATTCTCTAAATTGACACAAAATTTGCAAAATAAAAAAAAATTACAAAAAAATTTATAAAATTTATAATAATGCATACAAATCGACCCAATTTGCATATCCAAGAACAATCATAATTTTAACAAAATCAACACAAACAATGGCATGTGAAATATTTTATTTACAAAAAACAAAAAATGCTCAATGTGTAGATATGATACATTGAGCTACTGAGAAATCACGGGAAATATAAAAATATATCTCAACTCAATGTTTCCTTCGCATTGTCTTTTCATGGCAATTTTTTCTTGGGAAACAAACAGAGAGAGAGAGAGAGAGAACATACAATTCTTATAATGGAAAAGCTTGGCCATATCGACGGGAAGCGACGACAATCTACGCTACACGATCTTGTTGCATTTCCTTTGTGCCTTGATCTGCATGACGCCGATGTTGCTGCAATTCTCAAAGAGGAGAAGAAAGAAGGCATCAAACCAGAGGCGGCGCTTGCTCTCGACGGCGTGGTTTTTAAACCCACGTCTGGGCTTGGGTTTCATAACCTTAGTTATTTGGGACTTGGATCTAGAAGCCCATATATAGTCTGAGACACATTTAAGTCCACCAAACAATGGTTAGGGGGAGCTTCTATAATGAGGAGTTAAAGTGAGGAGACCGATCCGACCGTCAAAATATTTAAAATATTTAAGTCCCATGATTTCTTTACATTTGTTGATGGTGAGATTTGACCTCCTCAAATAACCTCCTCACTTTAAGCCCTCATTCTAGCATTTCCGATGGTTAGGATCCATGTCAATTTTAATTAGAAATATCTCATCCAGTCCAGCCCACCAAACACAACCTTAACACTTTCATCATCATCATCCCACGGGCCTTGCACGGGGTAGTTCTTTTTTAAAATTTTATTTTATTAATATGCCTGGAGTTTATATTAAGTCATCAAAATTGTAATAAAAAATAAAACTTTATTTAACCATTTCAATTATAATTCTCAAGCGAAAAAGAAAAAACACAGTTTTTTCAGTCTCTTTCCAAAACTCACTCGTCTGCTATCCATTCGCTATATACAAAACAAACCAACCAATGGCCAGAGCATCCTTGGGCTATTCTCCTCCACCTCTCTCCTACTTCCGCCACGTGTCTCACCTCCACAACTACACTCGCCTCGCCGCCTCATCCGCATTCCACGTCAGCTCAGCCGCCGACCCGATGGCCCACCCGTCCCTCGAAACTCTCGGCGGCGCGCGCGACCTCTTCCTTCCCGCCCTCAGCTCATTGACCCGACCCTACAACCCGTTTCCCGTAATCGGGTCGAACCGCCACGTGGAGACCATATTCGCCTCGTTCTATAGATCGACTCCCGACGTCAGGCTCCGCCGCGAGTGTCTCCGAACGACAGACGACGGCGCCGTTTCGCTAGACTGGGTCTCCAGGGACGACCGCCTCTTGCCTCCCGACTCCCCCCTCCTCATTCTCCTGGTTCGTTCTTACATTCTTTTCCTTTATGTCCTGTTTGTTTGCTCCCTGGAAAATAACGAAAAGGAAAAAAGCAGAAAACTTTTGAATTAAAAATTGAGGTTTGGTTTTTGGGTAATGGATGGTGTTGCAGCCAGGTTTAACTGGAGGGAGTGATGACTCGTATGTGAGGCACATGTTGGTTCGAGCCAGAAGTAAAGGGTGGCGGGTTGTGGTGTTCAATAGCCGTGGTTGTGGTGGTAGCCCTGTAACAACTCCTCAGGTACTCTCACTTTGGCCAAATCAGTTTTCTGTGTTCACACTTGTGCTAACTAATTGAACCCAATTCATGCTTGTTTTTGTTTAACTGTGATACAAGTTCAAAAAAATTTCCTAGCAGGGTGTACAATTTGTTAACATTGATACTTGTAATGGAATTGTTGTTCTTAAGTTGCAATTGTTTTTTTCCTTAATGGGGAGCTTTATGTTGAAGATTTGAACTTTTTGATGTGCCTTAAGCCAGCTTTGTGATTAGTTATTTTATGACGCTGATATGCAGTTCTATTCGGCTTCATTTTTAGGAGACATGCGTGAAGTAGTGGCCCATGTTGGTAATCGGTATCCGAAAGCTAATCTGTATGCTGTTGGTTGGTCTCTTGGTGCTAACATTCTCGTTCGGTATTTGGGTCAGGTATACTTTGTGATTGACCAATTGCTTTTGAGATCTCTGTTCATCGGATTGGTGACTTGCACTAGAATTGCTTAGTTCGTCTGGCTCATTCATGCTTACTTGTGTTGCATATGTGCTGTAATGCACTGGTTAGCTTTAACAATGTAGTAAGTTTAGCAACCTATCTTGTTGTAACAAGCTGTGTGTTTTTTTTTTCTCAACTCAATTCATCAATGTATTTAGACCCAATGCTGTTTGTGCTAGGAAAATAGAAACTCAAAAAAAATTTGTTCAGCGGAAAAGAAAAAAATTTCTTGATTTACTGGGGACAATAAAAGGGTGGGATACTGTACATGTGTTTAGTCAACCACTCTGTCTGGACTTGGGATGCTGGGATGCAGATACAGTGTTCTTTTCAATCTTATTTGTGCGTGTATTAGAGTTCCTATGACTTCGAATGTTTCTGGAGGTTAATGATAAACACAAGCAATACCAGGGCCTATCATTTGCACTGAAATTTACTTTAGCCATTTCTCCTCCAATTTCATTTCATTTACATTTCAATCATGTGGTACTTGCAGGAATCTCATGCATGTCGTCTTTCTGGTGCTGTGTCGTTGTGTAATCCTTTCAATTTGGTCATTGCAGACGAGGACTTCCGTAAGGGCTTTAATATCGTTTATGACAAGGCTCTTGCAAGTGCTCTCTCCAAAATTTTCAAGAAGTAATCCCATGAAAAATTGATTTATGTTCTCAACTGTTATTCCAGCTCGTGGTTGATAACCCAATTTTCTGACCCTACATTGTAGGCATGCTCTACTCTTTGAAGACATGGGTGGTGATTTTAACATTCCATTGGCTGCCAATGCTAAGTCTGTCAGGGAGTTTGATGATGGACTAACTCGTGGTATGTACTTTGTGTTCAAGAAACCTTTTTTATTTTGGCTGTTATACCATGACATTCATCTTCTGAGAACACCTCCTTTGGTGAAAACTTGCAGTTTCATTTGGTTTCAAGTCCGTAGATGACTACTACTCTAATTCCAGTAGTTCCAATTCCATAAAGGATGTCTGCATACCATTGCTTTGCATTCAGGTAATCTATCTCCAGAACATTTCATTTGATTTAATAGACATTACTGATGTTGAACTGTGCAAGGTCTGGACGCTTTTTTGTTATTTTTGTGGTTGAATTGATAAGGGATCCATTGTATGCATATATCAGACACATAGAGCCTGGGCATATATGTTCACCTCTGTCTTTTTCAATACCATGCTTGGTAGGAATGATAGAAAAGAGAAAGGGAATTAAAGATGGAAAGATATTGGGGAAGGGGGAGGGATTGTCAGTTCTTGGAGTTGGCTTGTTTGAGTGGAAAGGAACAATGGATGGCTCAGGAACCCCTAGATCCAGCATAATCTATCCCTATAAAAATGGACGAATTGGTGGAGGGAAAGATGAGCATATTAATCACACGTTACGAATTGTATAGTTGTTACACACAGCTATATATTTTCTTTCCTTCACTCCTCTTTTGCCAAACAAGAAGAGGAAAAAAAATCACTTCTTTCCTTCCTCGTGATTGACCTTATCCATCCTTTTACACGCATGCCCTTTCTATAAAAAATAGTGTTCATATTTAGTGAATCTCAAAAGTTTGCTTAGACTTATTATTCTTAATTGTTTTCAGGCGGGAAATGATCCAATTGCTCCGAACAGGGGAATTCCTCGTGAAGATATCAAGGTTTGTGGAGTCCCCGGAGCTAGATACCATTCCTTAATTTATGTTCAACATGAGTGTTTAATTTGATTTTTCCAATCTAATTGAACATGAGTCCCAAATTTTGAATGCTAACTAATGTGACAGATGAGAGTCAGTCACATGATAAAAGTAAGCAGGACCAAGTATAAACCACTAAAACACTACCCTATCAGTTGGTGTCAAGATTAGGGGATTTATGTCAGTGTGTAGAGTTTACGCATTTAAAATATAAAAATAATGCATTTATTTCCAAATTAATTTGAGTTTGCTTCATTCTCTTTCTCCCTTCATGTAATCACATCTGATTCAATGAAAGTAAAACAACATTTGTTTTGGGGAAGAATAACCATGGAGGGACTGTTCTAGACTGGACATATACTAAATGAAATGAACAGGAATGTCCCGTAACAGGCTCTACAAAATACTTTAAAGGACCCCATGTGCTTGGAATTTATAGGAGGATGAAGGAGCATCAAATTAGTCAACCATTGAGCTAACCTTGTGGTTCCCTCTGCGTGTGAAGGATGTTTCTTGAACATGTTTCTGTGTTCTCCTATCCCATCGGAACTTTAATATAGTATATCATTGCTGTTGTTTCAGGACAATCCAAACTGTATGTTGATAGTGACACCCAAAGGTGGCCATCTAGGGTGGGTTGCAGGTCCTGAAGCTCCATTCGGAGCTCCTTGGACTGATCCAGTTGTCATGGATTTCCTTCAGCATCTGGAGAGAGGAAAATCTGGAGCCCTTTCCTCTAGTAACTCGGAAAGTGAGCAACCACGTTTGGAGGGTTTGCACCAATTGGAAGTATAGTTGGAGATAGATTCATTCTTGCTGAATACATCTTCTTGCATCTTTTATCTCATTGTAGTCTTAAGAATGTGATGGTATTTGATCAATTTAATAGAAATAAGCTAAGAACAGTTAGATTCCTTGTACTTTCTTAAGTACATTGCAGCTTAGCAGGCAATTATGCCTTGGATGGTTTTATTGTTTTGACAGAAACTTTCATCAGCATAAAGATCTTGCATTCTTTCCTTCTTGATGCAGTGCTTATGCATGATTCTTTCATCACCAGAAAGATAATGCATTTTGTGTTTTCTTTAAGGGTTAATCGTTTTATTAGTACCCCAACTTGGACCGAATTTGCATTTGAGTACCTCAATTTCCAAAATGGTACTTGTCCTTTAACTTTAGTTTCGTTTGGAGAACTAGTCCCATCGTTCTGTCAATTTTTTCGTTAAATTTAAGGGTAGATGGGTCTTTTCAGTTGGTTTTATTATCCTCCTTGGGTTAATCGTTTTATTAGTCCCTTAACTTGGACCGAATTTGCATTTGAGTACCTCAATTTCCAAAATGGTACTTGCGGTCCTTTAACTTTAGTTTCGTTTGGATAACTAGTCCCACTGTTACTTCTGTCAATTTTTTTCGTTAAATTTAAGGGTAGATGGGTCTTTTCAGTTGATTTTATTATCCTCCTTCTGCAACTTGTCTTCCCTCTGAAATAGACCTTGGAGGTATACTAATCCACCCTGCCTTAAATATCTGAAGCAACTTCTTCCTTTGGCTTGGTCCCACAATCCCCTTACCACCCTCAAGCTCATCTTCAACGTCGACTCTATCCGTTTTTGTGACACAAATTTCGACACGACCTTACTCTAGCTCCACCAGAACCACCCCAAGACTTCGTTCACCACCTTTCTTGGATCCATGACGATGACGGATGGTCGGGTTATATCTGTGGCTGTGTTTCTTGGTGTGGTTCATGAGTCCCATCGCGTACTCACCAGCGTTGACGCCTTTCCTGGCCTAGCTACTGACACCGTTCGCCACTCCGATGGTCTGGGCATCATGGCAGATGAAGTGGGCGTATTCGCCCAAGGATTTTCCTAGTTTTATCAGAAAATCTAAAAGAGTAAAATTCTTTTTTGTCTCTTAAAACCAACCTGAAAAGACCCATCTATCCTTAAATTTAACGAAAAAATTGACAGAAGTAACGGTGGGACTAGTTGTCTAAACGAAACTAAAGTTAAAGGACCACAGGTACCATTTTGGAAATTGAGGTATTCAAATGCAAATCCGGTCCAAGTTGGGGGACTAATAAAACGATTAACCCTTTCTTTAATTACAACTATGGATATAAGGAAGAAAGTCATTTTGCATTCTGTAACACAATGGTTTTTAACAAAGACGAAATGATGTTATCAAAATCCATGCTTTTGATTACCATTTAGCTCCATTTTAACTTTTTTTTTTAATGTCAAACAAGCTGGGAATCTCTGTCTTGTTCCCAACATGCCAAAGAATCATTAGGTGCTTTTTGTTTAAGAGCATCTCCAACTGATGTGTTAAAAGTGCCACATAGACATTTAACGACTAGAAATAACATATCACATCACTCCAACTGATGTGTCAAAGTTGATGCGGAATGAAGGCTAGAGGTTGAGATGTTAGAGTATCTCCAAGAGAGATGTCAAATACCAAACATCAAATTTAAATTTAATGGCTGATGTGGCAATTTGACATTTACACAGTTTTTTACTCCACCCGATATGTCAAATAAATAATTATTATAACAGTCAAATCATTTAAGATAAAGAAGAAAAAAAATAAAAAAGGAAAATAATAAATGAAAGTTACAACCAGTTGTCTTTAAAAAATAATAAAATATTCATTTGACATCTTGCTTTTGGGATGTAAAAAATAACAGCTGAACCTTTAGAGCATCTCCAACCGATATGTCAAATGTGCCACATAGACATTTAACAGCTATAAATAACATCTCATATCACTCCAACCGATGTGTCAAAGCTGATGTGGAATGAAGGCTGAAGGTTGAGATGTTATTTTTGACATCCCAAAAGCAAGATGTCAAATTAATATTTTATTATTTTTTTCTTTTCTTTTCTTTTTAACTAAAAATGAATCAACACTAAAATGTAAAAAAATAATAATTTAATTTGACATATCGGGTGGAGTGTAAAGTTGTGTAAGATGTCAAATTGCCACATCAACCATCAAATTTAAATTTGATGTTTGGTATTTGACATCTCCCTTGGAGATGCTCTTAGCCTTCATTCCACATCAGCTTTGACAATTTGGTTGGAGTGATGTGAGATGTTATTTCTAACCGTTAAATGTCTATGTGGCACTTTTGACATATCGGTTGGAGATGCTCTTATTTTTTACATCCCAAAATAAAGATGTCAAATGAATATTTTATTCTTTTCTTTTCTTTTCTTTTTAATTAAAAATAAATCAACACTAAAATATAACAAAATAATAATTTAATTTGACATATCGGGTGGAGTGTAAAGCTGTATAAGATGTCAAATTGCCACATCAGCCATCAAATTTTGGCATTTTGTGTGTGGTGGTGTGCCCTTGCTATTGGAACTTGTGATGATTTGATTTTCATTGGTTTATTTATTGGTAGTGAGCCCTTGCGTCATTGCTCTTGCTTTTATGATATAATTATTAAATATGATTTTTGTTTTGGTATATAATAATAATATCTATAATTAAATTATCCAATCTAGTGGATAATCTTGTAGCTTTTCAGCCATGAAGTTGGCCACACGCAAAGCCACAACTCAATTGTAATTTCTTCTTCCAATTTCTTTTTCTAAGACATTATTTCTAGTTTTTTAGATTGACCAACAGCAGCTAAGTTGATAATAATCTTCCCTTGAAAGGTAGAATGACCAAATTCAGGGCAGTAAATGTAGGGATGAATTTAGACGATTTCCATAACTTAAGCTTTCAAACCCAAAAAAGAGTGCCAACTCAAATTTTCTATCTTTATTATTTGGGCTAAATGAACTCAAACTCAAGGGTGATGCTATTTACAAATCACAACTCAACATGTTTTTCTCACCGTAATCATAACTCCCCGAAATAAAAATTTAAGAAAGATGAAGGGGTCTAACTCAGTGAAAAATGGTCTTGATTTGCATATCAGATGTCTCTAGTTTGAACTTCATGGCATCTTAGTTGTATGTGTATAAGAAAACCCCTATCCTAATATAAAAAAATCAAAATTTTATTATTTAGGTATATCGAGCCACGAAAAAAGTATTTTCACCGATAAAAAAAAGCACGTGAAGTTGATGTCTTGTTGATGAAGACCAATATTTTGTCATCTTGACCTATTCTAATAAACAAGCCTTTTCATTTTGTGTGGGTATAATAATTCGCGGAAGAATGGCAATGGGACCCACAACTCATGTCTAGAAGGCATCAGTGTACACGTACTCTTCCCATGTCATCCAACGCTATAGTTTCCACAGATTGAGCCAAAATTGGTTCGTCTTAATTTGTAGTCCTTTTCTTCTCTGTTAACTTGTTGTACTTTCAAATAATATATTGCCATGTTTCGGATAAGATGTTAATTAGGATTAAGAAAGTTGGAGATTACAAAGTGGTCAGGTCCCATCCCTTCACCCATCTTATCTACATTTGTTTATATTCGAACATCCATTGCATTAGCAAGTCTTGTTCGATATGTATGGTATAAATATGGAATTAGATACACACCTTAAAAGTCCATTTCCAACATAATAAAGAGAATTCTATCTTCTTATAAATTGCAAAATCGATGATAAGAGATTTCCAACATCGATTTCTTAAAACAAGCACTACCCCAAAACCTCCAAAAAAAAAAAAAAAAAAACCTAAAACACTCAAAATAGGGCATCAAAGTAATTTAATAATAAAAATTAAATTCAATAGGGTCAATTGTTATTTTTTGGGTTTATTTATAAAAATTAAATAGTGTAAGATTTATCTATATTATTAATGCTAAGAATGTGTATATGACTAAATATCTCTATAGAATCTTCTTTGTAAGGTTTTATTTGTTAAAAAAAAAAAATTAAAGAAAGGAATTCAGCTTTGGGTTGTGGTATTCAAATTTGAGAGTGAGAAAGTAATGTCCACTATTCATCATGTCTATGTTCATAGCTTGACTTTTCCATATTGTTTGAATATGGATTGTCAATTCCGTAGCTATCATTTGTTGGTCATCATTTTTTATGGGATGAAATTTGTGGATAAGTAGCCACATCAACAATGCATTAACAAAAAAATAATGCGTGCCTGGGCGGCAATCCTAGTTGTTTGCTACCTAGTGGAATTTTTTTATACGCACACGAAATGATGACAAGATTACGATTTATGAATATTAATAAGAATTTTGGAGGATTTAATCATGACATTTTTTTTATTCTTTAAGGGTTTATATAATAAGAAACGGGATTCTCGTTGTTACATTACATGCATGAAGAAAATCTGTCATTATAATTTTATTAAATAAAAAAACCTTATATATATATATATATATCATGTAGTGACTATGGTGGTGGTGGAGGAGATAGAATTTTGAGAGAAATAAAGAAAGGTGGATGACATTCCAAGTCGACAGGAAAACGAGTTGTCTGACCAAATAAACAAAGACCAATTTGCAGTTTTTGTGTGAAAAACTTCTGCCTTATCCCATATTTGGGACCATGCATGTTTTGATACTGCGTGGAAGAAAATCATTGTCCGTACGACATGCGTGTTAAAGTCTTCGAGATTTAATTTTGAACTTTATGTCATGCTCATGCTCGCGAGTCACAAGCAATATAACGACCAGTCGTCTTTGCACAACAGAAGAACAAAAAGGAGAGAGAGAGAGAGAGAGAGAGAGAGAGAGAGATCTCGAATATATCCCAAGTGTACGAATCCATATTATGAGCCAAGTTCTTTTAGCCTTAGCTTCCTCTTTGGGGTTGGTTTGGCCATGATGACAGGGTCGTCCTTTTTTTCCTGAACCGCATATACACATGATTAAGTTCCCAGTTACTTGGAAATTTCCAGAATCGCTTGTCAATTTGGGATTTGAATGTGGACATGTCTAAAAGCTTAGTTCTTGGTCACGAAATTCCCCAAATAGAGAGAAGATAAGCTTCACGGCCGCGTTTTTGCATAATTAGATGCAAAAAAATTGCTAATACCACCTTCTTAATTAATTTGGGGAGAAGGAATCAAGGCGGGATTTTCTCACTATATCATATCATATATGTAATATGTTAGAGGAGGAGCGAAAGTAAAAGAAAATCAACGACAACTATTATTTTTTAATTTATAATGAAAAAAATTTAAAGCGAGATTGACTACTCTCATCACGAGCGAGCATCAACGAATATTTTATTAGATTCACATACTTTCTTTCTTTCTTGTACATATTTTAATGGGTAATGCTATACTTATTATTTTCATTAATTAAAAAAACCAACCCTAAACCTCACATGGCAGTTGAGGTGGACATCCAACTCATTAAAATTATATTAGTTTTTTTTTTTACATATCAATTTCTTATTATTTTCATTAATTAAAAAAACCAACCCTGCTGGATTAGAGACTCTTCAGTTTTCATGTTGTCTATCGACCTCCACCAATTCCATCTCTCCCTACTTCCTCTCCTCCCCACCGCCAGCACTCTACTGAACCTATGCAGCCGATCCATCACCTCTTCGCCGCAGCAAGACTCCCTCGCACTTGGCTTTTTGGTCAGTACACATGTAATAACAACTGCAGATCTGCTTTATCAAGACCCATATCATGATCAACATCATCACGGTATAATGGTCCTTCTATGAGAGGTTATGGAGGTGGTTGGGGCTGGTGATGCAAGGAGCAGTGTTATGACCCCTCAACTACCATTGACCATAGACTGTAGACATAATCTCAAAGGTGGACTAACCAAAAATTAAAGGAGGAGGGAGTGAAGCGGTGGTGGATCGACGACAGAGGTCCGGCAAAGCGCCGGTGATGGGTAGAGGGGAGAGGGGAGGAAGAGGGAGAAAGGGAATTTGGGGACACCAACAGATAACGTGAAAACTAAAAAGTCTTTAGGATTAAGTTTTTTTAATTTTTAAATTAAAGAAAATTATAAGAAACTGATATCTTTTATAAAAAAAATATAATTTTAATGAGTTAGATGTTCACATCAACTGCCACGTGAGATGGTATTTAAAATATAGTATAATTATGTGGTACGCATAGCATTACCCTATTTTAATTTTGTCTTTTCCGATGAGATCGTTTTCTCATCAGTTTACTTTCTCTGCTACTGATGAGGACCAGATTAAAACGTGTAGATTCTGACCAACAAAATAACAAATAATAAAACGTGTAGATTGCACTTAGAATATTAATCATTCCACACCCACTTGAAAATTTACACTCGCCAAGTCTTTGCAAAATTCTGTAGGGCCAAAAAACAAAGAACATGCTCGAAACATCATCATTTTCTACCGCAAAAGTTTCTACTCTCCATTCACGAGGAGGCAATCAAAAGTTGATGATGACATAAACAATGAACGGTATGGATAAACTGTAAATCAATATTCCTAATCCTATAAAACAAGTAATTAGCGCTTGAGCACTCCTATTCCCTCTAACTATTTTTGTCTTAAGTCCCACACAAATTAGGACAAGTCAACACATGTGGCACATGACATGGCAACCTCATCTATTTTAATTATATAAATAAAAGAATTTAATTATTTTTTATATTTAACTATTTTTGTTTTTGGTGAGAAATTCTTTTATTTATATAATAAATATGTAATTAAAATAGATGAGATGGCAAATGACATGGGTTGCCATGTCATGTGCCACATGTATTGGTATCCAAAAGTTGGTAAATAAGTTGGTGCCCGTAGCGTTATTGTTAATCACTTTCAAGGACCGTATATTCCTACATGACTTATACGTCTGTTTTCTTAAACTTTGAACAGAATAACGCCACCCTTGAATTCAAAGTTGTAAATGGAAAATGAAAAGAAAACGCATATACAAATTATACAGCAGTTAAAGGAGAGGTTTTACATGGCACTTTGAAAACAAAAAATTGACCAGATTCACTGTACCTTTAATTTCATCCATGGTTCCAACTATAGTAACAAATCATCAATTTCACTGTCCTCCATCTCTCTCTCTCCCTCTCCCTCTCCCTCTAGGCTCTATATATAGAAGATGACCTCCCGTAACATTCCCTAAACCTAACCACAATCTCTCCTCCTTCATCCTCTTCTCTTTTTAATTTTTGCCAAACACCCCCTAAACCCAAACTCGAACCCAAATTCCGATCACCAATCAAAACCATGGCTGACACCAAACCCCAGGGCTTTGTTTTCCCCACCAACAACGCCACCTCCAAGAAGAGAGCAGAGCACGATGACATGGACAACGACGACTACGTGGCCGCCAAAAAGTCCATGTTGTTGTCCTCAGCTGCGGCCGCCGCCTGGGACGACCCGGCAGCGGCATTTGCCAGCGCTCGCCATGAGTTTGGCGAGCACGGCGGTGTCAACATGTCCATCGAGGCCTCCGCCACTTTCACCGTGATGGAGCCAGAGACCCTCCGCAAAATGTTCTCCGGCGAGCTCGGCGCCGACCGGGACTTCTTCATCTACAGCCGTCACTTCAATCCGACGGTGCTCAACCTCAGCCGTCAGATGGCGGCCCTGGAAGGGACCGAGGCCGCCTACTGCACGTCCTCCGGGATGTCCGCCATATCCTCCGTCCTGCTCCAGCTCGTCAGTAGCGGGGACCACATCGTTGCCTCCAGGACCCTCTACGGTGGGACCCACGCCCTCCTGACCCACTTCTTCCCCAGGGCCTGCAACATAACGACGACGTTTGTGGACATAAACGACATGGATATGGTGAGGAATGCGATCGAGGTTGGGAAGACCAAGGTTCTATTTTTGGAGGCCATGTCTAACCCGACTCTGACGGTGGCCAACATACCGGAGCTGAGCCGAATCGGGCACGAGAAGGGTGTCACGGTTGTCGTCGACAACACCTTCTCTCCCATGGTTCTCTCTCCGGTGAAGCTCGGAGCCGACGTGGTTGTCCACAGCATTTCCAAGTTTATTAGCGGCGGTGCTGATATCATCGCAGGTAAACCAACATATTTTCTCCAAATCATTTTTTTTCCTTGAGGTTTTGCAACTAATGTTTCCAACCACATAGTAAATCACACCATTAACAATTTTCTTTCGCTTAAAAAGTGTGACCTTAATAATACTATATTGCTGATCATATCTCTGACACGTATACGTGTTCGGTATTATTTATATGTGGTTCTAATTAGTGTTAGTTTTATATGATACTGATTGTGAGTCGTAAATATGGTACAAAATTGATATTATTGATGATGGAATATAGGGATGAAATAGATCGTTACAGAAAAGTTTTGGGGTTACTTTTTGCGAGGAAGAGACATGTTTCATGTGAGGCTGTTGCTCTTTTCCTCGTGATTCTTTTCTGGCAATACTTTGATAGCAATCAGGCCAATATGTTTCTGTTCGTTTTTGTTGGCTTGTGTTTTTTTTTTTTCAGGTACAAAGTTAAAATGTTTGTTTGTGTGTTTTGTTAAGGACTGTGTTTGTTTGGTTTCGTTTTCCCATCTGCACCCAACTTCGTGGCCTAGCATGGGTGGAGTGGAGGAGTTTGAGTATGAATTGTATTCTTCCTACTCCAAGAATCTTTTACGTGATCCTAGATTTGATTTTTTACCCTTTGTCTTTTGTATGTACTGCAAGATTCCATCTGATATGTTTTTTACAAAAATAAACAAAATTGAACGAAAAATAAAAAGCATTAGGATTATAATATAATTAGTCACATCTTTATTAGTTAATTTAATAAAACATAACTACTTATGTTATTTTTTTTAATTAAAAAAAAAACCAATTGATACATGCGCAAGGACTATTTATTATTATTTGCAACAAATTACTAAATTTTTATTGCATCGAACTGGTACACAGGTGTGGTGTGTGGGCCAGCAAGCCTGGTGAACTCCATGATGAATCTGCACCAAGGGTCCCTCATGCTACTTGGGCCCACAATGAATGCCAAGGTGGCATTTGAGCTGGCTGAGAGAATCCCCCATCTGGGCCTGAGGATGAAGGAGCACTGCAACAGGGCCATGGTATATGCAACAAGGATGAAGAAGATGGGCCTAAAAGTAATTTACCCAGGGCTTGAAGACCACCCAGAGCATGAGCTGCTCAAGTCTATGGCAAACAAAGACTATGGGTTTGGTGGGCTCCTGTGCCTGGACATGGGCACAGAGGAGAAGGCCAACAGACTCATGAACCTGCTGCAAAACTGCACCCAGTTTGGGTTCATGGCTGTGAGCCTGGGCTATTATGAAACCCTAATGTCCTGCTCTGGAAGCAGCACCAGCAGTGAGATGAATGATGAGGAGAAGGCTCTGGCTGGGATCTCTCCTGGGTTGGTGAGGATGTCAATTGGGTACATTGGGACATTGGAGCAGAGGTGGAGCCAGTTTGAGAAGGCAATCTCTAGAATGCAGGATTCTGGGTTGTTGAATAAGAAGTGAAGAAAAATGTGTATTTTGTCAAGTTTTTTTTCCCTTGGGTCTATGAATAATTAAGTGTCTTAGGGCAGGGATGTGCTTGGTGTCTTGCTCTTGTAAAAATAGCTGTCCCCTTTCCTCAATTTCGTACCATGAATCCTAATTATGCTTTGGGTAGTTCTAATGTTTCTATGGTTTTTGCCTGAATGCTTTTTTAGACCAATTTTCTGCACCACCAAATTATTTTAAAAACTGTCACCTTTTTTGACAAAAGCGATAACCATTTTAATATAGGACGCGCATATTGCCTTGGCGATGTAACACTTTGATGTAACATTACTAGTTTACATGAACATGTGGCTATGCCTTATAGAACATGTGGCTATGCCTTATAGAACATGTGGTGTGGGTATTGCATCATCACATGGTGCTTCTGGCCAAATGGGCCATATTTTGCCTTTGGTTGCTCCAATTTTGCTTCCCTCTTTGATTTGGCCATCTGTTAGTTGAAGACATTATTGGGGGGGACCTGCTTGTAGTTCTTTTGGTAGTTACCCCAAATGCTTCTTAAGACGAGGAAAATGGAAAACATGGTGCTAAGGAAAGTATTTCTCCAAAAGAACCCCTCCGTCAATAATCAGGACTTTGCTTTGGTTTGAGTAACCAACCAAGCATCATTCACAATGGATCATGTCCTTCTAAGTGGGCAATAAATTGCTGGATCTGAGACCTCTTGAAGCCCATCTGGTAAAGCGTTTTCAATAATCCTTAAGCATTTTTTGGAGACCTTTCTAGGTGTTCAGTGCACAAATTTAGGCTGAGCTGAGTTCAATTTAGTCCTTTTATGTCATCTTAAATCAGAGACTTAAAACCATAGATTCAAGTTCGAATTTTTGAAGTGGTTACGGGTAAGACTCATAGGCCTCGTTTGATTCACGGAACGAATTTGAGGGGAAATCATTTTCATGTCATTTCCTAAGGGATGGGAAATTGAAAATTATTTTCCCACGTTTGGTAATACTGGGAAAGTAACCAGAAGATATTACTTTATTTCCTTTCCCATGTTTGTTTTGAGTAGGAATGAAAAACAAAGTTTGTATAAATTTTCAATTATACCCATTAAATCAAATTAAAAAATGCATATAATGATATATTGTAATTTTAAATTGTTAATGGGGACAAAATAGTAATGAAAAATGTTTATTTAATATTGGCTCATTTATCCAAACTTTCCCATGATGAGGGAAAACAAAACCCAAGTTAGGAGGATGACTTTACTTTCCCCCTACTTTCTCATGAGCCAGACAACGATTTCCCATGCCTGGACTTACCAAACATGGGAAAACAATTTATTTCCCATTCCCAAGTCTCATTTCCCATGAACCAAATAGGGCCATAGGGTAAGACCCACAGGGCTTCTCTCTCCTCTGCTTCTCCGTGCCTGCAAGTTTTGATTTAAGTTGAAGCCCACATTTGGGTATGAGTTGGGTGTAAGAGTTATGAATGACATGTTTACTTATATAAAATAAGTATTGAGTCAACGGATCTAGTCCAATGGAAAAAAGTATTGACTTGCAGATCAAAAGTCTTAAGTTCGAACCCACATGACATCTTAGTTGTGTGCATATGTAAGAAATTTATATCATATGTAATTTAGACTATTACTTGTACTCCCAAATGAGCATTGAAATTATTCGCATTCTAAATTTTTCATGCGTTAACTAATATATGAATATGAGAATTATTTTAATTATTGACTTCCTATGAGTTTACTAGTAATCTAACACAAGGCAAATCATCAATCATATTGAGAAGGAAGAGTAGTTGATCCCATCCTCAGTTATTATCTCTCGGAACTTATTCACGACTTCTCCCAACTAGTCCAAATAAGTAAGCATGACATAAATTTTCAATGGAGTATGATTTTTAGCAATGCATTATAGATGACCTAAGGCCAGATGTTGGAATGTGAAAGGCTTTGGGATTGAGATATTTACATGTGGTTGCACAACCAAGTATGTACCAATCTTTTCGACCCAAAAAAGAGAGAATATATTTAGTTGTATACCCATTTTTAGCACTAAAAATATAGATAAATCCTACATCATTTAATTTCTATTAACAAACTAAAAAAAAAAAAACTCAAAAAATGATGGTTGGCTTTATTATATTTAATTTTGATTATTAAATTACTATGATGCCCTATTGAGTGTTTTGGGTATTTTTATGAGGTTTTGGGATTGTGTTTGTTTTTAGAAATTGATGGTAGTTTTGTAATTTATAAAAAATTAAAAGCCTCTTTGTTATATTGTAAATGAGCTTTGGGTGTGTTTCTAAAGTCCATTTCATATAACGTTTTTTCATAATTTGGATCATCATTATATTGTGTATAATAATGAATCCGAAAAAGAAGAAGGTACGTGCCAATCTCCTATAAATAAACACAGGAAGCTTTTTATGAAGAACACGGATTCCACACCTCAATGATATGTCATATACATACGTGGTAGGGTCTGATTGCAGACAAAGGGCATATTTCATTTGTAAGATCCAAAAGATGAACAATCTCAAATCTTACTAAATCTTGTCATCGAAAACTTGTTTGCAAAAGACGATATGCTCAAGGTTCAACAATCAACGTTGATTGGCTGGTGCCTACACGACAACTATATTGCCCCATCTACAGCCAAACGACAAACATCAACTGAACCCCAGATATTAATTGAGAAAAACGACCCTACGTTCGCTTTACCAATAACTAGTGGGCATCACAATAGATTTGATTTGGACTTGACCAAATACCACTTTAATTACTAAAACATGGAAACGACAGCCTCAACCCCCATGTAGTCTTTTAGCCGTAATGGCCAAGGCACTTCTCTCATCGTTCGTCATCAACTTTCATTTGTGTCGTTCAATCCAAGCTCTCTATCAACTTGTTGCTTATGGCTAGTGGCTGTGGCTTTCGCATTTAATTCATACTGGGGATGTCCACATTACTAACTACATCTCAAACGGAATTGCGTGAATTAAATCACTTTGTTTAAAAGAACGGATCATGATATTGTGCTTAATATAAAGCGGTTTATTTATTGTTTTACTCCCTCTACTTTAGCTCAAATATCAATTCCTCACTGAATATGCAACTGGGTCAATGTGCTCACGTGCTTTCATTCACTGTCATTTGTTTCCTCATTCCGTTACAAGAAAAAAAAACAAGTGATGCTAAAAGAACCCTAAAATTAACTGAGTACACCCTATTACCAAACTATTTATTAAATTACTAATTTACCCTAATATAAAATTACCAAAAATAATATATTGAATTGTGAAATAAATATAATTTTAATAAGTACACCATACTCATCATATTCAACCCTAATCAAACATAGAGAAGTTTTTATATTACTTGGTGCACACGAAAAACGCCGCAATCACTAACGAAGGCGCAAGGAGGTGTCATTGAATGGTGTATAGTATATAGGAAGGGATAGATAGCAATGATTCTAATACAGCTAACTTACTTGCAACAGTATCAATCTTCGATGAGTGACTAGAAGAATTTTCCCTTTGCAAAGTAAAAAAGCGATCTTCATAAACATATGATAAGACAAATTTCCCACGTACTTTAAACAAATCAATCTGGAGGAAAAATGAACATGATTCTGTCAGCTGCAATATAACCTTCAAGACAAAAGAAAAATAATTAATTTTAGTCACTGAATACAAGTAGATTATAACCAAACAAGACATCAAGCTGGATATCAACCAACAAATAATCATACAAATAGGTTTACTTAATTTAAGGCTGAAGAAGATGAGAAAGTATGGAATATTAAAAAAAACTTGCAGACATTGAGATTTCCACCGGCTTCTCTAATAACATCACCAAAGTCTTCTATGCCCTTGCTTTCCAGCCAAATTAAAAAATTTAAATAAATTGTAGACATTGAGATTCATGAGTGTATAAATTGCAACAACTAAGAGTTGGAAAAGTATAACACTCAATAAAAAGAGAAGCTTGGTTTAGGATTGGTATTAGGGTGTACTAAGGGTATTTTTGGTAGTTAAATATGGTGTACTTAGTTAATTTTACATTTTGATTAAAATATTATGGTGTATTTAGATCATAGGGTGTAGTCAGTTAATTTTAATATTAGTTTCGAAGTAGGAAAAAAAAAAAAAAGCATATATTCACAAATGGCTAGCACCAGCATATCCAATATTAGTTCAAATAGAAATACTGAACATTAAGTTTTATTGTCATACAACCTAGTACATTCTTTCATGGTCACAACCAAAAGTACGATACATGAGTTGCAGATAAACTAGTTGAAAACCTTTAGGGTTTTCTTTGTTTATACAACTTATAAACTTCTTCTAAACATAGATTCGTATACTACTATTTTCTTATAGGCTAAGGAGAGCAATATCCGCTGCAACTACATTCTTGGTTTCATCTGCTGCGCCTGCCTGCCATGCACTTCCGGTCAATTCCTGCGGTTGACTTTTACGGTGAGTGGGTGTTTCATTTCGCAAGAAAGCCTGAGCACTTCGGATAGGTCCACCGGGTCATTAGGATGCGACTTTGCCCACTTAAAATCATGCAGTAACGACCCCACCCAAAAGGTGACCGTGGTCAACCCCAGAGCCTTCCCGGGGCAACCCCTCGTGCCCGAACCAAACGGCGCCAGCCTCAAATCAGATCCCAACACAGAAAACTGCACGTCAGCATCCTTGGACAAAACAAACCTCTCTGGCTTGAACTCGAGTGGGTCCTCCCACACTTCTGGGTCCCTGGTGATGGCCCACATGTTCACTATAGCTGTGGTCCCCGCAGGCACGTGATAGCCATCCACGACGGTGTCTCTGATGGACAAGCGGGCCCAGGATAGGAGTGGCCCCGGTGGGTGTAGCCTCAGGACTTCTTTGACCACTGCTGGCAAATAAACCGTTGATTGAATGTCTGACTCAACCAACGGCCGTGATCCGACGACCCGATCGAGCTCCTCGTGCACCTTTGATTGGACATCGTGGTGGTGCACCATCCTTGCCAAAATCCACTCGATCAAAACCGCCAGAGTGTCTGCTCCTCTGAATATCATCTCCTGTAGTATGACGTGGAACAAATATATTCCATAAAAAACAACAGTTACTAAACATTAATAAAGTTGAGAAAGACAAACTAAATAACTTAAACAGAAAGTTTCAAATAAAAAGAAATTGAAAGCAACTGACAAAGGTTAAGCCAGTTAATTAGAGCAGTGATTTTATTAGGTTACTTGAATATTCTTTTTTAAAATTAATTTTAGAGTAATTTATGTTCAAACTCCATGCATAGTTCTGGATTTAGAGATTCTTACCCAAAGAACTGAAATCATGTCACTCTCTGACAACTTATCAGGTCCATCAAGAGAGAGAAGAACGTCCACCAAATCATGGTTCTTCCGCCCGGTTTGAGCTCTGTGCTCTTGAATGATTCGACCGACGAACCGGTTGACTTCAGGAACGAGCTTGGAGCATCTAGACCGGACGCTCTGAAGGTCCAGACCGGCGAGCCATGGAAGGTGATCAGACCAGTTGAGCTTCCCCAACAGGTCATAGCCTTCGTCCACGAGCCGCCTCAGGACCTCTGTCTCTTCGTTCGACGAGCCCAGCTCATATTTACGTCCGAAAACCGAGCACATCATGTTGTTCAACGAAGCTCTCCGGAGAATGTCGCGGACGCAGAAGCTGTTCTCGGCACGTGCCGAGATCATGGAAACCATTTGGTTGGCCATTTCGAACCGTTGATGCTCGGAGGCGGAGATTTGCTTGGGGGAGAAGAGGTGGGCGGCGCAGATGCGTCTGAGGGTACGCCAGTAATTTCCGTATGGAGCGAACCCAATTGCCCTGTTGAACATGAGCCCGTAAGCCGACTCTTTCACCGGACGGGAGGCGAAGACGGGACTGTTGAGGATCTCCTTGGCGACGTTATGGTTGCATGTGACGACAAAACGTGTCTCACCCAAGCTGAAAGCCATGAGCCTCTTTGCTTGGAAGAGCTCAGCGGCTTTGGTGAGCTTGTGGTGTGCTAGGTTGGTCATGAGGCTCATGCTGCCTATGATTGGAAATCCACGTGGCCCGGGAATTGGGGTGGTAGTGGAGAGTTGATTTTTATGGTTTTGAACAAGTTTACGAAGAGTATTTCCTGTTTTCCAGTGGTGCCTTCCCCATGCTGTGCCTCCGGGAGTTAAGGCCCAGTAGAAGACGGCCGCAGCTAGATAAACTGCGGCCAAGACGAGAAAGAGAGTAGCCATGGAAGACAAGGCATGGCATTTGGAGAAGAGGGCCAAAACCCACAAGCTGTGATCAATCTGAGTTTCCATGGGGAAAGGGCAGTGCTATATCTTTGGGGGGAGGCAATATAGTGTGGTTGGTTTCCAATTTTGGGTTGGACTATGAAGAAGTCGGGTGGGATTTTATAGAGTTTTTTAGAGACCACATGAAATAGTAGGGGTTGTTGTCTCGGAGGATAATAAAATATAAAAAGAAATAATATAAAGTTAAAATTTGAAGAAGAGCCTGGAATAACGTAAAACGGGACCGTATCAAAACGAAAACAAAAACGTAAAACGGGATGGATGAAACGCATGGGAAGTTTTCTTCTTTGGTCGAAATCGAATGCATGGGTGGGAAGTTATAATAAAGAAAATAAATTACCTAATTAAAATTGTGTGTAAGATTTTCTATTTGAGCAAATTACCTAAGTAAGCTCATGTTGAGTGTAACATTTTATACCTACTAGTTAATGTACCTAGTTATTTATTTTTTAAGAATACTTTTCATATTTAGGATTTCAACATTCGATAGGATTTTAACTTAGAATTTCAACATTAGATTTCATATCTAAAGTACCTATTAGGTGGTTTTATTTTTGGGATTCACGTCACGGAAGTGAGAGAATCAATTTTTCGTTAAATATTCGTCATGAGTGTAAAGATAACTAAGTTACCGTTTTCGTTATAAGTAGTTGTAGTTCATTGTTTTGTAAGTAGTTATAGTTCGTTATATAATTTTAAATTACAAAGTTTATAATGATGAAAAGCATGTATGATTGTCGTGAATCGTGATGATGAAATGTGAAATCATTGATTGCAAAGTTTGGAGTAAATTGTAATTAGATGTAACTCCGCATTTTATTTCTTTATCTATTCCTTTTTGGATGCATATTGGGCCAAAGTGAGAATCAAGTTCTTGTGACACCTTTGTTTTGAGTGTAAACATTATTACTTTGCCACTAGAATTATAAGAAGTGATAATACGTTTTGTTGAAACGTTATTGAGGGTCGCCCTAGGGTTGGGCACCGAGGGCGACTAAGGGGCCCCAAATTTTTTATATTTGTACATGTTATATATTATTGTTGAGGCCCATATTGAAAGTGATTTTTGAAGAGTTCAAAATTATATGGGCACAAATAAAAATCACTTCAAATCTTTAACAATACAAGGGCCTACATTTAAAAATTATTAATTTACTTTGGAATAACAAATATGCTATTAATCAAACACTCCTTCAAGAAAATGGTTAATTCTTTTATTTTTGTGGTTTTTGTTGTTGTCAACCATATGATGGTTTGCCTTTGTTATTTTAGTTGAATTAAATTATTTTATTTAAGCTAAAAAGAAAATACATGTATATATTTTTATTGTTGAATTATTATTACATACAAAAGGAAATTAAAGGCCTCATTTTAATTTCTGGCATTGGAACACTCAAAAGTCTAGGTCGGCCATAAGTTTATCCATAATTGAGGAAAAGTATACATGATTGTCGTGTTACGATTCCATTATGTTAATTTAAATTACATCTTGTTGAGATCCAAAAGATCTTAAGAATGGCCGAAGTATATTTCAAGCCTAATGCAGTGCCTAGCCGTAAATGAGGCCTAACATGGTATGCAAAAACCCGTCGAATATTGCTACAAGGCGCTTATGGAAGCTTCAATATTAATTCCATGTGTAACGACCCGGTCCTAAATAAATTGGTAAATATTAATTTATTCAGATAAAAGACCATTTTGCCCCTAGAATATTTCATTACGTTTAAAGTTGACTTTTTGACCGGGAAGGAATTTGGGAATTTTGACTTTGCCGTTGCCCAGAGCACGATGAGATGAGTTTCTAGACATGTAGTGGGCCCGAATCGGATTTGTAACGAAAAAAATATGATCAAAATACCCTTAGTGGCATAATCGTAATTTTTGTGAAAAGGGTTTGATAAATCTGATATATATATATATATATATCTCTCTCTCTCTCTCTCTCTCTTCGAAACTCCGGCCACCGGCTATGGCTGCGACGGGACCAGTGTCAAAAGGACCGGCTCAGCCCCGGCGTCACGACCCGACCCTTCTCTCTCTTTTAGAAACTTCGGCCACCGGCCAAGGCTGCGGACGGGACTGGTGCCAAAAGAACTGGCTCAGCCCCAACGTCACGACCCGGCCCTTCCTCGACATCGGCCGCAGCTCCAGTCGTCGAAAAATGGGATTTTTGGCCGGTTTCGCTCGAAACTTCGTCGGCTCCAATCTTTCTCCTTTGGCAGCCATTTTTGGCGATCAAGGTATGGAAATTCATCCATTCTTCATAATCTGGCTGATGGTTGGGTAGGATTTCATTAATTTTGGAGCATAGGCAGTTTGATTTTCGAAGTGAAATTTGGCTGATTTTGGGATCTCCATTCCGGCTAGTTCCGTCCATTTTTTGGGGTATGTCCAAGAACAAAAGTAACTACAAATAGGGTGTTAAATCTAAGTTAGGAACCTTGAGTCGTGATTTTGAGTTTTTCCAACGTATGGGAAGAATATATGATTTGATGGTCTCACACGTGGCGTTGGATTTTCTGGCATATGGGAAAGGTATGTGATTTGATGGTCTCACACGTGGCGTTGGATTTTTCGGCGTGTGAGACACTTCCCATACGTGGCGTTGGATTTTCCGGCGTGTGAGATACTTTCCATACGTGGCGTTGTATTTTCCGGCATATGGGAAGATTAGATGACTATTAGGTCTCACACGTGGCGTTGGAATTTCCGGAGTGTGAGACACTTCCCATACGTGGCGTTGAATTTTTCGGCGTCTGAGAAGATTATGTGACTATCAAGTCTCACACGTGGCATTGGAATATTCCAGCGTGTGAGACCCTGCAATTTGTTATGGATTATCACACGTGGCGTTGGAGAATTCCAGCGTGTGGTAAAAGAACAGGGAGAGGAATAAAGGATTGTTACATTATTGGAAAAGTCAGATGTGGAAAAAGAGTATTTTTGTTAGGATGTGATTTAAGGAAAAAGGGAAATGAATAATTCTAGAATGTACTATTTTGTATTATTGTAACGTATTGTATGTTATTGGAACTGGGATTTTTGGGAAAGAACTACGCGTGACTTGATCCCTCAGTAAGGGTAAGTAGGTAGCCTGGGGTCCCACCCAGGTGCAGTTGCGGACTAAATTTTATTTATGTTATGTTATGAAGATTAGTTCTGACCTGGTCGTGGATCCTGAAATTTGGTTGAAAACTAGTTGCGACTAATAATTGTTCATACTCCCGTGTGGTTGAAGGAGGACTGTGTAAATGTGTTCTAGTCAAAACAGGCATAAAGCTTGTTGTGGATTGATGTACGATTTGGGCCAGACCTTAAACTATTTGCGATTGCGTTAGGAGGTTAAAACCTCGCATATTAGATAGTTGGGAAAGTTAGATGATGTGAGTTGTATTTGGCATTCATAAGTGTGTTTGAATTTATTATTTGCCTTGTTTAAGGTACTATTTGGTTTAAGGACTTTGTTAGTAGTTTGGTTACGGATTATTTGAAGGCTGGAGGCCAATTTTGTGAATCGCATGAAATTATCTTGTGCTTGCTGCTAGTTGGGGATATTAAATGTGTTTTATGTAAGTTGAAATTTTTGGGAATTGTTCAATTTACAGGGGAGACTCTGCCAAAATTTTGGTAGGAAGTCTCGGTCTTTAGTAAATGGACTTGGCATCGGTATAATGTCGAAATTTCCACACGATTTGTCTCGGGTTTCGAGGAATTCGGGGCGAGTCCTATCACCATGCTAAGAGAAAATATAATTCGGCACATAGGAGGTAACAATAAGGCCGAGCAAATGTACGATTCTGCATACCAAACTTATTGCTTCATCAAGCATTACCTAACACGGTCTTAACCCATTGCAAAATAACAAAGCCCAAGCGCGTAATCTGCAATGCCTAGTAACCCTCCTTTTTAGTGCCATACCACCCGACAAGCTTAAGCCCAAAAGTTGGAGATTTCATCTGACTCATATAGGGTTCAAAAGTTGGAGGTTTTGGGTTGCTTGGGAGCACCAAAACACGTGCCCAATTTCTTAAGCCCAACTACTTAGGTCAACAGAAAGGGAATTACAACACCGCTTTTGTTGAGATTGAACCAATTTACCTAAAATCCAAACCAAAACCTTTAAAAATTCATTCACCTAGATACATGAGCAGTTGGAGGTAAAGTCTATGACCTTTCTATCTCACCATCGACTTTGCCCACTTTGTTTCTCTAAGCTTGCGTAAGAAAATAGAAAGGAAAGCAAGATGGAGCGTTGCCTAGAAAGGAGGCCTCTACAAGGCTCAGTTGCGTGAAGGCTTTGGGTACCAAAATATTTTTGTCTCAATTACCATGGATTCAACTTATTTCAAGGAAATTTCACTTATTAAAGCCAGGTTGGGGGAAGCGAGAAGAAAAGAAGGAGAAGACTTAGCCAAAGAAGAAGGAACCAACCAAGAAATAGGGTCTTCAATGCCTATAAAAGGAGGCGATAAGTTACCTAGAAGATGAAGAAGAACAAATCGAGTATGCATATTCTCTAACTGCTGGATGCATCAAACTCAACCACAATCTCTTCCATCTTGTTCCCTTAACCCCATTCCAAAGATAAACTATTATCATTTCTCTTATGGAATAATATGTCCTAACAACCCAAGCTCCCTCTATCTTTTGCTAAACTTATGGAAATTTAACTCCCACACCACAAGTTTTTCAAGCCAAGTTGAAATTTTGGTTTACCATAGTCATTATCTTTTTTGTGAGAAAACAGGGCACTCCCTAAGAATCTACATCCTTTAGGAGTGTTTTAGGGCATGTTGAACTCATGCACAGGGTTAGCGTCACTTGTTCTTTGCAACGACCCATGTTCATTTAGAGTTGCGTGAACAAAAAAACCTCGTACATAAATAGGCGACTCTATTGGGGATAAGTTCATTATTCTCATCAATGCCTCCAAGAAAGAAGACCATAAGCAACATTGTGGCTTCCCAAGATGAACCGAACCACATTGACTCAGCATCAAGGTAGAATGGCTCCCACACTTCATGCCTCTCATGCCAAACCATTTTTTCTTTGTGTCTCGAACATTGAATCTCGATTCGAGTTCCAGCTCAATGAGCCAATAGAGAGAGCAAACAAAGCAATCCTTAAGATCCAATTTTTTCGGGGTGTTTTGGGCCTAGTTCTTGCTAACTTAGAAATGGGGCACATGAAGGGCTTAATGCACCTTATTTCGTGCAGTCCAACAACCAAAAACCCCAATCAAACATTATAACATAAAGACCACAACACATTCATAACTTAGAAAAAATATACATGATTGTCACATGATGAAGCCATGTAAAATTAACATAATACTCCTTTAATTACTTGTTATATAAAATAATTTGAGAATGTCCTCATAAATATGTGTAATTATATGGGTGGTGCTAGAGGCACCAACTTTGGGCACAAACTTGGGCACCAACTCTCTAATAGAGGTGGAGCCCGCCAATACACCGGGTCCCACGCTCTATTAGAGAGTTGGTGCCCAAAGTTGGTGCCTCTAACACATTTTCCTAATTATATACCTAATTTTGGAAATACGGGATTCAAACTTTAAACTTCTTCTAATATTGAGAAGAAAAATACCATTATACTATAACTAGTTGATGATAATATAAATAAATGAAATACCACCTTAAAAGGACATAAGTTGAAATATTATCCAAAAACTATCACTATTGAGCCTGAGTTTAATCAATCCATTATTGGAGCTAAGATGCTCCATCTTTCTCACTTAGAAGACCAAGCTATCATAAGGCTTGACCAGGGATGCTCGACCCACGCACCATCTGGTGATTGGCAGAAGAATCCTCGAAGCTCCACCTACTCGCTATTCCCTCTAACACCACTCGTCACCACCCACAACCAAATCAAAACCTAAATTTTAATCTTAGAGTTAGAATACTTAACAAAATTTAAGGATGGTGATTTTTCACTTCCATTTTATCCACTTACACTCTCTTTTGTTTTTTAATACTAGTTTTTACTATAACAAAGAAAGGGGTGTAAGTAGACAAAAGAAGAGTAGGAACATACAATTTTTAATAAAAAAAGTGTAAGTAAATAAAAGATAAGTAGAAAATCAGCTCCCAAATTTAATTATACAAATTTATAAATAAACCCAATCCTAGACATGTATTTATAAAAAAACCCAAGCACTATTTAAACATAGAAACACACCCAAAATCAACCCCAAAGTCAACTTTTTGAGTGTGTTTATAAATGGGTTTTGAGTGTATGTAATGATGGATTTTGGGTGTGTTTATATATTTAAATAGTGCTTGGGTTTTTTTTATAATTTCAACCCCCATTTTGAGTGTTTTAGTGAAACTCCCATTTAATTTTCACTCTTGTGTCGGTGAATACGTGCGTGCATATTTTCTCCAATTTCATTACCCAAGAAACTATAAATGGAAAATGGAAAAAAAAAAAAAAAATCTTCGGAAATTGGACTGATGTCTTTTGATGCGTCCACGTGTTCGACCCTGAATCTGATGGTGATCCTCGTTGAAATCGCATGAAGTTTGGGCAGGATAGGATCACGACTCACGAGGCCCCCCCATGCATAATGACGCGAGGGTGGCCCTTGTGAATTTGTTGCTGGCTTCCTGGCCGCGTGTGCCATGCACTGGCTTCTTCTACCTGACTCTCCGTTAAAGTTCCGACGATCCTGCTTTTTCCCGCGCATCAAAGCTGCTGGTGGAGCCTCCACGCGTGTTCTACAGTTAATGAAATGTGACGTCTCACAACTTTTTCGCTTGTTCCAAAATGCCGTTGCTTTGCTTGTCTGTATATAAGGCGTCTGAACGGCACTGCGGGTGGGTAGAATGGTCATTTGCCTTCGTCATTTTACACTGCAAGAGGGCCACTGAATAGTCGCAAGGAAAGAAACTCTAGGTGGGTCCCGCACTGAAAGACTCACCTGGACTCTTTGGTCCCAGTTGGTCAAGTCTCCAAAATTTGTTAAAAGAATTTTTTCCTTTCTAAAAACTATTTTCAAGTTGCATTTCAAACATACTTTTGAATTTTAATTAACATTCCTTGTTTTTAAAGTTTTTGAGTCTCTACTTAAATAGGATACTAAACAAGTTTTTGAATCTTAAGAAGTAGATTTGAGAACTCCTTTTTTTCAAAGAAAAAATCCAAATTTTTTAATTCCCGTACTTGAATATGATGCCAAACGTCAATTTAACCGAAAAAAAGAAAAAGGATGCCTAACGCCGGTTAAATTTTGATATAGATTATTTATGAAGAATTACAATTCTAATAATCCACATGTATTGACCTAAAAATAATCCACATGTTTGTTTGGACGACAAACCTTATCAGAAGAAATCTCAAAGACCATCCACGTTAAAAAGTGAGAAGACATTGAATTGACCACACTCTTTTCTTTTCTGTTCATAGACATTTGGCCTCAAATGGTTATGAAGGACGCGAATCCTTGTTGCTCGTTTGAGATGCGGTGTGATGCATGTGTTTATTTCAAATTGGTGAGAGCGAACCGAAGTAAAAAAAAGATGCAGATCTATATGTACTGTAGATAATTATATGTGCATGATCGAGAAACATATCCATCGATTAGATAGAGACATCAATAATTGATCACCTTTGTCTGCACTTTCATTTTCGATGCTACAAATTTGTTCACATATCCCATTCCGACATATCTCAAAAAGATTTACGTATGTGATTCATCCTAAATTCGACACGCATAGCTGAAATACACTAAAGGTTGGGCTCTAGCCTAGGGCAATGTTTGGGACATTACACCTCATTTCACAATCCTATCGAAGCACATGTCCATTTAGCCATACCTCAAAGATTTCAAACTTGAAGCTTTTCTTCTTTGAGCCGTGTTGATGATCAAAATGGCTAGGCCAAGATGCTCAAAATGGCTAGGCCAAGATTGAGTTCAACTTAGTGATGATTGTGTGATGGATGATAGATGAAGGTGAAGACCTTAAGCATGCATGTAAAGACTTGGGCAAGTGATAAATGTAAAGAAGACAAGATGTACGTGGTTCACCCTTAATGAATGGGCTACGTCCACGGAGGAGTATATTCTCATTATGATAACGTATAAATACATTAATACATGGGGAGAGAAGTCCCTATTTAAGTTGAGAGAAGTCTCTATTTATAGGGAGGTGAGAGTGGGAGGTTTGTGTAGATTTCTGATGTGGGACTTTGCGCACGTCGTTGTGGAAGAGTGTCTTCCTTCGGCGTGAGAGAACAGTAGTCGTTTTGAAGCCAGATATGCTCGGTTGATTATGGTGTAAACAAGCCGATTCGTATAAAAACATTTCTGGTTCCGCTCTTGATTCGACGGTCTTTATCTGAGAAGCAAATCTATATTTACTTTCTAAATTAACAGATCTCAAATCATGCGTGATATCTTATTAAAAAAAAGAAGCCGATTGCATCATGTGGTACTGCTGGATATGGGACTCACTGTTAATGGTGAGTCTGGCATCTTATGTTTGAGATTTCAATTTTGGCGTAATCTAAACTTTAATTATATATTTTTCTTTACTGTTTGCATGCATTAAGATTCATAAAGAACCAATCGTATAGAACATTGTATTATTTAATGTAATTAATACTTGATTTCCCACTTGCAGCAAGCAGTCAAACCGCAAAACTGGGAATATGTTCTTGTCCAGCCAAAATAACGTCAAACCTTCTTTCATACATTATTTTATTTATTAACGTTTGAATACAAGCATTCTATTTTTTTTAATAACTACCTCTGCCTTACTTATAAGTTTAGTCAATGTACCCAATATGAGTGGGATGGTCTTCCCACTCAATCAAGTAAAATGGCAAAAAATTAATATTGGGAAATGATTTCGCTAATACTGAGTGATAATTGGCTAATTGAAGATGACATTGAATCATATCCCAAGATTAATTTTTTGCCATTTTACTTGATTGAGTGGGCTTCCCACTCATATTGGGTAATTGAAGGTGGCATTGCAATCAACAGGGTTGCGGGAACACATATTTCAGAAATTTGCTCAAATAGGGATGTTAGTTGGATTGGTTCAAATTTTTGACGTGCTTCTAGGTGGTTATGGGTTCAACTCCCGTGATACTGTGCGTGTGAGTTTTTCCCCCTCCTCTTTTTAATTTTGACGAAAAAGAAAAGAGAAAAAAAATAAAGTGGCATTGCAAGGTCCACGTTCACTCAACATTCTTTTGAGAAGCTAGCTTTAAAACTCTCCAATTAAATTTGACAATTGCTGATCCGTTGCCTCTCAATTCTCATCATGTTTGACCAGAAAACCACAATGTGCATAACTTTTGTGCAAACCCACTATAATTTATTTCCAAGTAGTTGTGGTGATCAATTAGTCACAAGCGGGTTATTCAACAAAACTCTCTTAATATATATTAATTAATTTAATAGAGATATGCATGAGGGATGCAAGGTTTGGCTCATCAATTTTAATTTGCACTTGATGCTTGCCACTTGCATGATATGACTCAACTGGTGATAAAAAAAAAGTTCTACATCAACTTTTTTTCAAGAAACAAATCTGATATGATTTGATAGATGAATTTCACTGACGAGGGTTTATTCCATTTCATTGGAGAATACATGACGCAGTATTTAATTAATCTGTCTGTAAACTAAGCTGGTTCATTAACCACTTGGGCTGACCTGAAAATGAGCTCACTTCACTGCTCATCAGTATGGCTCAGCTAGCTAAGTGGTGTGCTAATTACGCCGGTTACAAACTGAACCATAATATAATTTTCATACTGAATTAACACGTTCATTATTTACAACATTTATAATATCTCACAATAAACTGAATTTATAAGCACCATTTGGAGTTCAAATTATTTTGAGCCATGTACAACTGCAATAATTAATATAAATATAAATACACATAGGTACTTCAATTATTTATGCGATTTCAATGCAAAAGCGCACACATATATATACATACATACACACACATATATATATTATATATATATATAGACGTCTGAACGTTACTACCGTGCAAACGTTTGAACGTTATTACTATATGGATGTCTGAAAGTTATTACCATGTAGACGCCATGTATTTTCTACTACCCCTCATTACTTTCCTATCTTCCGCATAATAATAAAATGTGAACATCCAAGTGAGAGTGTGTGTATATATATATATATATTCATGTATCGTGCACTCAAAAGGATATAATCGTTGTGTACGTCAATATGGATTCATGACATTATTTGACTAAGGCAATGTGGGCAACATGTGCATATAAATTTAAAAAAACACAGGTGCTTGTGCTATTTCACTACAAAAGTTCACACACACATACATATATATATATATATATTTTCTTCTATGACGTAATGTATTTTCTACTACTCTTCATGCTTTTCTTTTTATTCACAATGACATATGCATAGTAATAACATATAAATGCCTAAATAAATAAATAAATATATATATATCCACTTATCTTGCACTCAAAAGGATATAATCTTTATATATATACAGTCAATATGGATTCATGAGATTATTTGACTAAGGCAATGTAGGCAATGTAGGCAACAGGTGCTATCCTTATAAGATATATTTTGTATATGCTATATATATAAAAGTGCACATCGAGATTAAGCACTTACAATTCAGAAAAGTTGTATGATATCCCCGCACGCATATAGATTAATAATTCCTCATCTCTGTTTGCCATTAGTGGCCATTAATTCTACCTTGTAATATATCTAGTAACCAGCATTGGTAGATCCAGAAATTTTTTAGTAGAGTTGTAATTTTGAAAGGCTAAAAACTTTTTGTGGATTGAACATCTAAGACTTTTTACCTAGATTGACCTTAGGTCCCTTCATTCATTCATATCAATCTCATACCTGAAAATTGTTTTATGTAAAAATATTGACTAAGTATGAAAAATGATTTTTCGGAATAATCATTTTTTCAAGATAATTTTTGGCGGCTTTTATTCCTTACACATCAAATAAGAAAACTTGATTTTATGGGATTTTATTATGAAGTATATATTGACTTAATGGATCATTTTTAGCCTAAATCGTATTTTGCACTAAAATCAGTTTTTCATATTTTGATTTGGTGGGAATTTAATTTTCTAGTATTTTTATTTGAATCCAAATGGGGGGTATATCATTATTTACATTGTAAACTTAAGTAAATGGAATAATATAAAAAATAAATGAAAGTAAAAGGACAAAATCTGTACACATGTTGTGCACCACCACCAACTGAGCAAATGGGCAATTTGAAGCACCTACAATAGTTTTTCCAGCTAGGGGAGGTGCAACTGCACCTCCTTACGCCTTAATAGGTCCGCCACACAAGCCAAGTTCTAATTCTCTATTATCCTCTCCATATATGGTACATTTATCTCCATTGCAAACTACTTCTTAGTCTAATAATATTGTTCTTTTCTTTGTAATGTTGAAAGAGGTTTGAATCCCCCTTGTTGATTTTAATAAATAAAAAAATTGTATGGTCCATGCTTCTAGAATTAGCTTAGCACAAGGATGATTGGAGGTAGGGATGGCAAAAATCCCTGCGGGGCGGGTCCCCGTCTTTAACGGGGGGAGATTTCGGAGCCAAACGGGTATCGGGTACGGATATCCCCGAACTTGAAAAATCCCCAACGGGTATGGGGAGGGGATGGTATTGGCGTCCCCATCCCCGAATCCGACCCGAAAATATATATGTTCATATTTAAATAAATAAATAAATAATTATAATATTTATATTTAACCCTAAGTTAACCTTACTCTACTAATTCTTCCTAATTTTTTTTGGAATTTCATATTGATATGATTTTAAACAGTTGACTTGAATTTTATAGTTAATTTGGATGTGTTGAATGATAATTTAATATGAAATTTAATGTTAAAATATATGATAAATATTTTTTATGCAAAAAAAATCGGGGATTCGGACGGGTATGAGGGATAGTCCCCCGACGGAAATGGGGACGGGGATTCCCCGAAACCTATTAAACGGTGATGAATTCGGGGACAGGGGCGGGGATGGAGAGCGGGAACGGGGATGGTATTGTCATACCCGACCCCTACCCGACCCGTTGCCATCCCTAATTAGAGGCAGTCAATTGTCATTGAAGGCGATTGCAAGCTTAATGGATTCGTCACTGGTTTTATTTATCAGAAAAATGCTAGAAAACTACGTTTTGTTGTGATTTTGAATAATATCACAAATGCGATTCTGATATGAATCGCCACAAACCTACCACGACAAGGGTCACACGGGTTGGCTCTTGGATGGAGAGAAAAGAAGGTTGTTGTGGGGGATAAAATCGGATTGGGCGTAGGATACAAGTTGGGCTATTCTTTTTATTTTATTTTATTTAAAGGCCGAGCTGGGCTTTATAGGCCGGGAAAGTTTTACAAAAATTTGAGTCGGGCTTCAGCCTTACTTGAACAGAAAATTAATGGGATGGTTCCTCCGCTTTACGTGGTCTGCCTCTGTCTTTTCATGTGCTAGGTTTTGGTATTTGGTGTTGTTGGTCGGCATCTTACCTAAAATCCAAACTGGCAAAGGGAGGACTCAGAACCTGGCCATTTCAGAAACAATTGGACAATTTTTTAGGGGAAATGTAGCCTAAAGTTAGCTTTATTTGCACAAGTAAAAAGTGGTATCTATAATTATTTTTTAATTTTCCAAATTCAACAAGACTTGCAAGAGGCTTGTAACTCAAGTGGTTAAGAGTATTTACCCTGACATCAGAGGTCGGTTCGATTCTTCCCTCCCTCAATATCCCTTGTGTTAAACAATACTTGAACATAACTTTTGAAACTTGAGAAGTTCAAAGCTTGCATGGTAAGAAGAAGCAATGTGGGGTCTTATTGGGCCTTTTTGGGCTTAACTGAGGTCAGTCCACTTCAGTAATGCAGCTTAATCATGGGCCTGGCCCAAAAAAACGAAAGTCCCATCTAAGAGAAAATGGAATTAACCGAAACAAATATTATGACTCAAAAGCGACGTCGCTTCGAAAAGAGTCTGAAACTCCTCTTTCCGTTGGTAGCAGAAAAGCAAAACCTTCCCCGCCTGGACTTTCAACAAGCAAATTCTCACCAGGTAACCTAAATTTGAAATTATTCAAAGTTATTATCTTTTCGTTATAAAGAAAAGCTAGATGGGTCATCTTTTTGGCTAATTACGACTCAATTTCAATTAGGTTTTGATAGATGTCGGGTTCTTAACGAATATGAAAATTGGAGTTTGGCAACTTTAATTGGTACCAGCAAATTGGGATTATTGTATTTTTGAGGAATTATATTGGGTTGCATTCGATTTGGGAAAAAGGAGAGCAAGCTTGTTAGAAATCTTTTCCCATGTCTTTGAAAAAAAATTGAGCTTTGGAATTGAAATTGAAGGTTTCAATCCTGATGTTCGAAATTTCATTGCTTTACTTAACTGAAAGAAACTTTAATTATAGGTATATACTAATCTTACTGTTGTCTTCAAGTTTGAGATGATTGAATTTTTAGACTACACAATTTATTGAAGTTGAAAGAGAAGTGCTGTGTAAAGCAAGCTCTGGATATTTTCTTTTACCCATATAGACTGAAAATATTAGGTGACTTGGACATAGAGTTAGAATAACAAACAGGTTGAATTTGCTCTTACAGATAAATTGAAAGTTGGTTGTTCTGTTGCTTGTTATGAAAATACAAACCCAATTTTATGTTTCCATAAGAAAATAACTGTGGAGTCTCTCTTGGAAACTGAGAAAAATGCAGATGAAAAGTTTATTTCAAGTTTTACTGAAGCCAAGTAGGTTTGTTATATGAATTACATGCACAAATATTTGCATCAGCTGCACTTTTACTGTTAGTATTTTGGGAAGTTCTAAACTATCAATTTCACGAAAAACCCGTTATTTATCTAATGTTTTACTGCTAATTGGCTAATTTCCACTTGACAGGTACGTTTTTAAAGAGCTTTAAAGTGTACTGGGATGGATAAATCACAGAATGCAACAGCTGCAACCGGTGGGAGTGGCGGAAACGGGGTTTTTGTCCCTCAAACCAATGATACAACTGGAGCAACAGTGGTGGATGATTCAAAGCAAAACCTGAACGAGGTCAATAACTCTATTCAGAAAATTTTGGGGCTCATTCACCAGCTCTACCTCACTGTCTCTTCGTTCAATGCTGCCTCTCAGCTCCCCCTCCTCCAACGCCTGTAATTTTCTCAGTCTGAGCTTCTTCAATAATTATTCAAACCTTTTGTTCTCAATATATTTATTGTTGCTTGAAGACTTTCTCACATTAGGTTTGATCTCTCAGAAATGCTCTTGTTATTGAGCTTGACAACATGGCTAAGTTGTCCGAAAAATGCAATATCCAGGTTCCTATGGAAGTTTTTAAGTGAGGCTTCTTCCCAAATTTGCTTTCTAACAACTGAAGGTTCCTCTTTTATGGACAAGCTCTGACTACTGTTGACTTATTAATTTTGTGTAGTTTGATTGACGACGGGAAGAATCCTGATGAATTTACAAGGGATGTCATTAACAGCTGCATTGCCAAAAATCAGATCACTAAAGGCAAAACCGATATCTTCAGGGTAACTTTTACAGTGTGAAAATATTGCTTAGTTCCATTTCATTGTTTCCAAGTTTGTCATGATTCAACATCTACTCATGTTTTTTTTATAGAGCTTACGCAAATATCTTCTGGAGGAACTTGAACAAACATTTCCTGATGAAGTTGAATCTTACAGAGAAATACGTGCTGCATCTGCTTCTGTAAGTTACCTTGCATTGGCCCACTAACATCTTGTACAAGGATTTATAAAACTTATTAGCCTCCTTCACAGATGTACTTTGATGTCATATTCTTGTTATACAAATTAAGTGAAGAAACCTTCTGCTTTACTTCCTTTTTGGTCATTCATCGAGATGAACAACCGTTCTTTGAAGGTTTACCTTTTGGCAACTAAATGTGCTGCCAATGTGTTGACTCTGCACCCTGCAGAAGTGAGATTGTTTGTGTTTATTGTCCATATTTTGTTCGAGTTATTGTCCATATTTGTGTGTGTGGGGTTCATTATTATTCTCGTAGGGGTTTCAGCTGTTTACTTACGATACAGGAAACAAAACGGCTTGCACAAGCACAAAGCATATTACAGAATGGGGATATGAAGGTCAAACCGGAGCCTTAAATGTGTGATGTGTTTATGTATCATGTTCTTCGAGTTCACGTCTTACCAATACCGCGCTTGTAACTGTAATATGATGGGATGTGAATTCAAGAAGTTCTCATGCATGAGTGATTGAATATTACATTTCCAATTGCTTAAAAATATGAGAATTTTGACGAAGTTCTTCACCTTTTCATCATTTTAGTGATAAGGATCCCCTTGAATATTAGTTTCTACACTTGTTCTATGCTCTGGGACCTGTCAATTTCCTCTGTTATATATTAATAAAGTTTGTAAACAACGAATTTTACAGTTCCTGAAGTTTGAGGAGGACTTGCTTCACATTTGTATAAATGGAGCCCAAATTCAATTGTGATTTGGGCCTTCAAACTAATCAACCAGACAAACCCAAACCAATGACACTGTGAAAATGAAAAATTGCCCAACATGTCAAATAAAAATCTTTAAAAAAGAAAAAGAAGTCCAGAACTGACATGTTGGTACTGGTAGCTTTTATAATAATGATAAAAATTTGCTACGTTTGCCAGTAAAAACTGTCTCCTCCAGCAGCTCCTGCACTTTCTCAGTTGTTTCATTGGAGCTTTATTTATATAATAACTACTAAAGCAAAACTTAATGCGTCGTGGTATGTATGTTTGGGTTTGAAGTTTGAAATATATATATATATATATATTTTTATATAAGAAACACTCCCACCAAAGCCTTGGTTTTATTTTCTACGTTGTGTAGTTTGCAAAGAATCTTCTTTGCTCAATCAAGGCCTACATGAGAGAAAAGCCAGTGCAAAAGGGCCGTCACCTTTTCCACTTTTTACAACTACTCTTGCACCTTCATTTTCTTAATGTTTTTGTATGGGGACGAGGCCAATAGCTTCATTATTTTAAGCAACAAGATTATATTTAACAATGGGGTTAAAGCTTTTAAGATCAATTAGTGGCTGCTGCTGCAACCAAGTGCTTTATAAATCAGCTTATTTGAAAAAGAAAATGTAAACGAGAAATGGGAAATAGAGTAGATAGTCAGCTGGATCCATATTTATGATTGGCCATCTCGGGAAATGCACCGGACACATACAAAACACCATGTGTAGTCCACTTCTATATGATGACTCAACGCCCGGAACAACTTAGTATTAGCGTCGAATGCAATGCATAAAAAGTTACCATTAGCGTCGAATGTAATGCATAAAAAGTTACCATTACAATTCTTAAAGAAAACTTCTAAATTTGAAGCTCTATCTCAAAATGTAATTAATGGTGAAAAAAGGAATGGCAAAGCACCATATTTTTGTCCATCAAAGCGAATTGATGAATGGGGTTGTGATTACAAATTGGTTACAGAGCAGGTAGGTACTGAGCTTTGGAAATAAATGTTTGAAGAACTCTGATGAGGAAATGGGGAGGAGACAATGCCGTTAATATGTGTGGTGGGAATTGGGAAAGAACAAAAATCTAGGTAAAGTTTGGTGTCCGTCTAAAGATGCTTTTAGGTCAATCACCATGAAATTAGGGAGCCCGGGAAAAGAGAAATGCAAATCTCACACATTTTTCTTTATAAATAAAAAATAAAAAAATTTCTCATGAGATTGGGGTCAAAGAGGTGACTGCAGGTCAATGGACATCTTAACGTGGTCCTGAATCCAACCAAAATGTTGCCATGCTTCCTATTAATTGTGTTTTCCACTTTTTTTTTTTTTTTTTTCATTCATTCTTTCTTTCTTTCTCTCTCTCTCGCTCTCTCTCTTAAATAGCTTTATTAAAAAAATAATTGATGGTAAATGTGTAAAATTGAATTTTGTTTTGACACAAACTTGTTTATCTTATTCAAGCAACTTGGTCACCAAGCACCCAATTTGAATTTAAATTTCAATCCCTGTAGTTGCAAAAAATTATTTTCTGTGGTTGCTGTGGCTTCTTTGACAAAGCTTGAATTAATTGCTGTACTAGCTAGGATGGTTGATTATCTATATATATAACTTCAAAAGGCTATTGGTTTTCTTTGTCAAATATGCTACATGATGATAAATTATCGTCAATTTGTAGTTGGCTATGATTTGACAACACATGACTTCTTTATGTAATTTTCATTTTCAACTTCTCAGACTCACATGCTCATTGGAGATTAGTATAAGAAAAAGAAAGACTTAATGAGTTGCATTATCAATAAAAATGTGATCATAATATTAGAGGAATGTCATGTTTGCCGTCACGTGTTTATTAGTGTTTAAGAATTACTGGTGATAGTGGACTTTACAACAATCAACGATTTAGGGTTGACAATTTATATATGCATAAGATTGTACCTCCCATTTCTGATATGTTTAAACATTTAAAATTATTAATATACAACAACATGCAAGGTGGATTTGCTTAGAATTAGGCAAAGCAATGTGTATGATGATGTACATAACATATATGATGTATATAGGTGAATTTTGGAATGAGAATGGATAGACCATGCTATGAACAGTAGACCAGCAAGCACCTGAAAAATAATGAGCTGTAGCCTGTAAGCCTGAAAGCCTGAATGCTGACTCTTCTTCCTCCTTCCCCCAACTTTTTAAATTTGTCAGTCACTCTGTGTCGTCATCTTGAATCCCCCGCGACCGTAGTAATAAAAAGAAGTGAAAACGCACTCAACGAGGGATTCTCCTTTTCGTGAATATTATTAAATGCTTTACCAAATTCCACCATAAATTATATTCAAATAACAAAAATATAGGCAAAATCCAAAAAAAAGTAGAAAAAAACCCAAAATCCAAAAAAAAGTTTCCTATATAGGGGTCGGTGAATTAGCTCAACTAAACCACTGAGGCTCATCCTTTTCGTTTACTTTGTTGGTGTCTCATCTTTATCATGGTCTTCGTCACCATCGTAAGGCTCAAAATGGCTTTTCATTTTTAGGGTTATAAATACTCGTCAATCATCGTCCTCATATCATCACAGAAAAAGGAAAAGAAAAAAAAGCGTAGAGAGGCTAATTGTGCTTAGAATTGGCTTTGTGGAATTGGGTTTTTGTTAAAGTTGAAATCTTTGGGTAGAGAGATGATGAGATTGATGGAATTAGTGTTGTGGGCTGATGATATGATTAGGTCATGATGCTTTAGCTGTAGAGGAGACAAGGGATTTGATATTAACGTGTAAAGTGTGTGTGTGTGTGTGTGTGTGTGTGTGTGAGTGAGTGAGTGAGTGAGGGGAGGGTTTAAGGCTGTGTGTGTGTATATATATATGTATATATTGCATGGTAGAGACGATGGGACAAGTGAGTGAGAGAAAGAGATAGAGAGAGAGAGAGAGAGAGAGAGGAGAGCGAAGGGGGTTTTGGGTCGTGGTCATTTCTGTAAACCCAAGACCCAGTTGGTAGGGTCATGGGAGGGGTCTCTGCTACTTTAATTTACTTTGTCCTTTTCACCCTCCTCTCTCCCTCTCTCTCCCTCTCTCTCTCTCTCAAGTCTCGGCCTTTTTATCCCATCATCTCTCGTACCACCCATTTCATTTTTCTCATTCACCATAATCACACACACACCGCTCCTCTGTTTCTCTCTGTCTTCTCTACTAAGTTTAGAAGTAGCCTGAGGTTTCTTGGGTCAACTTGGTTCTGTGAAATAGGAGCAAAAAACAAAGATCAAAAGAGAAGAGGAAGCTAATTTGTTTTTGAGGGGAATGTTGTCTGGCTCGAGGCCCCTAACTAGATCCATGATCTTCATCTCAACTGATGTCAATTTTAATCAACAATAGAGACTCAGTTGAGACAGATCATTTGGTTCTACATTTAGTGACGTCGGACCAGGCTTCATTCCCCCCAATTATTGCTTCCAATTACACAGATCTTCACTTACCCATGTTAGATTTTTGCCTTGATCATCCAAAGGTGAGGCCTTTTTTCAATCTTTCGTTGAATTTTTTTTTTCTCTTCTGCCTTTATATCTATGTATTTTTCTGAACTTTATTTAACCCCTCCTTTTTTTCTGTTGAAAGAAAGAAATTTTGTACATGGGTTGTTGGGCAGGCAGATGCAGATTGGTGTAATGATGAAGGGGTTTGACTGTTCTTCTCTTTTAACCTTTTATCTCTGACGGAAGTGGGGAAAAGATCTTCATCATTACTCTTTTATTTTATTTATCTTCTAAATTTCATGAATATCAGCAGCATATATGCAGGGTTGCGTTTTCTTTGTCAGGCTTCCCCCACGCCCTTTAACTCTTTCAGGTTCATATCATTGGGCTGGTTTTTTTCATGATGGCTTTCAAGAATCTTCTCTGTCCATTTCTGCTCTCTCTAATCCCACACTTCACTTTTAATTGCCTTCTTTTACCTACCACAACCCTATTTTCACTTGTGCATTATAGCACCATAGCCTATATAGGGTTTCCATTTTCCACACTAGGTCACTCTCTCTCTCTCTCTCTCTCTCTCTCTCCCACCCCCCTCTTAAATATTAACATTCTTCTATTTTCTTAGATACATTCACTGTTAATTTTCTCATTTTTTTCCCTTCTGATTATTATTTATATTATACATGAATTCTGTTTGCTGCTCTGCAGATTTACATGCCTGCAGAACAAGTGCTTGATGATCTTTTGTATTTTTTCCTTTATGTTCAATTTACTTCTTTTGTTGTTAGTGTTAGTTGGTGGAGCCAGCTTTGGAGCTGTGTATTGTATTGTAATCTCCGTCACTCTGGATCTGTGATAATTCAGATGATTAGTTTGGTTGGATTGTAAAGGATTTGTGTAGATCTGAGTTCTTTTATAAAGATCATGTTTATTCTTTATTCTGCTATTAATATCTTTGAAAGATGTGATCCAAGCTTATGCTTCAATTCCATCTGATCCCATCACATGAATTATACAGAGAGAGAATAATCTTTCAAGGCTGACAGATGTGAGATGTATGACTAAGTTGTATCTGAGAAGCAACCCCAGTTCTTACACTGTTGAAATAACCCTCTTAAAAATTTCAGTTTTCTTCAACACAATGCGAATTTTTTTTATATTTTGAATGACAACACAACACAAGACAATGTGATTTTGATTGTGCTCCCAGGGATATAATTTTCATGCAAAACAAGTAAAGGAAAAAACGATGTGATAGATTGGACTTCTCTGACTCTGGCTGGGTTCACAAGACCTTAAATTATGAAGCACTCTCCTCTTTGCTCATTAGCGAGACGCCGAGATGTACTTGGCAGCTAGAATTACGTACTTCAATTTTCTTACTTCTATATGTACATATAATATTTATACTATTTGTATAGACTATAGAACTTGAATACATGAATAACTGTGTCCCAAGTAGTGATGGACTAGTAACGAATACCGATCTACTGATTATTGGTATTGCTTGATGTATTACGTGTACCAAATGTAGACCGAATATCAAGCGATCAAATGTCGATAATGTACCATAAAATGAAACCGAGTATAAAACATTTTTATAAAAAAATGTCGACATACTAATCGTCTTCCTAATTTGCTTAAGATTTCATGGCACTGCCTAGGCACACTGTAACTCATTTCTCTCAAAATGTGTGCTATATAGCTCTGCGTGTGTGACAGTGAAGAAAACTTGTATGGTGGGGCGGCCTGGTGGGGTTGACGTGATTTCGTGTATGATTTCCTCCAGTTTGCTGTTGCTTACAGATCTCATATCAGGACACATAAATATGTTAAGAACAGGAACAATGGATGAGGAAATGAGAACAGAAAAAAAAAAAGTAACTGAAATTTTTGAAGAGAAGGGTAAAGAGTTAAATTCTTTTAATGAATTAATGTTTGTTGAGTCCGTCAGCGAAAGATGATGAGGACAAGCCGTGATGGTCGTCTGGTTTCTCTCTCTCTCTCTCTCTCTCTCTCTCTCTCTCTGATGCACATATCCTGTCATCAATTTCTGAAGCTGGTTGCATATGCAACACTAAATGCCTTTAATGGCTTCTCTGACTCTTTCAGAAATCTGAATCATTTTGCCATAATTACAAAGTTGAGTCAACATCAGCAGTTACGCCATGGATTCCTCTTTTCCTGACATTTCTTTCTCTCATTTTTTCAAGGCTTTCCTGATGATATTAAATTAATTACTAGACCGTGATGTTTCAACATTTTGGCACACCTCCTGCTTGTGTTTTTTGTGTAAACAAAACCCAATGCGTTTTTTTTCTTTTCTTTTTGGATTTCTGAAAACTTTGTAAATTAGCAGAACTTCAGTACAGTAGATGTCAGCTTAAATGGTGCAACCCGTGCAACATTCAACTTGACCTGTTGCAAATTAAACCCTCATCAGATTCATGAAGAAGGCAAGCAATTGTTGCATGCTCTTTCAGAGTTGGGTTTTGTTAATACATTTAGACTTGTTATATATATGGAAACTAAATTGTATATTCCCTTTCAATCCTCACCAAGAGGATGAATTGAAGATGGAGACGAAGAAGAAAACTCTCAGAAAATTTCAAATGGGTTCCATTTTTTAATGATTCGTGCTAAATTCCAAACAGATATTAACTAAAAGAAACTCTTGTCAATATTCTGACATTGATATTTTCAAGCTCGTGAAGTGCTTTTTTAGTGCTAACAAAATACCTTTAGAAAATTAATCTAAACGCATACATAGGCTTAGTCAAATAGGATAGAACGGATTTGCTCCCCACTCTGTACCTGAATTCGAAATTCAAATCACCCTCATCGTAGTTTAGGTTAGACTAAATTAGAATATCACTTGTATAAAAATAAAATAAAAATCTAAACCTACATACTTCACTGCAGATGATGCCGCTAATATGGGCCATGGCCTCTCAACTTCTGTTGATTGGGAGCATAGGTTACCCCTCTATATTGTATCTTCCTTCTATTTTGACATCTTTGGGCTTCCTTGCCGTAGAGGTTTTATTTTGTAATTTTTATTTTTGCATAAATAAATAAAAATTGTTCAATTTTCATCATGCATTCAAATTTAATTAATGTATTCTATCATGTATCAAATAAAAAGATGTAAACTAGAATTCTCAAGCACTTCATACGTATGAGATTGATTTACATATTTTGTTTTTATATAATTTTGTTATCATATATAAAACATGAAGAAGTGCTTCAAGGGTTGTCAAATCCAATTCTGTTCAGAAAGAAAGAAAAAAAAAACATGCGACATGAACACTGTGGCCCACATGTATTAGACGACTTTGAAATTTTGAAAAGTCAAGTTGCGCTCCACAATGTTTGACATTCCAATCTACAATGTTTGAGACTCAATTTATTGGGCCAAATTAGTTTTGGTCCAATCCCCTGTTGGTATATAAATGATTTGGGCCTGGATTGAAAGCAAATCAATCCTCTCAAACAATTGCTGTGTTTCGCATGGTGGACCACACATAAAGTTGGACTATTTCATGCTATCATGGATTGGACTGGACTATCAGACAAATCCTTTGTTTTAGAAAAAATTGATAATTACATAGACACCCCTCTATGTGTCAAATTCATTGATGTAGGCTTTTGGTAATCACCTCACTGAATTTTGGGGTCTTTTGTTTTTGCTATATGAGTTGCAGACTAATAATTGGAAGCAGCTTAGCATGTGTTCTGATTCTGAACACTTTCTCAATTATGAGGTATTTGGTTTTTAGTCAAATCCTGCAACTGTAAACCTATGTTCACGAACATGAATATGGCGTTACGGATACGCAATACGAGATACAAGGAAATGACCAATCTCAAAAAATAGGACATGGACATGGCAATTAATTTTTTTATATATATAATAATTCTTATATATATTTATCTTAAAAAAACAAAATATTGATGTTCATACTCCAATTTCACCGGAGCATATAGTGAAATTCAAGTTTTCCAAGCCTTTCAAATGTAATTTTATATGAATTATAATTGAATTAACACATTAGTTTAGACACGGGGATCCAATGAATGTTCGAGGAGTGTCCAAGTGTTTGACACTTCGACACTTGCTGTAAACTTCTTTCTGCATACCACAGCCCACAGGAAGCTTTCAGCTAAACCTCCTTGGGACTGTCTTCCCTAACCATTTTCAGAAGAAGAAAAAAAAGCATTGATATAGAAGGAAGGAAATTAACACCGTAATTTAACCTTTTAAAAAAAAAAGCACTCTGTTTTAACATTTTGTCCAAAGAAGCATTGAGGATCTGGTGATGTACTTCTTGCTAGTAATAAAATTGGAAGGTGTACAGAATTCATCTTTAGTGTGGTACCTTTCCTCTTATTGCAATCTCTCTTGATGCTTTTATTATTTATTAAAAGAAAACACAGCACATAGTTTCACTTTCATGGCAAAATTATATTTTTGATCCTGCTATTGTCACTCATTTTCCACTTTGACATAGTTCATGATTTTCCTACATAAACTGGGATTTGTTTCCTTATGAAAGCATGCATAAGTTATTTGACATAAACTTCAAATTTAGACTTGAGCAAAAGAGTCGACGACAATCATGTCATGTTAAAGATTTACCCCACCGCCAAATTAAACAGGTTCAGTCTTCAAAGAACACGCATTTCCACCAACAATGGCGTAAATGCTCTGCTGAGAAAAGGCACAAGTGGTTCATGCATTTACATTTTTACATTCAGAATTTTTTTTCTTGGTCCCCCCCCATTCTGCAATCTGAACTTGGCCATTCAATTTACAGCTAATGCATGTTGGTAAAGTTGATGAGTACTGTGGCATAGTAACGTTGTACATGTCCTTAATTGTTTGTACACCACTTGCAAAAGCTACAATTCAAGCTTGAATCAGAATCCATTTTTGCCATGGTTAATTGCATGACTGGCTGCTGCTAGAGTTCTGTCAACCAAAAAGAAAAAAAGAAAAAAAGAGACCAAAAATGGCTGGCTAATTAGACCTCATCTGCACTGGCCATGCATGCTAATATTGCAGCTACTTAAGGCCTCCTGTTTTTAGAAAGACCACTGACCTACGAGACACCATCCATCAGATGCCAATGTCCTACAAAGCATTGGCCACCACCTGAGTTTGGAAACTCTTTGTGTTTTCTTCAAATTAATGCAGTTGTGGTAAGCAGAAATGTATTTATGAATTAAATCACTAATTAATGCCTGATTCTCCCACCAAGAAAATTGTTCACTGGGTAATGATTTAGGCCTGATCAGAACCGCTGCTCCTTTATTCAATCAATTCTGAACAACATAAATAGATGGGGTCTGAGTCTAAGCATCATCACAGAAATTAAACATGGAAGCAAAAACCTCTGTGTTTCTAGCATTGGCAATATGCTCATTGTTCATCAATTTGGCCCAATGCAGCCAACTAATCTACCAGGGCAAGTGGAAGCTGCTGAAGAGAAGCATTGGAGTCTCAGCAATGCACATGGCATTGTTACCAAATGACAAAGTCATCATCTTTGACAGAACAGATGCTGGTCCATCCAACCTCACTCTTCCACAAGAGAAGTGCGCAAGAGTTCATCATCAATCAGCTCATGAAGCCACTGATTGCTATGCTCATTCTGTTGAATTCAACCCCGCAAACCGCGATTTTCGACCACTTACTATATCAACCGACACATGGTGTTCTTCAGGTGCATTGTCACAAGATGGTGTGCTTATACAAAGTGGAGGGTATGATGATGGATACAAAGTTGTTAGGTACTTCAAGCCCTGCTTAGACTGTGATTGGATTGAGGAACAAAATGGCCTTATTGTACCAAGATGGTATGCTTCCAACCAAGTCTTACCAGATGGAAGAATCATTATTGTTGGTGGGAGATTTCAGTTCAATTATGAGTTCATCCCCAAAACCTCAACTAATGACAAGAAGCTATACCAACTTCCATTCCTTGAAGAAACAATGCACTTGCCAAAGGTACCCAACAATTTGTACCCTTTTTTACACCTCTCAACTGATGGGAATCTCTTTATTTTTGCAAACGACCGCGCAGTTCTTTTCGATTATGTGCAAAACAAAGTTGTTACAAAGTTTCCAGTCATGCCAGGAGGTGTTTCGAGAAACTATCCAAGCACTGGCTCATCTGCCCTGCTTCCTATTAGCCTTGTGGGAAATAACAGCTCTCCAAGCGTTGAAGTTTTGGTCTGTGGAGGGACATTTCCTGATTCGAATGTAAAGGCCAATGCTGGCATATACATGCCTGCATCAAAAAGCTGTGGTAGATTAATAATCACAGAAAAAAACCCAAATTGGGAAATGGAGGAAATGCCCATCAACAGAGTCATGGGTGACATGATTTTGCTGCCAACAGGGGATGTGCTGATCATAAATGGTGCGGCTAGTGGAACCGCTGGTTGGGCAGTGGCAAGAGAACCGGTTCTGAACCCGGTTCTTTACAAACCAAACCATGAAAAAAGGGGCCGGTTTGAGCTCATGAGTCCTACAACTATACCTCGCTTGTATCACTCAACAGCACATTTGCTATCTGATGGGAGAGTTTTGGTTGGTGGCAGCAACCCAAATGTGAACTACAATTTCACTACTTTGTACCCTACTGAGCTCAGTCTAGAAGCATTTTATCCACCATATTTGAGTACATCATCAAGGTCCAGGCCATCGATAGATTCGATCAAACCGGGAGTGGTCTTACTTACTTGCAGAAATTTTACTTGGGATTTAAGACAAATTATGTGCCGGACAAGATTTACGTGACCATGGTGGCTCCATCATTTACTACACATTCTTTTGCCATGAACCAGAGGGTGCTAGTTTTGGACTTCAGCCAAGTGGGGAAGAATGGCAATATATCTGGTTCTAAAGGCTACATAAATCTTGAGGGTTTTGCACCAGCAAGGCCTGAATTGGCACCGCCAGGATATTACTTATTGTTTGTGGTGTGTGATGGGATACCAAGTAGAGGATGTGGGTTCGCATTAAGAAGTTGTGATTGAGTATGGCTGTAAATGATGAAGGTTAATTAATTAATTTGAGATCTCTGATTATATTTATTTTCATGTCATTTATAATTTACATACAGAAAAATTCAGCATAAATCTAAAGTAGAGTTACTTGTCAATGAGAGAAGTTTCATTAAGAACAAACTTACAAATAAAAAAGCTTAAAGATTAGTTTAACATCACCTCAAAGCGTGGAAAAAAAATTCCTTGGATTTGGCCCTCACAATTTTTTGTTGTTGTCAATCTTTTCTTTTATCAGTTGAAATATAAGGCAATAAAACCTTATAATTACAGTACTGGCCCCCCAAAAGACAAGCTACTAGCTCCGCCATTAACATAATACGTATGTTTTGCCGAAAAGGAAAAAAGAAAACCTAGTACACATACATGCCCACAATATGTGCTTTAGTGTGAGCTGATCAAAAGACCTCTTTGTATATGGGACGCCAGATTAGGAAATTGTTATGGTTAGTTAATTAGTATCATGATGCATCCCGGAAACACAATAAAAGGGATCGATGAACGTCAAATCTTAAAAGAAGAACTAAAATCCGCTACCATTCTGGAATCCACTAGAAAAAAATGAAAATATTCTCAGTAACTTCATTCATATAAAAACTTCTAATTTTCAATATCTGAAAAATAGGGGCCTTACACCCCTCCTTCCTTTGCTCATGTATGTTTTTATTTTTTCTTCTTTGTGTAATGTTGTTTTGTGCCTGATCCAACCGGCAGCTATAGAATGTGGGCGGTTGGAATGGGGGTGGGGTGGAAAGTGGTGGGTCGTGAGTTGCAGAGAGAGGAGAGAGAGTTTTCCAACAACAACAAAATTAATTTTTTTCTTCAGTTTTTTCAATTATTTTAATTGTTAATTGATTCTTTAATTTTATATTTTTTTTATAATTTATTTTTATCAACTGATGTTGCACAATATATTGGAGTTTAGGTGAGCCATTGATTGCCAGGTTATCATTTAATGGATAACTTAACAGTCAAACTACGGGAGGTATGAAAGTGGTAGAAAATCAAATTTTGGGTACGAAGTTGAGACGAAAAAAACTTCGTAGTAAAGTCATAATTTTAGGAAACCTTCGAGTAGTAAAGTAAAATTAACCATTTATTTTAAAATGCACAAAATTCAAAATTCCAACAAGATTGTTTCATCTTACACCAACGTTGGATTATATTATCTTATCTCAAACTTATCATCGGACTATTATCAATGATTTGCACAAAATCTAAAAATACGATAAGATAAGATTTCGGGGGTGTATTCAATTTAACTTTTAAAAACTTTTTGTAAGTGAGTGACTTTGAAGGAGTTGACAAATTCTTAATGCTTTTACATACTTTATAAACTTAAAGTGATATATTTTCGTATACTTTTATCATAGAGTTTTACATACTTTTATCTACTTTTTAAAATATTTATTTTATGAATATTACTTTATACTTTTGAAAAATGTTCTCTCACATCTCTCTCTCTCTCTGCCCATTCCCATTCTCTGTGTGGCCTGAATGTACCCTCAGCATCAATGTACATTGCTTTTCCCTCACCACCTCCTTGATCTAATGGGAGCTGAAACATCAAAATGATTTAGATGTGCACTACAGTGAATCGAAATTATAGGTTGTAGTTGGGTGGTTTCTGTACCAGCACAACATGTTAAAGAGAAAAGAAAGTCACTTACTTGGCAAGTGACACAGCGTGTGACACAGCTGGGTCTTTCCAGAAAGGAACTCACCAGATATCTCAGTAATAGATCCAGTATCGATTCCTCCTGTCAGAAGAAAACCACGCGGAAACTTTGATACCACAGAATTATCAACTGAAGTTTAAAGTATTACATTCCTATTGATAAAGGACTCAATTCTAAGACCTGGAAAGTTCATGAAATTGGAGACAGGTCTTGGTTAAAAAAAGAAGAATACTGGAAACTGACCCTCCAATATCTTATCAAGTTGTGGTGAGAAATTGGAGGGAGGGTGGGGTATGTGAGGGGCAGGCTGGGGTTGGGGATGTAATCAAGTGGCTGGCTGCGGATGAAAGCTGCACCTTGGCACCTTGGCAACGGCCAAAGCAGCGGTACGATCGATTCATTGATAAAGTTTTGGGTAAATTTGCGAGACTTTTAGTGTTAAGAATTAGCCTTAAAAGTATTGAAAAGTCATTCATTTAACAAAGTTTTCAAAAGTCATAAACTTTTTGAATATACAAAACATTTTAAACAATATTTAAAGTCACAATTGAATACCACCGAACTCTTCAAAACTATTTTAAAGTCAAAATTGAATAACCCCAACGTTATACTCCCTTCATCTCGCACCAACAGTTAAATCATATTCTCTCTTCTTCATCCGTCATGGTTATCTATGGTATCTACGGTATCATCATTCAATACGCTTTTCAGACAAACAGAATAAAAAAATTGTTCTTAATTAAGCAAATGAAAATTGTGCGCGCATATGGAACAGAAGTTTATTCATTGACAGATACTCAGTTCAAAATATTAAAAATCGTACAACTAGGGCATATGGAAAAATCTTCTTACAGAATAGTTAACAATATTTCCCCAAAAATCTAGCCAACCTGTGTTTATCGCGTGGCCCGCCATTAGACCTAGGTTATCATTTTCCCCAAAATCCAGCCAATCTGTGCTTAATGCTTATCCTTGGGACGCCATTAGTCCCACCACGTTTGTACTACAACCTCACGCACTCACTCAGTTTCTTCTTCCAGTACTACTTCTCATCCTCTGCCGCTCTTTTGCTTTCTTTTGGTCCCAACGTTATACTCCTTTCCTTTTATAAAAAAAAGTTTAGCCATGGAAGAAATTATACCCTCATCTTCTCCACCACAACTTTGTCAAGAAAACTCAGTCTCATTCCAACAACGTCTCCAGTTCATAGTTCAGAACAGGCCTGAATGGTGGGTGTATTCGATTTTCTGGCAAGCCTCCAAAGACAGCAATGACCAAGTTGCCTTGTCATGGGCTGGCGGCCATTTCAAAAGCCCTAGGGACTTGGCATCCAAAAGAAGCAACAAAGTGGTCAATAATAAACATTTTGTTGAGAGGAAGAAGGTGATTAACAACAGAGAAGCTGAATCTCTTTTCCATGAAGAAATGGACTTGGACATGAGGCTGGTTGATCATGGAGTTGGAGATGTTACTGATTCTGAGTGGTTTTACTTTTACAGCATTTCTTTAACCCAGTCATTTGTTGCAGGCCATGCGACAAATAATATTATTCTGGGCCGTTCGTTTTGCTCTGGTGGTTTTGTTTGGCTTGCAGGTGACCATGAGCTTCAGTTTTATGAGTGTGAGAGAGTGAAAAAGGCTAGAATGCATGGAATTAAATCTCTGGTTTGTATTGCAACTCCGTGTGGGGTTCTTGAGCTGGCTTCTCTGGATGTGATCAAAGAAGATTTGGGTGTCGTGCATCTTTCAAAATCATTATTTCTATCAGACAACAACAGGGTTTCAAAGCAGGACAGCCGTGACGGCAATGCACTTGTTCCTCCCCTGGAAAGTGGGATGCTTTCAGGAGGTCAAAAAGATTTGACCAAACAAGGTAAGCTTGGAATTTGATTGGTAGTTATTATCAAACATTGACCAAAACTGCTGACAATGTCATATTTTATTTTAGGACATACGGTTCTAAAATTTCAAACAATTTCTACTGACATTTGATATGTTATTGTAACACTATCTTTTATACATTTTGACAAGAAGGTGAAACAAAAGAAGCTGCACCTATCAATATAGGTGGGTCTTCATCAGACTCTGCCGACAATTTCACTTCTGATAATACAGAGAGTACCCGATTGAAAAAGATAGGAAGGTCATCATCAAACCATGCACCACAATTATTGAAACATGTCGAGGCGGAGAGACAGAGGCGGGAGAAGCTTAACCATAGATTTTATGTACTCCGCTCAGTAGTTCCGAATGTGTCGAAGATGGACAGATCTTCTTTGCTTGCGGATTCTGTGGCATACATCAATCAGCTCAAAGCAAAGATTGAAGAATTGGAGGATAAAATCCAATCACAACCCCAAAATCCCGAAAGGGGAAATGTGAGCAATGCTGATCATCATCACTATAGCCAAAGCACCAGCCCCATAGTTGATTTTCATCATTCAAACAATAACAATACTAATAGAGCAGCTGCTGCTCTGGAAGTGGATGTGAAGATTTTAGGCTCAGAAGCCGTGATACGAGTTCAGTGTCCAGATCAAGAATACCCGTATGCTAAATTGATGAATGCACTCAAATCCCTTCGGCTACAAGTTTATCATGCAAGCATTTCAAATGTGAAAGACTTGATGATTCAAAATGTTGTGGTAAGAGTGCCTTATGGGTTCACTAGTGATGAGGCCATGAGAATGGGTATTATAAAAAAATGGTACAATTAGTTTCCCTATAAGCTAATGATGAGGACAACGATTTTGCTAGTTCTTCTTCTTTTTTACTTGTTGTTGTAACTCAAAATCCGTGAAAGCTAATATTTGAGGGTACACTTCTTTTCTAATGCGTAGAAAATGATAGGTTGATTCCTTGTTTGGTAGGAACGGTGGTTCTTTTTTCTAGTAACATAATAGTACATATGTTCTTTATGCCAGAAAAGTAAAAAGAAAAACTTAGTACACTGTGACATATGCCAATTCAATCAAGTCACGTTCCTGCGTCACATACCAGAAATATTACAAGCATTGGCAATCTTAATCTGTTCAATCTTCGTCAATTTGGTCGTTTGCAAGCTACCTGAAGAGAAGAAGTAGGGGAATCTCAGCAATGCACATGGCATTGTTACCCAAATCACAAATCCCTTATCTTTGACAAAGCAGATGCGGGTCCATCCAACCTTTTACTTGTTTAGGACAAATGATAGGCCCAAGGCAGACAGCTGGAGGCCCATCTGTTTTTGTGGCCCCAATTTCAATCACATGCATGCAACTGGTTAACCCATGTCATCATTAGTAGATCTAGTAAATTGAGGGCTCATTTGGGAGTGATTCTGGGAACTACCTCTTATGTGCTTATCCATATAATCACTTAAATTATGGGTAGAAGCATCTCATGTGCTTCTCCATAAAATCACTTAAAATCACTTATGGCATATTTACATATCAGTAATGGAGAAAGTAAGAAATCAGAGAATTTAGGAATCAAGGAAGTATTGAATCGATATGGAATGAATCATTCCCATTAAGCTGTTTACTAAACATATGGAATTGGGTTGATTCCCATTGTTATTGTTTACTAATTTTCATGAATCAGAATCCAAATTAATTTGATTACTAAAATGCCATGCACATTTTCTCCACATCACATATATAATTCTTAAATTGGCTAAGGAGATTAAATTAATCCTGCAAACTAGTAAGGTGATGTAAACATGAGGAATCAAATTACAAAACAAGATGAATAGCAAGAACCCAGTTCAATGATAGTGTTAATAACACCTTTGTCCAGAGCCAATTTCAAATGAAAAAATAAACTCCAATAACACCTTGGAGCATCTTTGAACTTCTTCTTGGCACGAGTATTTATTTTTTTAGGGTTTGGGGTGTTTTGGAATTATGATAAAGTGGTAAGGGCATTTTTGGAAGTTAATAAAGGAAAACATGAATGGGAATCGTATCGACTAACCCCTCCTTAGTTGATCTGATACCTAGTTTTGAGAGGATGTGATTACGGATTTTGAGGTATGGCCGACTTATTTTTTTCATTACTGATTGCAAGTAAACGCAGGGAAAATCAGGAATGGAAATCACTCTTTCCTCTCATACCCATTACTGATACGTAAACATGCCCTTAAAGTGATTATTTGAAGAAATGATTCTCCATAAAAATGTTTTTTTGGCCGATGCAGAATCACTCCCAAACAAGTCATAATTTACTCATGCACTCGAGATCTTGTGTTCGAATCTCCCTTCCTCATTATCACATGTATACAAAAATAAAAAATAAGCTTACTGCTTGTATAAAAATAAAAAATATACTTCAGATTTACGATTGTATTATTGTATTTATATTCTCATGTAATCCTCCAACATTGCAGTTGGCAAAACCAAGGTGTGATTTGCATGTAGTATATATATATTTTTGGGGAATACAAAACCTTTCGTTTAGGTTAATCATCCTCCCATCTTGACCAAGTACCTTATTGTTGTTTAGTGAAAATGACTCAAATGTTCCTTTAGCTGCTCAGTTGAAAATATGTTATTCCTGACAATTCTATTCAACGTTGAATATCTTATTATTACTTTTACGATTAAGAAAATAAATCAACATGTGATAGAATGATTGATCTCGATGCTCTGCAGTTCTCTGCGTGTTAAAATCTTATCGATCGGCCAAAACCAAAAACACAAAAAACTTCAGTCAAGAGAAAGAATGAAGTGGTGAAATAATCACAATGGTAATTTTAGTGTGGGAATGGGCGAATATATGAAAAGAAGACACAACTCACAGGATGGGGCAATGATTTGATGGAGATTGATTGGGGAAGAAGAAGACACAACTCACAGGAAATGGAATACTTAGAAAAACGGAGCTGGAGTTGGGGATTACGGGGTAGGTAGGGGAGGTCAGAGAAAGAGGGGAGAGAGAGAATGTGCAAACATTGCGAGTTTTAATCATTTTTAATGTTTACCAAATCTGTTAATGTCTCTAATGATGAAATTAGCCAGCCTGGCGGCTAATGTTGGAGGAGATGCTCCAAATCTTTAATTTTTTTTCCATGAAAAACTTTCACACTTGGTTCACGATTTTGTCTCATTACTTGTTTTAATATCTACTTATTTTGAATCTTGTTCAAAACAGTCACAAAAACTTATTCGGTGACGGTTAAAGTACGAGTGACCCACAAATTTATACCCAAAAAAAAAAAAAAAAATCAAATTAGTAAATTATATATGTGTTATAAAATTGGTGGGTTCGCGGAAATTAGAGTGACAAGAAATCTTTGATCTTGGCTTTGGTGAGCCACAAATTCCAATATAAATTAACACTGACATGGCCATGTTACCAAATCGTGAACACGTCATCGCTATGGTACTCACCTGACCATTGAGCCTAGTTTTTGGACACAAAATTTGTAAGAAATTTATGGGGGAATAATCACACCAAAAATTATCTAGATCAATAAATGAGTCTTGTGAATATGCTTAATAAACGGGTTTTTTGTCAATCAATTTAATAAATAGAAAAGTTGATATATGTGTTAATTAATTTATTTTAAATTATTTTTTGATCCAATGTTGTTCTTCATGTCTTTTTTTTTTTTGAGTGAATTGGATAACTGTAATTTATGTGTTAATTACGAAAAAGAATTGCTTATGACCATAATTAATTAACAAATTAAGTGCTTATGACCATAAATATTTTGGTATATTAATTATGTTGTCTTTTTTTATTCCCCTTTTAATCACATCCATGAATTCTATTGATTGCATTCATGATTTTGTATATTAACGTTGTCTTTTTCTGTTCTTCTTTTAACCCAAAAAAATTGTTGGCTTTCTTTCTTCTTGTTTACGACCTCTTTATTAGGTAAATTGAAGAAACGAAAAAAAAGGTATATTGAAAATAACAAAATACCTATATGTCAGGTAGATTATGTTTCATACTTCCCCCAATAATCAGGTACACTCCTATATTTACCTAGTAAGTTATGTAAATAATCTCACATTTACCTAGTATTTAGGTACATAATCTCACATATTTAGATATTAGGTACATAAAAATGTCATCAATAGTTTTCTTGTTTATCTTGTTTTTCTCAAGTTGTTTATTTGTTGATATGCTTAAACACCACAAATCAACTTGATAAGATTAAACATATTGTGTTTTCAATATTTAGATGTTTAACTCATGCATGCATAGGCATAATTTCATGTGGGTGCTTGCCTCATCGATTAGTATAATATGTGGGTCTTTATTTTTATTGATTAAATTGTATTTTATCCATATATTAGGTAAATATTCACAATGAAATAATTCAAATTTTAAATTCTAAAATTCAATTACAAGGAAATAAGGCATTTAAATTTGGATTTTCAATGTGTTTCCTTATTTTTACCTCAAAGGGAAAATCGACACAACAAAAAAAAGTAATAAAAATTAAAGGACCTGCATCTAAAACTAAAACGGTGAGGACTTAGCCTAATGACAACTAATCGTTTTGGTTGTGTATATGCTCATTATTGACTCGAACCAATGCTGCCCTAGGTGTATATGCTTTTCTGGTTGTGTACACATGCTTTATCATTTGTAGGAAGATGAAGTCCTGGATTCGAAAGCGACCTTCTTTCCATCAAAGCAAAAAAATTGGAATAATATGTGCCGAACCACTGCCAGCCACAATGGCTCTGGAAAATTGGAAAAGGTTTCGAAGATGAAAGTGTTTCCAAAGGTCAAAGCAGTTGCATAAACATGCATGTGATTGTTATACATGGAATTATAAGGTGGTCCTAATCAAATCCTTACAAGATGGGACGAAAGGAAAGCAACCCATCAAATTAATCACGTCAATGGGCATTTACTGCTCTGTGTTTTATCACATATGGGACAATGCTTCCTTCCTACGTACGAACAACAGTTGGAAAAAAGTACACAGATGGATAAAAGGTGATTCCTAGGATCATTCAGATTTCAGAACACATTGTTCACGCACCAACTTCTTTGACTCCCTCCCCTGCTTTGTTCATTGACGCTCTCTTCCTGTGCTTTCTAGCCTCGTCTAGTCTCATCGTAAAAATCATCACAAGATTTTATCAATCCACGTATTACAACATATATTAGCGGAGATTAATTGTTGTTTTAGTTTGCTGACCCCACCTCAGTCCTACACAAACTGTTGTTGACATATGTAGTACAAACTTAATTACTGCAGCATTCGTTTTCATGGTGTCAAAGTCGGCGGGGCATATACAAATCTTTAATCCATGTGCTATAGTGACTGCACATGGAGCATGTACATGCCCTCAATCAAACGACCCAATTAAGTCTACCCATCAGGTATTGGCAATGAAAGTAGTTGGGGGTACACTGTTCATCATGGGCATGCATTCATCACAGAAATTGATTGTAAGCATGGAAGCAAAAACCTCCTCTGTGTTGTTAAAATTCGGATTCGCCATCTTATATATTTAAAAGGTCACATCGCATGTTACACCCTCACCTTCAACTGAAGATCTAATCATGTAGCATATATATGGGGACAAATAATAGTTGAGAGATAATTGGTGGTGTTGGGAGGCCCTTTCTGAACGTAATCCTGTCTCCTTGAGGCCACAGAGATGAAGCACGAGTTCACCTATAAATTTTGTTAGGTGGGAGGGTTGTAGCGATCGCCAGAGGAGGTAGATACATTTTTTATTATTTTTCATTCAATTTCTCTTTGTTCGAAGAGCCATATTTTGAGAGTATTGGACGCGGCGGAGGGGAAAGTAATTATTATTTATCTGGTTTTCTGATTTTCTTCGATTTGGTGAGGGCCCAAATGTTTATTAAGAGGGTGTATTCAATTCTAATTTTTAATGACTTTTACATATTTTATACAATTAAGCGATATACTTTCATATACTTTTATCATCGAGTTTTACGTACTTTTATCTACTTTTTTAAATATTTATTAATGAATAATATTTATCATAGAGTAGTATAATGAAAAAAGAAATTGCTTCTAATATTTATATTTTGTATGGTGAATTAACTAGTCCTCATATGGAACAAGTAGCCAAAAAAACAAAAAACAAAAAACAAAAACAATTGGATACAATTTGTAAAAGCAAATAAATATTTTTCCATGTCTAAGAACTTTTTACTTGAGGAATAGTTAATAAGGGTAAACTTGAAAAACAAAAACTAACTTGTGCGATGTATTAATGATATTGTTTTAAGTGTAAGGAAAGTGACACTTGTCATGAGGAGAAGGGAGAAGGTTCAAAAGAGAAGTTTGCTAACATTCCCTTTTATTATTTATTTAGTTCGTAGTTTTCTTCGACTTGGTGAGTGCCCAAATGTTTATTAAATCTCTTATGATTTAGATGAGGGAGGGCGTAACAACGTCCGCAGAGAAGTCTTTTTCCAATCAGTAGACGTTTTCTTTTCCTTACATAACATAATCCGTGATTTGATTTATTATCAAAAAAGCATAAGATTACAGGCAATGTTAGGAAGAAAAAGCAAATCATATCGATTGACAGATCATCAAAGTTCAACGTAACAAAATTGTACTTATATAAAGAAATGAAAGTTGTATTATTATTAGATGGAAGAAAAGTTCATATTCATTGACAGATATAAGCAAAATTCAAAAATATTAAAAACCGTCCAATTGGAGGGAGAGAAGAAGAAAAATTTCCAAAAATCCAGCCACATTCATAAATCTCTCCTGCGTTTATCACGTGGCATACCATTAGTCTTTGCATTTAGACCATAATCAAGCATAGATCCAACCACAAGTAGGTCTCCCTTTAAAACTTCTGATCCAAAATATAGAAAAAATCTCTTATCAGTGGAGGAGTACGTGTCCCTTTATTAATTCCCATATTCAATCATCACAACTCATCACATCTCACAAACACTGAGAGAACCTCACTCTCAACTCACTCACTTTCTTCTTCTACTTCTTCTCATCCTGTGTCTCAGTAGCCAAAAAAAAAAAAAAGGTTTAGCCATGGAAGAGATTATAGCCTCATCTTCTTCACCCCAATTTTGTCAAGAAACCGCAGCCACATGTCAACAGCGTCTCCAGTTCATAGTTCAGAACAGGCCCGAATGGTGGGTGTATGCGATTTTCTGGCAAGCCTCGAAAGACAGCAATGACCAAATCTCTTTGTCATGGGCTGGTGGCCATTTCAAAAGCTCCAAGGACTTGGCATCCAAGAGAAGCAACAAAGTGATGAACAACTACCAACCCAAATTTGGGTTCAACAATGTGGAGAGGAAGAAGGTGATTAACAGAGGATGTGCTGAATCTCTTTTCCAGGAAGATTTGGAGGACTTGGACATGAGGCTGGTGGATCATGGAGTTGGAGATGTTACTGACTCTGAGTGGTTTTACTTTTACAGCGTTTCTTTAACCCAGTCATTTGCTGCAGGCCATGCCACTAACAACATTTTGGGTCGAGCATTTTGTTCTGGTGGTTTTGTTTGGCTTGCAGGTGCTCATGAGCTTCAGTTTTATGAGTGCGAGAGAGTGAAAGAAGCTAGAATGCATGGAATTCAAACTTTGGTTTGTATTGCAACTCCATGTGGGGTGCTTGAACTGGCTTCTCTGGATGTGATCAAAGAAGATTGGGGTCTTGTGCACCTGTCCAAATCACTCTTTGGATCAGACAACAACAGGATCTCCAAGCAAGGCAGCCGTGACGGCAATGCACCTGTTCCTTTTCCGGAAAGTGGGATGTTTTCAGGACCTCAAAAAGACTTCCCCAGACAAGGTAAGCATCAAGTTTAAGTTAATAGAGAGTGGCTGATGCCATATTATATCAAATATTGACAAAAAATGCTGACAATGACATGGTAAATTATTTTAAACATTTCGTTGAAAATTTTCAAACAATTTCGCTTGACATTGATATCACATTTTGACCAGAGGGTGATACAAAAGAAGCTGCACCTATCAATATTGGTGGCTCCTCATCAGACTCACCTTCTGATTCTGTTGGCAATTTCGCTTCTGAAAACACAGAGAGGACTCGATTGAAAAAGAGAGGAAGATCAACAAACCATGGACCAGGTAGAGAATCACAATTGTTAAACCATGTTGAGGCTGAGAGACAGAGGCGAGAGAAGCTTAACCATCGCTTCTACGTCCTCCGCTCTGTTGTTCCAAATGTGTCGAAGATGGACAGATCTTCTTTGCTTGCAGATGCTGTGGCATACATCAATCAACTCAAATCAAAGGTTGAAGAATTGGAGGCCAAAATCCAATCACAACCCCAAAATCCCAAAATGGGCAATGTGAGCAATCTTGATCATCACAGCAGCCAAAGCACCAGCTCCATAGTTGATTTTCATCATTCAAGTAGTAATAATAATAATAATAATAATAATAATAATAGAGGAGCTGGTGTTGTGGAAGTGGATGTAAAGATTTTAGGATCGGAAGCGATGATTCGTGTTCAGTGTCCAGATCAAGACTACCCATATGCTAAGTTGATGAATGCGCTCAAATCCCTGGGGTTACAAGTTTATCATGCAAGCATTTCAAGTGTTAAAGAGATGATGATTCAAGATATTGTGGCAAGAGTGCCTTATGGGTTCACTAGTGAGGAGGCCATGAGAATGGGTATTATAAAAAGGTGGTACAACTAGAAATTATAAGTCAACCAGTAACTAGTTTTTCTGTAAGCTAACGAGGACAATATGATTATCCTCATTCTCCTTCTGTAGAGTTGTTTTCAAATTAATAATTTCTTAGCCTACCCACCACCTGCTCTGTACGTATTTGAATCAATTCCGAAAAATGCTTTGGTGTTTGGCAAAAACAGGAAAAAGAGAAAATGCTATATGGTGATCTATTTTTAGTAACGTACTTTTACATCGTGTATGTTTGTACATGAAATAAATGCACTAAACACTACCCACCAATGCAAGCACGTGCAAGAGTTGAATGTGTAATTTTTATTTATTTATGACTTTTTATCACAAATGATTTTTGAAGTTTACGAAATTATCGTCTTTCATTCTTAATTGTTTTTTGTGACACTAACGGTCCTTAAGGTTATCCTCCACACATCAAAATGGTCACTGTTTATGTCAAATTTTTTGTTAAAATGTTGATGACATATATGTGGCGCCATACATCTAATAATATAGTAACACGTAGATTTAATAAAATATTTAATATATTTAAATTCATTTAATTTTTTTAGGAAAAAGAAAAAGGAAATTAAAACTTGAATTTAAATATATAAAATCCTGTTGCTAGCCCTCCCATTCTGTCTCCTCCTCTGCCATATTCGCCTTCTGCTCTCTCTTCTCTTCTCTCTATGTTCTATCTCTCCTTCTAGAGAAGCGTCGGCGGCCCTATCTTACCATTTTTCATTACTGTGGCTGCATAGTTGAGCTCAACATATCCACAGTTCATGTCGAGTACCAGTATCTGGGTTAATGAATCACATACCCAACTCATGTGCAGCTATAGGTAAACACCAATTCAACTTCTACCATCATAGCAACCACAAACCATTTCAAGTAGGGGTGGGCAAGGTCTGGTTCGGTCTGGTTCTCACATCAAACTGGAACCGAAATCGATATTATTTAACTGGGCTGTTTAAGTAGTTTTTTTAAAAAAATTGGCCGGTTCGGTTATGATCGGTTCCGGTTTTGAACTGAATTATTAATTTTTTTTTAAAAAAAATTTCAAAAATAATATAAGTTTTTTTTGGTCTGGTCCGGTTTGGTGTTGTGTAAAATCAAAATCGAAATCGGTTCGGTCTGATTTCTGTCCGATTTGTTGACTTTTTTGGTCAACCTATTTTTTTTACGGGTTTTTTTTCTCCAAGTCCAATTTGGTGTTCTTGTTTTCTGGTCCCAGTGCCCACCCCTAATTTCAAGTTCATAACAAAGACCATACCCATTCCATATTTGGACCTCTATGCCTTCCTCAACCATTGAAACTGATTATGTTCTTGCATTAAATCCCCACTCGGTTCTTTGCTTGCCTGACCATCACCCCTAAATCTAATGAGAGAGAGAGAGAGAGAGAGAGAGAGAGGAGAGAGAGAGAGAGGGAGATGGGTTGGCATGGTGGGGCGACATGTTGGAAGGAAGAGGGTGAGAGAGAGTTTTTGTTTTTTTAAAATTAAAAGTTTTAATTTTATATTTTTTTTTAAAAAATAATTTTATTTTTAAATATATTTAATATTTTATTTAAAACCACGTGGCTAAATATTATTGGATGTGTAGCCCACATATATGCCATGTCAGCTTTTTAACATAAAATTTTACTGAAGTTAATGGCAGAGACCTTTTTTATGTGTGAAGTATAACCTTAAGGACCATTAATGTCACCCAAAAAACAAACATTAAGGACGAAAGGCTATAATTTTGCAAACCTAAGGGACCATTTGTGATATAAAAATACTTTTTATTTATTTATTTAAACAATTGGCATTGAACATTGTAGGGGACTTTTTCTTCCGGAAGCTGTAAATGAGGTGGGCTGCCATAAAGGGCAGACTGATGAAATTTTCCCCTTTGTCTGAGTTCGAAAATTAAGCCCCAAAAATGCTTCGAAAGGGTAGCAGAGCCTTAGGAAGTATTTTGGTTACCTTCACCAACAAAAACGATAGCAACTTACAAGTAATTTATGCATGCTTACAGATAAACTTTTGAGCTTGTCATGAGAGGCATGTGGCATAGAAGCAAACTTAGCATGAGTTGAGCACGAAAAAGGATATATGGCTTCCTAGGGAGAAAGATGAGTGTTTAAGGTGAGGAAGAAGAGGTTTGCAAGCAGATGTGGCTGAGAAGAGGAAAAGAAAGAACTATGTTCTTCCGGCAGCTTGCCAGAGGAAGGAAATGGGGAAGGAGGGTGAATAGTGCATAAGGTTGTTGGACTTTTGCAGGTAAGAGAGGAAGCTTGCTCTCCAGGTATGGGTTGTTTTTGTTGGGTAGAAGAGGCCTCATTTTATAGGCGCTGGAAATCATCCCTTCCTAAGAAACCCTAATGGTTTCTACCCATTTTGGATAAGTTTTTCTCTTCCTTTCTCTTATCCTCCCTTGGCTTTTTCTATCTTGGTGAAATTTCCTCTGTCTATTCGCACAAAATCAGGAACTTTGGGAGCTCAAGGCCCCTTTCCCGAGGCTGTTCCAGTGGAAGATTTCCATTCCCAGCCATCTTCTTCCTTTCTTTCCTCATCTTTTCTATGGCCAAGTCTGATGGGGGAAGGAATTGGGGTATGTATGCTGGTTCAAAAAGTGCTTCTCTTCCTGGTAGCTTGCATATGTGCTGGAGCCTTCTGGAAGCTCTGCATATGTGGATACTTTGCTCCCTACTTGGCTTCTGTTTCATTTAGCAAAAGGGCTGATGCTTTTGCTGCTTCTTACCTCCAATTGTGTGGGCCTTCAAAGTAACAAGTCAATCTTTCAAACAAATGGGCTATCTTCATCTAACATTGGGCTATATGGGTTAATTTTAGTGGATCATTTTGCTTGGGCTTTTTGGTTGGGCTATTTTGGTTGGACTATTTTCCCATTTTGTGCTCACCCATATGTTTGGGCCTAAGAAATGGGCTTGGGTTCCGAGGCTCCCAAGCAACCCGGAACCTCCACTTCTCGGTCCATCAATGGGCCTCATGACAATTTATTACCATCCATACCACAACCCACTCAAGCAAGCCCAGGGCATTCTAGTGGCTTGGGCCCACTTAGGCTTGTTGGTTGGGTGTGTAATAATGATTTTCTGCTTGGCATGGCATATTGCTTGGCATGCTTTTAATTATTATGCTTGACAGGATAATTAGCATGGATTTGCAAAGATAACGTATTTTATAATCTTAATCTCGATTCCTAGCACGACGGATTATTTATTTGGCATAGCATACGAAGTGTGATTCATGCATGGCGGATCTTTGCATGCTCCAAATTGGGCATTTTCTAAATAATGCGTCACTTTGGGCCAGGAAGTTATTCGGACCCAACCGGGGATTTTTTGGGTCTCAACAAACATGATTTTCAAATTGTGTTTATATTTTTTTATAATATATATACCCTATTGAGCATGATTTTGAAATTGTGCTCAGCTCACACCTGTGAAATCAGTTTATCTAACACTTTAGTCATTTGTCAAAATTAGGGGTGGGCATCGGAACCGATCAACCGAACCAAACCAGACTAGAAAAAACTGAAAAAAACCGTGTTAACCAAAAAGTCAAACTCAATCCAAAAAACCAAACCGAACCGGTTCTAACCGGTTCTCGTTCCGATTCAATACTCCCAACAAACCTAACCGGTCAAATTAAAAAATATATAAATTTAATATTTATTTATATCCAATGCTATATTTTTAATCTCATAACCAATATTTACCCAAATTCAATTTCAAAACATCTCTCTTTTCTAGCCTTAATATTTCTTTTTGTATGAAATTGAATAATTTGTTAATTTTCAAGCCAAAATAAATAAATTTTAAGTTGAAATTTTTATAAAAAAAATAATTTGAAAAGATAATAATAATAATATGAAACTGGTTCAACCCGAATCGTACAGTTTTATTTATTTTTTTGTTAAAATTGGACCCAACCAAATCGGATAAATAGTACCGAATTTGATTCCAATTTGAAGCAAAAATCGGTCCAAACCGAACCGTGCCCACCCCTAATCAAAATAAAATCACAAATGGTTCATTCGTACTCTAAATATTTGCCACAAAGCAACACATTTGTGCTCTATAATTAAGAGGAATGCTAGCAACCTTCTTTTTTGGATCTTCTCTCTTTTACTCATGACAAGTGTCACTTCTCTTTCACTTAATCCAATATTTTAATTGCACAAAAGAACATTAATTGTATTTCCGTATTTGCCCTTTTTATTGTTTAAAATAATCAACAATCAAAAAAGGGGTTCTTCAATCACCCGATCCCCACACCAACTCGCCCTCGCCCCACCTCTTCCTCCTCCTCCTCCGGTAAAACCCAACAGTCAACAGAACAATCACACCCACAACTCATCTCTCCTTCTCCCACCTGCGCAGCCACCCCCACCTCCTACCCCAGCCACTAATTTCGTTTTCCCACCCCAACCCCGACTTCTCCCCCTCCAGTGAAAACCCAGCAGCCACATCCATTTTCTAACCCACCCATGTTTGATTTTTATTTTATTTTATTTTACAATACCTCCTTCTTCACACATCTTTGCACAAAAATATGAATATGATGATTTTGTCATCTTTTTATTTTGTTATTTTGCAAAAACCAAAATTTCAGGGAGGATGGTGGGCTAGAACCGATACATAGAGATTGGGGAGGGGGTGGGGGTGGGTGTGGTGAGAAATTGCGGGGAGGGTGGGTGGGGTATGAGGGCAGGGACGATGGAGAAGGGAGGAAGGGACGCTTTGGTCTTCCAAATGTTTTGAATTTGGGTTAAGGGGAGGGACCTGGAAATTTTTTTTTCTGCAAAAGCAGCAGGCTTGCAACGACTCAAAAGGTGCTGTGGAGTTTCATTTGTTGACTTGGTCAAAGCAAATGAGTCAGTTTGCTTAATCAATGGAGTCCAAGTGTGAGGATGGGTCTGGGTGGAGTGGTGGGTTATGAAGATGGGTGCGAGAGAGAGAAAGTGATAATAAGAGAGAGTAATAAAAAAGTTGAAATATTTTTTGAATAAAAATACTCAATAAGGGTACATTTGGAAAAGAAAAGTTAGCTTGTTTTAAGTGTAAGGAGAATGACACATGTCAAGCAAGAAAGGGAGAAGGTTAGAGAGAAGGTTGCTAGCATTCCCCTATAATTAAAGAGTTTAAAATAATCATGCTATGGACATCTTCACATAACACGATTATCCGTGCTTTTTGACATAAAGGGCACAAATGCAAGTTGTGCTTTTAGCACAGTTTTTTTAGCAGTGCCGGTGCTAGTTGGTTAAATGTGTGAACGGAATCTACCCGCAGACAACCAAGCTACTGTGTAACCGAGTCCCTTATTTTTAAAAAGAACAGATGCTGGTCCCTCCAACCTCACTCTTCCACAAGATAAGTGGCCTGATAATCATCATCAACCAGTCGATTGCTATGCTGATCCATATCTGGAATTCAGCCCCGCCATGTTATTCAGGTGGATTATCACCACCAAAGTGGAGAGTCTGGCCATGGAGAAAAAAAAGTTTTTAGCTATACTTCAAAGCCCTGTGCTTAGAATTGACAGGAAGGTGCATGAGGTCATGGATACAAAGTAACCTCCAACAAACTTTACATGCAAGTAAACTACACGCTTGATTTTTAAAAACAACTTGAAAGTAGTTTCATTTTTTTGCGCTCCTTTTATTCACTAATTTTACATCGCCATACCTGAAATGCACTCCAGTTACCAACAATCGATATTGAGACCTCTCGACTTGGACTCAACCACCCGATTCTTGCATTCGGCCACAGACCCAGTCCAATCCTCGGGGCATCCATATTCAAAATTCACCAAAAATTCATCCTAATTCCAAAAAATTCACCAAAAAATACTATGAACTCCTTGTCACATGCACTTTCATTTTGTGATCTCAAATTCACAATTTGACCCCAAAAAATTTCATTTCCAAGTCCCACATAAAACTGAAATCAGTACCCATACAACTTTTGTTTACTTTTCACTTTAAAAAAAAATAAAATTAGTTAGCAAACAAGTGTTGTTTTTAAAAATAAAAAATAAAAACTGAAAACTGAAATGAAATGGTCATCAAACAAGTCCAAGTTAATCAAATATCTCAGTTGCAATTGTTTACTTTGTTTATGTTGTTGTCTGGGTATTTAAGTTTTCTTCTTCTTGAAGTTTCATGTTCTGTGGAAAATTTTGCCTCATAATCATTGCTTGTTCGAATTGAGTTTTATAAAGGCACTTATTTCGAAGCCAACTCGATTCCTCTCTCAGTGAAGTCAAATCAGCACAGCACTTGGGGGTGTGAAAATTAATTACGATTCCTCTGTCAAGTGAAGTCAAATCAACACCAGGGGTGTGAAAATTACGAGTATCTCGAGTGGGGAAGTGCTAAAAATTGGGGTATTAAATTAGTTTTAAAATCTTGATTTACATTTCCGGTGGAATAAACGTAACGTTAAATAAATTAACCACATCAATCAGCAAGTATTGGATGGTATATGCTCTGCATATACCCGCAGGTTTAGCACCCACCATTGGAGATGGCAAGAACACTGGTTGGAGATGGCAAGAACATTGGTTGAAAATTAGTACAGAACAAACAGCTATAAGACAAAAATTTGACCTTCGGGTTTGTGCGCCAATACAAAATAACACTAACGCCATATTGTACTGTGGTTAGAGTTGCATGTGCATTTTGTACTCGGCTATATAGATTATGTACCTTTTGACGATGAATTTGTGCTGTAGCTAGTTATAGGGTTAACATGTGGTGCAGATCACTACAGCATATTCCTTCCAGGCGCTTCATAATATTTCTTTGGCTGTGAATTGTCATGCATGCAGGCAGCAGGACCAGTCCTGCGCCTCTTTCAAAATCGCTGGGACATAAACAAATATTTAATTAAGCACACAAACATGTGCTAATATGTCAACTGCGTGCCCAGAAACGACCAGAAAATTAAGCCTCTGCATTATTACTTTAATCTCACACGTGGCAAGTGTGTGCCCCGACAAAGTTGCTTTCTAGGTAGAGCTAATCAATCAATTTATCGATCTCCCTGTAATTTCACGGGACCATATTTGAATAGGACATTGCATATCGGTACTATACAGCTGCCACTAACTTAGAAATGTTTAAAATTTATTATATCATGATAATTGTTTCCAAAAACGGCAAGTTTCCATGCGGTGGTCCTTGAAGTTGCATCCTATATCATGATACTGTTTCCAAAAACGGCGAGTTTCCGTGCGGTGGTCCTTGAAGTTTCATCGTATATCATGATAACTGTTTCCCAAAACCGCAAGTTGATGGGCGGTGGTCCATGAAGTTTTATCCTATGTGATTTTCTTAAGAAAGATCTTAACGAGGCGATATTTTACATGCCGACAACGATATTATTATGGGCTTGTCCAATATAGATTCATACATTTTCTATTTCCTAGATATATACCCATCACTCTATAAATCTATGTGTAAAACCCAATTTCAAATGTAAATGACCAGTATGATATAACAGGTCGTAGTATTTCTATGTTTTTACATCGTTGCCACTAAACTTCATATTTTATTTATAATTTATTTCAAGAATTTCATTAACTGCCATAATTGTAATTAATATACTCCCTATTAATAGCATATCAATCACCCCATTTCTTTTAGTTGTCATTCCCTCTCACATCTCGCCCCCTAAAATTGCAAAAAAAAAAAAAAAAAAAAAAATCTGTAAATTACATATCCAATAATGTACCTATGAAAAATATAATATAAATATATACATATAAAATATAGGTATATTATTTACCCAAAAAAAAAAAACAAAGTCAGTTACTTTGTAATTGCATATATTTTTCATAATTAAAAATAGGTACACAATAATTTATATAAAATATAGGTACATTATTTACCCACATGTAAATTATTTTACCTGTAAATATGTAGGTACATTATTTGGAGAGGAAAGATAGGTACATTATTAGAGGAAAAAAATAGGTAAGTTATTTGGAGAGAGAAAATAGGTTCATTTAAAAAAATTACTTTTAATAAAACAAATGGTAGGTACATTGGATGACATATAATACCTAAATCTTAATTGTAAGTACACTAAAATTAATGTAGGTATATTGTATGTCGTATAATGTAGGTATATTGGAATAGATAATTATGTACACTTTTCATACTAGGTAAATTATATTTTTCATAAAACAAACAAGTAATAGGTACATTATTTTTTCAACATAATTAGTATGTACAGTTTTATTCACAAACAATTATAAAGTGGATTATTAGTCATGTATAATTCATAAAAAGAAAATAACATAAACATTTTATTAAACAAACGAATTACCCAAATTTGAATTTATTGTTAAATTTTTTTAAAAATGTTTCAAAATTAATTCCTACATCCATTGCAACCATTTGGAGATCTTTCCAAATTCAACATCTGTCATTATATACAATCCAATTAAAAACTGTTTCCATATTGATTCCTACATTAATATACAAAATGCAATAATGGCTTAGTTGGGGGTATTTTTGGAATCTGAAAAGTACAATAAATAAGATTTTATGCTTAATTAGGTAACTTGCTGAGTTGAATCCTAGTCATGAGTTTTTACTTATACAAATTGGGTATTATTTATAGGAACAAAAAGTGAAGGGTTTTAAGTACGGCAAATTGAATTTGAAAAGTGCAAGCCAAATTTATTTTGCAATCGAGTTGAAAGAAACATCGCTTGCTTTTAAAAAAAAAAAAAATCAAATGAATTGTCATAGCCCAATTTTCATGGCAGACAACATTCAAATAAGTCACATCACATATACAGAACATTTTAAAATATAGTGGCACAGACTCCCAAAATCTAGGGGGCCTAAATTTAGCGTGACAAATAAAGCAAGATTAAAATAAAATTTCATATAATATTAGTGAGATAAGATCTCCAAAAGGCCTTTGCTTATATACAACGTGGTACCTGCTGGCGAGGGATCGTGTCCCCTGCAAAGTTTTTCCTCCAGAATTTATTTATCTGAGATTTTAGTGGACGCAATATTTGTACCACGTGAAAGATAACTGGCAATGATAAAATGCCATCTGCATCCATGCATTTATTTTTTATTAGATTGTCGTATGATTAAAAAATATATATATATTTACTTTTCGTAGCTAATGAGTGTGTTCAATTGTGTGAGGTGTCATGCATGTACACTGCATATGTTGTAAGATTTGCAATAAGGGAGAAATCAATGTGAGACTTGCATGATTATTTCTGAAGATAAGATATATTATATATGCGTAATCAAACGAGAGAATATAAGAACATCTAAATACGATTATGTGGTATCATTTATTTTCACGTTATAATATGAATAAGGAACATATTATCGAATTATATCGCATGAACATATTCCAGTATCATAAACAAAACTTAATAGACATTATAATCATGGCACTAAACGCCACATCCATATGACTATTTCCTCCAGAATTCACCACCAAATCTCAACACAAGTGACGGGACAAGATGAATGACGGTTCACATAAATTGTGGATGTGAAGCCTTACATTTGTCTCTCCTTGGGACCGCAGAGCAGGAGCACGAGCTCAACTAACAAATTTTGTTAGTTGGAGGTGGCTTGTAGACAGGAGGAAGAAAGGTAGATACAATTTTATTTTCTTTATTTGTTAATTCTTGTTGGTTGGCCAAAAAGGAATACAATATTTACGATTTTGGGATGCGGCGGAGGGAGAATTATTTTATTTTATTGGTCTCCCTCTTTAGTAAATTTAGTAAAATGTTCCCTTTTTCTTTCTTCTGCTTTGATGGGGCCACCCAAAAGACTAACGACGTTAGGCGCCAAGTCTTTTTCCAATTACTATAGGGGCTTCGAAATCCAGTTCCACAGTGCACAAGGTGGGGACTTCATGGTCCAATATTGGTACAATCTTAGTCATGTCCCCTTTCACAAAGAACATTATGTTTAGAAAGAAGTTTCTACACTGGACTTCATGGTACACATTCATACCACATCTCTAATAGAGGTGGAGTCCACCAATACAATGGGGCTCGCCCACCAATACAATCGGGCCCATCTCTATTAAAGATGTGGTATGAAAAATGTTGTAAGCCTAGCATTAAGTATCAAAAAAGCAAAAAATAAAAGTAAAAAACGTCCAAAGCGTACGGGGATCGGTTTTCGTTTATTAATTCCCATATTCAATAATCGGAATACACAGGTCCTTGTTCCACAGCTCCTTCATTTCTCTGTCTCTTGGTCCTAATTCCCACTTGCTTTCTTGTACTTGCTACAAAAAAACAAGCCATGGAAGGCATTATCTCCCCATGTTCTTCACCCAATTTTTGTCAAGAAAACTCGGCCACATTTCAACAGCGTCTCCAATTCATAGTTCAAAACAGGCCTGAATGGTGGGCGTATTCGATTTTCTGGCAAGCCTCCAAAGACAGCAATGACCAAGTTGTTTTGTCATGGGCTGGTGGCCATTTCAAAAGCTCAAGGAACTTTGCATCCAAAAGAAGCAACAAAATGACCAATAATTACCAACCCAAATTTGGGTTCAGCAATGTGGAGAGAAACAAGGTGAATAACGGAGAGGTTGAAGTTCTTTTCGATGAAGAAGACATGGTGGACTTGGACATGAGTCTTGTTGATCGTGGAGTTGGAGATGTTACTGATTCTGAGTGGTTTTACTTTTACACTGTTTCTTTAACCCAATCATTTGCTGCAGGCCATGGTAATAATAGTATTCTGGGCCGTGCGTTTTGCTCTGGTGGTTTTGTTTGGCTTGCAGGTGACCATGAGCTTCAGTTTTATGAGTGTGAGAGAGTGAAAGAAGCTAGAATGCATGGAATTCAAACTCTGGTTTGTGTTGCAACTCCATGTGGCGTACTTGAACTTGCTTCTTTGGATGTGATCAAAGAAGATTGGGGCCTTGTGCACTTATCCAAATCCCTCTTTGAATCAGACAATAACAGGGTCTCAAAGCAGGGTAGCCATGACGGCAATGTACTAGTTTCTCTCCTGGAGAATGAGATGTTTTCAGGAGGTCAAAGAGATTTGACCAGACAAGGTAAGCAACAAGTTTCCTTAACGAAGAAAGATTGGTTGATACCAAATGCCGACAGGGACCTCGTAAATTAGTACCTAGTACCAAACAATTATTTCCCTTCTGATTATATTATTATTAATCACTACCACTATTAGCTTAAACAGTTTAAAAATATATTATTTTAGGACAGTTTACTCAAAATTGTCAAACATGTTGTGTGTTTGATGTTTAATATCTTTGTTTTGTCCAGAATGTGGTGTAAAAGAAGCTACGCCTGTCAATATAGGTGGATCTTCATCAGACTCACCTTCTGATTCGGTTGGTAATTTCACCTCTGCGAAGGCAAAAAACATTCGATTGAAAAAGAGAGGAAGATCATCAAACCATGGAACTGGTAGAGAATCATCAACCCATGTTGAGGCAGAAAGACAAAGACGCGAGAAGCTTAACCATCGATTCTATGTCCTCCGCTCTGTTGTTCCGAATGTGTCGAAAATGGACAGGTCCTCTTTGCTTGCTGATGCTGTGGCGTACATCAATCAGCTCAAAGAAAAAGTTGAGGAATTGGAGGCAAAGATCCAAGCACAACCCCAAAATCCCAAAGTAGGTCATGTGAGCAATCTTGATCATCATCATTATCACAGCAGCCAAAGCACCGGCTCCATAGTTGATCATCATAGTTCAAGTTATAATATTAATAAAGCAGGTGCCGCTCTGGAAGTGGATGTGAAGATTTTGGGCTCAGAAGCCATGATACGAGTTCAGTGTCCTGATCAAGATTACCCGTATGCTAAATTGATGAATGCACTCAAAGCCCTAGGGTTTCAAGTTTACCATGCAAGCATTTCAAGTGTGAAAGAGTTACTGATTCAAGATGTTGTAGCAAGAGTACCTTATGGGTTCAACAGTGAGGAGGCAGTCAAAATGGGTATTATAAAAAGATGGTACAACTAGAAAGTAATTCAATAATCAATTTCCCTAGCTAATAAGGACAATGATTTTATATTGAGCGTCTCCTTTTTCTTGTTTAGTTGTTGTTGTTGTAATTTAAATTAGTTTAATAATTAAGGAGAGACTTGTTTATTTTCCAAGTTTAACATGGTTTCCAATTTCCAAGTATAACAATTCTAAACTATAAATATATCATGTTAGTCAGTTAAAAAGAAAGTATTCTCTTAGTTAATTGTCATCAGCCTTTTTATCCAGAAAAACTTTCTGGTAACGGGAATAGTATTATTTGCTATCTCTGGGCAATAATGTACGACACATGGAAAAATTATCCTACATGTCATTACGAGGATAGCAAAAGTTAAAATTTAGTCAACATCTTATATCTTTTCTCATCAAAATTTATTGAGAAACAATTTTTTTCATGAAGGACTAGACATCTTACTCTCTTTTTTTTTAATAAAGAAAATGGCGTCAGTATAATATTGAAGATGAAGTAATTAGTGCTAAAAAATTTAGATGATTAAGAGTATCCATAATGAGCTCTCTAAATCACCTCCTTAGATAAAATTTAGGGAGGAATTAGAAAAAATAATTATAGAGTTTTGATGGAAGCAAGACAGAATCAGATAACTAGTAGTTTGTTTCTCAGACTAGTGTTTCCATCCATAGGCTTGTTGGTTCTAACATATGTTGACAAATCAGTCGATTGCCACTGACCGACATATGCTTATTTGGCCATGCATGTGGCATTGAAGAAGTTGAAGTTTCACCCCAAAATCAATTGGCAATGGGAGGAGTAGTCCAACTCCTTATAAACCCAGGCTAGATCCCTTTACTTTTCAATGTGGGACAAATACTCTCAACACGCCCCCGCACGTGTGATGAACTTTCAAGCTTAACACATGAACAATATATATTGGGTGGCATGGGAGCATGTATGGCCTTTGGGCTTAACATGTAAAGCCTTGCTCTGATACCATGAAGAAGTTGAGATTCCACTCCAAAACCTATTAGCAATGGGAGGAGTAGCTCAACTCCTTATAAACCTAGGCTACGTCCCTTTACTTTTCAATATGGGACAAATACTCTCAACATGCATATCTATTAACATCAAAATGAAGATGGGCCCGGACCCATTTAGATACCAACTTGCTATATATTTTGATCTATTCCATAAATTTGGTTTTGTTTTTTTGTTTTTTGGTTAACATGTGTTTTCCATTTTGTACATGAAATAGAATGAGATAGATAGTTCTTGTATAATTAAGTTACAGCAAATTAGAATGTGATATAGTTGATGCAGATAACTTTTATGATTAGATACATGTTATCGAGTATGGCTTGACTCCTTAAAATTGAGGCGGAACTCCTCTTTAAAATTAATAGGATTACAATATTAATGAAGAAATGTCTTGCATAAAATGTGATTAAGGTTTTTTGTTTTGTTTATGTTTTTTAAATGATTTAAATTTCTTTTTTATATATATACGAAATGCTTGAACCTCATTTCCAATAATTGGCTTGACGTGGCCCGCGGTGCTTGGAATTGGGTGATTGCCGAAAGGAAAGTCTAAAAAACCAGCCAGCAAGGCTTGAGTGAAAAGTGTTGAAAGAAAATATATATATAAAGAAGCATGTGCAGTTTTGTAAGAAAACCACGGCATCTGTTCAGGAGAGTCAAAGCATGTGATATTTATGCATTTTATTGTGCATTAATAATGCTCAGCATTTCCCATTTTCTGATTAAATTTGTCGGACAAAATAGTTGCAGGAAAAGATGGGAAGAGATCCCCATGCAACTAGCAAATTAAGTCCACAGCCCAAATTGGTCGGCTCCGTTGGTGCCACGCACTGATTTCTCGATTTTTCTTCCACTGCTTTCCGACCATCCTCTGTCTCTCGCTTGAGTGACCGTGCACGTGGAGATGGTTCCACTTCACCAGTCGTCTTAATTACAAGAACAAATAAATAAACAAACTGGTTTAGATTTGGCGTACACGATTTGGTATGTCCTATTTTGATTTTGCTATTCTGGTGTCTTCTTGCATTTATTTTGAATAAAAAGCAAGTATTTAACGTAGTAGAGGATGGTGGCGGAGCTAGAAGGTAATATGTCGGTGGCGAGGGGCCAATACTAAAAATTCACAATTATGATGCTTAAGAAATAATTTAGGGGAGGAGAATTAGTGGATGTGGTGATTTGAGTGCTGATATTTCAAGGGGTAAGGGAGGGAGAATGACGTCCATGATAAGTCTATATGTGATTCCTCCCCTAGTGGAGGTGGTGATTTGAGTGCTGATATTTCAGGAAGGGAGGAAGGGAGAAGGACGTTCATGATAGGTCTGTATGTGATTCCATCCTTAATAGAGGCGGTGATTTGAGTGGTGATGTCTCCTCTTTTTAGGCTAATCACTCACAATTTGACGTTATGTATGATATGAGACATTAGAATTGCTATGATCGATTAGCATGCATTTCCACGTGTTGATTAACAGATAATAAAAAATTGCAAAAATTAAGAAACAACATATTCGGACTTGAATTAAAAAACTCAATAATGGACCTAAATTAACAAAGCTTTGTTTGGGAGGATGCGGCTCCACCTGGTGGACCGGACTGATCAATTAGATCCTTTGTATTCTCTATTGTTTTGTTTTGGAAAAGTCGTGGTAGTCTTTTTCCTTAACTGAATTTTTCTCTCTTGGATTTTAGAGATTTTCTATTTAAACCCCGCATTTTTTTTTTTTTTTCACCCCAATATTTAAAATTTTAAGCTATTAGTTTTATTATTATGTAAAAAGACAAAAAAGGTCATTCAACTTAATATTTAATCCTAGTACATCTATCTATACACACACCCCACCACTCTTTATATTAAGTTTTACAAAAATACAAACTCATCTACATCTTATTGTTAATAGAGTCTAGTTCTGTAAAAAAAGATCTTAACTTGCATGTCAATGGTCTGAGATTTGAACCCTACCATACACATCTTTGTCTGATTAGTTAACCTTTTTAATCACATGATAAAAACAGCCTTGTGAAAACAACAAAATCTCATGTATACTACAAATAGTGTTTAATGATTTAAGTATTGGAGTGAACAAAGAAAAATGTGGGATTTAAATAGAAAAACTCTTTTATTTCATATTTTTTCAACTTGGGGTGTATTTAAGGGCAATTTGGGAAGATAGTGGGGTTTTCTTAGAAATTGTGAAAATTTAAATTAGAAGTTGAGGTGAACTTAAAATATGGGGTGAACAAAGAGAAGTGTGGGGTTTAAATAAAAAAATCTCTTTTTTTAAGACAATATTTTAGCGAAGTCACATTATGACTACTCCGGTTTTATAGATTCTTGCTTAGAAACTGATGTACTATATTGCCTAGTTTGTGTAATGAAGTTTTACCCTCTGATAAAAAATAAAAAGCAAAAAACAAAAGACTAGATCTAACAGAAGAGAAACGCCATAAAATTAGACTATCATCATCATCATCGATTAATATCTAATTATTATTTAAACGCAATGTTTAACATCAATATCATTGAACACACAGACATGAACTTCCTTTATTTGGATGATATGAAAGTTCGGAAATTTGCACAAATATCAGAGCAAGCAAAAGCAAAGCCTCATATTGGACAAGTTTTCCATGACAAGTCAACACCAAACCTCAGCTCAAGTGGGGCCCCGCCCTCCATAAGCTTAAATCTCATAATGCAGAACATAATAATAGAGGGACAAAGTCCACGGTTGAGAGATAAGGTGGTTGTGAAGCCCTTTCTGGACACGCAGTACGTCTGTCTTTTTGACACACCACACCACAGAGATGATCAAGCTTCAATTCAACTGCAAATTTTGTTAGGTGGGATGTGAATGCGATGCTCTTTTTTTCTTGTTCTTTTTTAAACACTGGGGTCGGGGTTATTTATTTTGCTAGGCCCAAATTAAGCAAGCATCAAAGGGAGAAATCTATATATATCTGTTTTGATTCTCTTGAGTTGGCAATCATTAAACTTTTCATTTTCGTCAAGCCTAGATTTCATAGCAACGACAAAAAAAATTAAAAGAATTGAATGCCGACGGGGTGATGGAATTGACAGCTTAAATGAACCCAAAGTTTATATTCGTGGACGGCTAATTCTTTCATAAATATTATATGTTTTAATGAACCATTGACAGATACTCGAAGTTGAAAATATTGAAAAATATTATGTACTCAAAGTCGTAATACCCCTCTTGGGGCGTGTGACTGGTGTGGTGGTGGTGAGGCAGATATATGCTAAAGATACCACACCTGAATACTTGACATACAGAGATGGATTATAATACCTGAACCTCTGGAAGGCGATGAGCAACTCTATTGCATTGGTTCAAAATTCTTCAAAATTCTTCGCTTTTCATCACTTCAAAATGCGAAGAATTTTGAAGTGATGAAAAGCGTTATTGACAAAACACTTGTCAGGTGAGAGAGGTTGTGGAGGATTATCAGTAAGCAAATCTAGCCAAGCGATGAGCAACTCTATTGCATTGGTTCAAAGAGAGCATTAGCATCTTCAATGCGATTTCACAGAATTGCTTTTACATTACTGTTTTTTTAACAGAATAAATGCATTGAACTCAGCCATATATGCTTTTGCATGATGCCTGCTAATAATAATATGTTGGATTTGGACTTATTAACTCCAACAACTATTGTGATAATTTTTGGCAGAGGAACATCAATAAAAATAATTTAGTTTTGGACGTAAAATCTGAAAATAATAATAATAATAATTAGGGATTTGGGGTGGGTTTTGTGAGATAGTTTCCTCACGGGGACGGAAATTTTCTGAAAATTATTATAGGGGATGGGACCGGGAAGAGTAGGTACGGAGATGGAGATGGTACTACTATACTTGACCCGTTGCCATCCCTACATACTTGAAAATCACAATACGACAATAAATGCACGAGTTGAAACCTCCATATTTATGCATGATACGAACTGGTATGTCCTATTCCCATTCACTTCACTGCTGCTTCTTATTTGGACAAATAATTTACTGGCACAGTACTAGAGATGTTGATCACTATGCAACGACAAAACATATAAAGATGTCGAATGATAGGGAATTCCACTTTTTTTTTTTTTTTTTTTTGGGGGTGAAACAGGAGGCGCAACCATTTTGTGGCTGAGAAATCCATTTATATTAAATTTTTATTCCAAAATATATTGTGGTAATTTGTTGTTTAAAGTTTACTTCCATCAGCCCTATAAAAGGAAGGGGCTTTTATAAAAAAACCCAAAATGGGTGTTGAAATTATAAAAAAATTCAAGTACTATTTAAACTTAGAAACACACTCAAAAAGTATTATTACACACATTCAAAACCCCAAAGAGTACACCCAAAAAATACTATTTTAATACACATTTTGGGTGTGTTTCTAAGTTTAAATAGTATTTGGGTTTTTTTATAATTTCAACACCCATTTTGGGTTTTTTTATAAATTTGTATAAAAGGAACTATTCAACATCGTTCATCTACACACTCATGAGTTAGGGTCAAATTTAAATTTGGTCAACATCGTTCATCTACACACTCATTACATCTTCTCAATTGTCCTTTTCCTCTTTTTTTTTTTCTTTTTTTTTTGTTGTTGTTGTCTTCTTTACTTTTTCACATGTTCTCCTGTTCTTCCTGATCATGGTGGAATATTTGGGTAGGTCATCCTAGGAAGAAGGGGTTTATATTAAGTACCTATCAAATAGATTCGAGTGCTAAGGTAGTCGACCTAACTTATGTCTTCTTTACACTTTCTTTTGTTCTTCTTGATTCTTTTTATAGATAATTGTTTATGGTGGTAGAGATTTGTCTAGGTCATTTGTGTAACTAAGTAGAAAGGGCTACCAAATGGGTTCGGGTGTTGAGGTAGTCTACTTAACAAAGGGCAATACGATTTGAGAGTTCATATATAATTTGTGTCTTCCTACTAATGGTATTGTTATTTTTTGGGCATGAGGTTCAGTAAAACTATAATACATTTACGTAGAATTTGACTGCACTAGAGCAATAGATGAGAATGGTGAGATTGATGTTACAACTTACAGTCACGTGCACCACACATTCTTCGAAATGATAAACCTCAATCCTCCGCATCCATAACTTTTCTCACCCCCCCCCCCCCCGCGGGCAAATCTGTGCCCAAGTGGCCCTTTCCTTTTAAAATGATATCTCCATTATGCAGGCATGGGGACAAATACACTGTTGTCAGATAGATATGGTGGAATGTGAAGCCCTCTCTAAACAAGTACATCTTTTTTCTTCAGACCATCGAGCACCAATAATTCAACTACAAGTCCTGTTAGGTGGGATAGTTAGGGAGGTAGATGAATTCCTATTATTATTGTGATTTTATTTAAACATCTCATATCCTCACTTTTTTTAATAATACAGAGGCACCAATTTTGGGCACCAACTTGGGCATCAACTCTCTAATAGAGGTGGAGCCCACCAATACACCGGGTCTCATGCTCTATTAGAGAGTTTGTGCCCAAAGTTGATGCCCAAAATTGATGCCTCTAGCATTTTCCTTAATTGAAATAGCCAAATAAGTCAGAGTCCTTAATTGAAATAGCCAAATGACGCAGGGATAAGAATTGCATATATTGCTTTCATTTCAGTCGGCAAATGGCGAAATACGTCGGGCGAAGTTTTTATCCACTAAGCTCAGGTTTTTCTTTTTCCCAGCATTCATGACCAGATTTGCTACCTAGCGAAGAACATATCATGGCTAAATTTACTGGCACTCTAGGTAGGGCCCATGAAACCCCCTTGAATTGAGTGCCATGAGAGACCAAAATAATAATAATAAATATTAAATTGAATGTCATGATGGGATCGATCAATTGGGCAATAACTATTTTTATTATTATTATTTTAGATGGGAAATTTCATCATTAAGCATATGAAAATCGTGCCGTACACTCTCGTCAAAAATTTTAAATAATATTTCTAGTCGCTTGTGGCTCACGTGAGTTGTGAGGTTTTGAAGAGTGTATGAAAGGAGAATGAGAATTAGTCAAAACAGCTAAAATGCCTTTAGGTTGATTAGGTTAGATGGGAAAGCTGCACCACAATCTCCACAATTGGCCATACATGTTTTCGAATTGTTTTCTTGTGAAGCAGCTCACAACATTGTCAAAGAAAAACAAAAGTTTGAGAAAACCAGTAAAAATTCTATCATAGAAATAAAAACAAACGTGATGATAAAATCAAAATAAATTTTTTTTAAAAAGGACGAGACGACACAAGATACTTTAAAAATTATAAAAAAATATACAAATATTACTTGCCTCTTTCCTTGTAAAATACTGTATCCTCGTGATGGTAAAATGTATAAACACAATAAGCCAAATTCCCAAAGACGGAGTCACATTCATCGTCTCAACAGTATCCTGTACGTTTAACACGTTGACAGGCATACGGGTCCTCAGAGGAAATTTTAAATTTTGATATTTTTTAAATTATTTATTATAATAATAAAAAATAAGACACCAGCTCTACAGTAACATGTAGGTCTTTATTAATTCCCGTGTCCAATCACAATTCACAAGTCAGAATCTGAATACCGAAAGCCTCACTCACTCACTGCACGGTTGCCTCTCCTCCTCTGTCTTTCTTTCCTGCTACTAATTCTCACTTACCGAAAGCCATGGAAGAAATTATTTCCTCAAGCTCCCCAACAAATTTTTGTCAGGAAAACTCCTCCATATTTCAAAAACGGCTCCAGTTCATATTTCAGAACAGGCCTGAGTGGTGGCTGTATTCAATCTTCTGGCAAGCCTCCAATGACAGCAACGACCAAGTCTCTTTGTCATGGACTGGTGGCGATTTCCGAATCAACAGAGACTTGGCCACCAAAAGAAGCAACAAGGTGGTAAACAATTACAACCCAAAATTTGGGTTCAACAATGTGGAGAGAAGGAAGGTGGTGAACAAAGACGTTGAAGATCTTTTCCCTGAAGACATGGTGGACTTGGCAATGGTGGATCATGGAGATGTCACCGACTCCGAGTTGTTTTACTTTTACAGCGTTTCTTTAACCCAGACGTTTGCTGCAGGCCACGCCAGCAACAATGTTCTGGGCCGAGCTTTTTGTTCTGGAGGTTTTGTTTGGCTGGCAGGTGCTCATGAGCTTCAGTTTTATGAGTGTGAGAGAGTGAAGGAGGCTAGAATGCATGGAATTCAAACTCTGGTTTGTATTGCAACTCCTTGTGGAGTGCTTGAGCTCGCTTCTTTGGATGTCATCAAAGAAGATTGGGGCCTCGTGCATCTATCGAAATCGCTTTTCGGATCAGACAACAACAACAAGGTCTCGCAGGAGGGCAGCTGTGAGGGCAATGCACTTGTTCATCTGCTAGAAAATGGCATGTTTTCAGGAGCTCAAAGGGAGATGACCAGACAAGGTAAGCACAAAACTTTATTCATGTTAAAAGCAATAATTTGCAGTTTTTTTTTAATTATATTTGATTAGTAGTTAATTGGTTATCGATCGATACTCTTTCAAATAATTGAGCAAATGCGGACAATGACATGGTAAACTAGTGGCAGACAATCTTTTCACTGCTATTATTTTATTGTAACTGGAAACATTCTTAATTATTATTTTTCATGTTTGCTATATATGTGTGGGTCGAGAAAGAGAGAAAGAAATGTAGCTTTTGGGTCTTGTTCTAGTCGTGCTGTTATTGCAACTTGCAAGTGATGATTTCACCAGTTGTTTGATATGAGTATATTTTTTTTGTTTGTGGAATGCAAGCAAGAATTTAAAACACAGGAAGGAAAGAGGGTTTCTTATACACACTATCAAAATGTCATTATTCCCTAAATTTTTCATTAAAATTATTGTTGAATATTAAAGGTGGTACAAAAGAAGCTGCACATATCAATATCTGCGACTCATCACCAGACTCACCTTCGGACTCTGTTGGCAATTTCACCTCTGAGAATACGGCGAACACTCGATCCAAAAAGAAAAGAAGATCATCGTCCACTAACGGCGCCAGTAGAGCATCACAATTATTAAACCATGTTGAGGCAGAGAGACAAAGAAGAGAGAAGCTTAACCATCGCTTCTATGTCCTCCGCTCTGTGGTTCCTAATGTATCAAAAATGGACAGATCTTCTTTGCTTGCTGATGCTGTGTCATACATCAACCAGCTCAAAGCAAAGGTTGAGGAATTGGAGGCCAAAGTACAAGAACAACCCAAAACCCCCAAAGTGAGCAATGCAAGTAGCCTTGATCATCAGAGCAGCCAAAGCACCAGTTCCATAGTTAATCATCCTCATTCAAGTTATAACAACAGATCAGTTGCTCCTTTGGAAGTGAATGTGAAGATTTTGGGCTCCGACGCCATGATCCGAGTTCAGTGTCCAGATCAAGACTACCCATATGCTAGGTTGATGAATGCACTCAAAGCCCTAGGGTTACAAGTTTACCATGCAAGCATATCAAGTGTGAAGGAGTTGATGATTCAAGATGTTGTTGCAAGAGTGCCTTATGGATTCACAAGTGAGGAGGCTATGAGAGTTTCTATTATAAAAAGTTGGTGCAACTAGAAGTTGATTAGTTTTTTTTGGTGAGGAGATTTAACACTAGGAGGTTTGCTACCAAATTTTTGTGTTGAATAAAACTGCTGTGTTTTGAACTTTTTATGCAAGTGCTTTAATTTTTTTTTCTTTTTAAAAGTTATCTCACGTATGCATTATTACAACAACAATTAATTAGCATATTGGTTTGTTTGACCAAAAATAAAACAAAATTGGGTCCTATTCGTTGAAACGATAAGAAATTTGACATCATGACATAAGTCATCAATTTCAAATTTAACACGAAATAATCAAAAGCAAGTAAACTACAAAATAGGTAAGTTTGGAAATAAAAGTAAAATGAAAAATGAATATAAATGCATGGAGCTGGAAGGCATGAAAATTCACAAGGAGATATGGAGGAATATTCGTCACAAATAACTTCCTGTTGTTATTTCCTAAAATGCTATTTGTGATACGAATTATGGTAACCTATAACTATGGTATGGTAGGTGTCTTCACACATGAAAGTCACCATCATACATACTAGTGATATTAGATGCATTTTAAAATCTGAGAGGGTATTTATATAATTTCAAAAATTTAAAGGGAATTTATAAAAATACCTCCCGAAATGTTAGTGTAAATAAATCAAAATTAAACCCCACCATATATCCCATTAGTGATGGTGTGACATATGTATGCCAAGTCCAATAGCGCAGGTTCCTTTCCTGAGTCACATTCAAAATAGCTGGAGTGGAGCCTGGATGGACTAAATAATTAATTGTGGGAGCTCCTTCTTTTGTATAAAAAGTACATTTGGGAAATGCATGCTCAAAATAGTAAATTATTGTCACCATTAATTATGACACAAAATTAAGATATAGCCACTTTGTCCTGACTGACTGACAAGTATGATTTGAATTTTTTTTTCATTTTATTTCGATTTGGTTGAGTTGGGCCGAAGCCCAACAACTTGATTGAGTTGCCATGTATCAAATACACCCAAATGATGTTTATAATAAAACTAGGTTATAAGTTTGGCCCAAATCATGCAGACCGCGCATGTCTCCGTTTGTTATGATCAGTTGATTGCTGATGTGATTTGAGGGCTTATGTTTCCTCATTCTTAGTGCGTTATTCATTCATCACAAGTTGATGTTTTATGATTTGGCTTCACTTACATGCGCCAAACAAACTCATCAGGAGAAAAAAAAAAAAAAAACTTACATATAACGGGAATAACATTGTTTTGCTATTTTTGACCAATAACACAATGATACATGAAAAAATTATCCTACACATCATTGCATTATTAACCGGAGATAGCAAAAAGTATTATCCCCGTTATATGAGAGTTTATCACCATCATGAGGCAATACTGTTTGAATTAACAACCATTGTTGTGGCTGACATATCCATGAAATTTCATTCCAAGATATCCTTTTGTTTGTTGGTGCAAGGTTAATTCCAAAATCGACGACCCCGCCTCAGTCCTACAGACTGTATTAACAAAGACTATATACTTTTGGTAAGAGCATCAGTGATTAGACCAATAATTCCTAGATATGCCAAATTCATGCAAGTTCCATTGTCACATCCAAAATCGATGAGCCAGTTGAAATATTAATCCAATATATACGAGGAAACAATTAGGCTCTGTATATATAGTTATGTTAGGTCCACACATTTATGCCACATTAGGACATTGGTGGGCAGAACTCTTTTGTACGATATTAGGACATTATGACCACATCAAAAGTCCTATATACAGTTGGGTACTGTTGTTGATAATGGGTACGTCTAAATAAGCTTTCATCCCAGAGAAGTTAAGACGAAGCTGTGGGTTTAAATTTTATTTTACACCTCCCAAGTTTCTACGAAATTTCAATTTGGTATCTTATGTTCAAAAAGTTGCAATGTTGTATACAAGAAATTATATCGTGGTGTATAAAGTTAGGGTTTCGTTACATTTCCGTAAGTTAATCTGTCAAATCAGACATTCTTCACGTATGAGGTGCTCAATTTTTAATTGACGCGAATGTCATATTTTTGGTCCATATTATGATGTTAACATCTAGCCACGAATAAATCTAATTTCTGTGTGTCATGTATGCGGATTGGACTGCATGATTTGCAATTCATTGAAGAACTTAATTAGGATTTTGAAAAAAAGTGTAAGATTCGAATATATGATGGTTGCAAAGAAATTAGATTTATGCGAATGAAAGCCTTATTGAACAAGATCTAACCTGAGTATACGTTAATCATGTCATTTTGATTGTTGACCATTTTGTAGCTTGACTGAATAAGAGATCATGGAATGGAAATCTGAGCTTGTCAAACAAGTTTGCTCTCTGCAGGCGCACATCACATTTTTTTTGCTCTATTGCCGTGGTTTACTTTCCCGATCCTTGTACTGCATGTGGTCAAAAGTCGTCGAGTCATGATTCATGAAGTCTCCTTCAGTTTTGTTCACAATTAATGGTCCACACTCTGTGCAGAATATGGATGGATATCTACTTAGCAGCATCTCATACTAAGATAACTCCAAGTTCAACTGTTCAAGTGATTGGGTCGGCCACAGGAGTCAAAGATTAGGAAATGAAATAATGTGATCATGACATAACGAAAATGAAAGTCAAACTCTAGTAATGTAATGAAGTAAATTATATGTAGTTAACATTTATATTTTAAAATAGAAGTCATATGTGAGTTAGGACGGTTGATTAGGGGAGTCAGTCTGCCTCCTTGCATACAAGTTCGAAGCCTCCTACCTGTAAATTAGATTCAATGGACGACGATTTTGTACTAAATCAAAACATTAATCACTCTAGTTGCTAAATATAAAACGCGTAGAAAAAAGAAGTACTTTACTTTCTGGTTTGGGTGGGGGCCAAAGGCCCAAGGACAAGCAACTTGTTTGGTTTGGTTGAGTAGGGCCAAGGTCGGCACGAACAACATGGGGAAGAAAGGGAGCTTCTACAATGAGGACTTAAAGTAAGGAGGTTATTTGAGGAGACCGATCCGACCGTCAAAACATTTAAAATATTTAAGTCCCATGATTTCTTTACATTTGTTGATGGTGAGATTTGACCTCCTCAAATAACCTCTCCACTTTAACTCCTCATTATAGCGTTTCCAGGGAAGAAATGGGATCGCAAGAAGTAGACGGGTGCTTTGAAATTGAATTCCACAAAACAACAGTCTAAAGGCTTCATGGGTCCAAATTCAATTTGATATAGTCCATGATACGTTGAATTCAATGCCATGAAACGATCGATAGGACAATAAGTTTGTGGAGTCAATTATTTCTTGGTAGAAGGATCAAAAGATAAGAGCAAATTGTTTGGTTTTAAATTTAATATAAAAAAGCAGAGTAAAAATAATATTCAATTCGAGGTAAGATGTAAAATAAGGAAAATACTTCTCTCCTTATCAGGTAAGTAGGAGCTCCTACATTCTTGCTAATAGCAGTGTAACATGTGTGTAGAAGTTTTACTTTTTGTATTTTCAATGAATTATTTTTACATATGTGTCAAACTGTGATTTGTAAGAAGAAAAAATATCTCCTTATCGAAAAGGAGGCAAATAGTATCTGTAAAATAATAGGTTGATTTTTATATCATAGCGACGTAAAGCAACCCAAGAATCCATATAACCAATCAAATTCCAATTTGTTGTAGGAAGTTTTGAGTTTAAAATTCGTGGGACAACAAGCTTCTGAAGTACCATTATTCCTTTAGTTACATATCTATCAACTGAAACACATACAACTTTTTACTTTATTTTATAATCCTAATTATCATAATATAAATCATCAAAGACGTACTCAAAGTCTCACAGATTATTTATCTAACAACAATTATTAAATCCTATAAGTACAAAATTACACAACACAAAACACATTGATCGAACAAAATTATAAATTTGAGACAATTTGAAATGGTCAGATGGAATCTCACAGATTACTTATTTAACAAGGTCGCAATTAATGAATTCGATAAATACAAAACACATGGATCGAACAAAATTACAAATTTGAGAGAATTTGAAATGGTCAGATACCTTATGAGATATTGAAGTGGACATTGAACAACTTATTTTGTCTTGATGCATACATATGTTTAAGATGATATTATCACCATGTAAACATGAAATGGTCAGAAACATTCATTGAACGACTAAGTGGGCTAATAAATCTTTTTCCGGCGCCTTCCATGCACAACATAAGCACGCCCCAATGGGATCAAATGATGTCATAATTAGTACGATTGTGGTGCCCGCATGCCATTTGGACTTTATGACCTAGCACCAATCAATTTTAAAGCGGAAAAGGATATGCATCCCAAGTTCTAGATTCGATTACTCATTCCTCAATATAATTTGTATCAAAAAATTCATTATTGCCATAAACTTAACTGCATATTCTAATAAAATAAAAGCAAATAGAATAAACACATATGTGACGACATATATTAATACTAGATCACCCGAACTATATAATGTAGATTGTTATGTCACATTTTTAAATAAAGCTACACATTAAAAAAAAGATAATTTTTAAACTTTTTATCATTATATATATATATAAAGCAAAAGGCAGAGAATGGTGAAACATTCAAAATACCAGAAAATGCCATTGGTTAATCCAAATATTAAGAATTAAAATTATTAATTAAATAAGGATAATATGGTCAATTCATACAATTTCATATTTTAAAAAATTAAAATTAAAAGAAAAATCAGATAATGAATCCTATTTTTGTGGAACACAACTACCCATTATCTTTTTTAATTCTAAAATAAATTAAATTTTTTTTTTAAAAAGCATCTCGCAGGCGCGGAAGCGCGTGCAGAGAGGCTAGTATATATATATATATATATATATATATATATAACAAATATAAAGCAAAAGGCAGAGAATTGTGAAATATTCAAAATACCAGAAAATGCTCTTGGTTAATGCGAACATTAAGAATTGAAATTATTAATATAATAAGGATAATATGGTAAATTCACACTTTTTCATATTAAAAAAATTAAAATTAAAAGAAAAATAAGATAATTGATCCTATTTTTATGGAACATAACTACCCATTATCTTTTTTTATTATAAAATAAATTTAATTTAGCTGGTATTAGATTATGGCTCTCTTCGGGTTGCTCGGAACGATATGGAGCGGCGATTCTGTTTCTTAGTTTGTTTAAGTATAACAATTCTTAGGAACCTTTTAAGAGTTTGCCATGTTTTGTTTTATCTTTAGGTTGTTTTATTTTTATTTAGCTTTGGCTTCTGATACGGATTTGCCATTTGGCTATTGGACGGAGGATCTGTATTGCATGGAAATATTTCTTGAAGGGATGGGAGGGGTTTGAGAGGTAGCGGTTGGAAAGTCTTAGAGTAGGTTTGTTTTTCCTTTTTGCTTTCCTTTCGAGCTAGTGGACCCCAATTATAACTTGGGACACTTAGGGCATGTTTACGTATCAGTAATGGATAAACTAAGGAATCAGAGAATTTAGGAATCGGAGAACTACTGAATCGGTATGGGAAGAATCATTCCCATTAAGTTGTTTGCTAAACATATAGAATTAGCAATGGAATGGATTGATTCCCATTGTTATTGTTTACTAATTTGCATGAATCAGAATCCAAATTAATTTTAGAATTATGGTAAAGTGATAAGGGTATTTTTGGAAGTTATTAAGAGAAAACAGGAATGGGAATCGTATCGACTACTCCCCCTGGTTGATATGATTCCTAGTTTTGAGGGAATGTGATTACGGATTTTGAGGTGGGGCCCACTTATTTTTTCATTCCTGATTGCAAGTAAACGCAGGAGAAGTCAGGAATGGAAATCATTCCCTTTCCTCTCATTCCCATTACTGATACGTAAACATGCCCTTAGATTTACAAGAATCTTGAGGGCATGTTTACATAACCGGAATGAGATTGGGTAAAATGAGAGTCATTCCCATTACGAATGACTCCTTTGTTTACTTGCACTGGCGGAATAAATAGTAGCGTAGGGTGCACAACAAATCTGATTACTGATATTGAAGAGATTTGATTCCGGGAGGGGAGTTGGAATTAGAGAATGGTGAAAGGAAATGAAGTTTTTCATGCCAAAAATACCCTATGGTCCCAACCACCTCCCCCCACCCTCTCATCTTCTACCAGCAAAAGAGAGAGAAGAGAGAGAGAGAGAGAGAGAGAGAGAGAGCGAATGAGAAAAAAAAAAAAAAAAAAAAAAAGAGGAAGAAGAAGAGAGAAAAAGAGAAAGAGGCGTGTGAACTACTATCTCCATTTTTCTTTTTCTTCTTTAATTTTTTCAAACAACTACCTACCTGTTGATACTAATAAATTTTTTTATTATGTTTTTATTTTTATAGAATATTAAGGTAGTTAAGCTTATTATTTTGTAATCAAAAGTAAGTTTTATTATTAGTGAAATAATTTTTTTCTTATGAAATTGTAGTAGTTTTTGGAAATATATATGTATTTTGTTCAAGGGCATTTTCGTAATAAAAATGTTTTTCATTCTGATTAATGATGAATAGTAAACATTTTTAATGGGAATGAACTCTTTTTCATTATGATTCCTGACAGTTAGTAAACAACTTAATTAGAATGCATGACTCCGTTTCTTGCTCAACCCAACTTCTACTTAACCCGATTCATGGTTACTCCAATTCCTTATTAGTAAACATGCCCTAAGAGCATCTCCAATCGATATGTCAAAAGTGCCACATAGTCATTTAACAGCTAAAAATAACATCTCACATCACTCCAACCGAATTGTCAAAGCTGATGTGGAATGAAGGTTGGAGGTTCAGCTGTTATTTTTGACATCCCAAAAGTAAGATGTCAAATGAATATTTTATTATTTTTAAAAACAGCTGGCTGTTACTTTCATTTATAATTTTACTTTTTTATTTTTTTTTTCTTCTTTATCTTTAATGATTTGACTGTTACAATAATTATTTATTTGACATATCGGGTGGAGTGTAAAATTGTTTAATATCAAATTGCCATATCAGCCATCAAATTTAAATTTGATGTTTGGTATTTGACATCTTCCTTGGAGATGCTCTAAATACTTTACTGTCAAAGAGTTCTAGAAGGCCAAAATCACACCCACCGCGGACTATAATGAGGGTACTGTCTTAACGTTTTAGGTGACGCAAGAGTAGGCCACAACGATGAATTATTGAGCATTTAACTGATTCTGTGTATTATTACAATATATGTTAATTACTTATATTATTGGTTTTTATGGGAGTGAGGTGGGGTCATAATTTGAATTTTTGACCCAAATCTGGATGGTCAAGTGTGATAATGATTTGTATTTTGGATGCTTATTAAGAGTGAAGTGGGGTCATGGTTTAATTCATTTGGAAGTAACCTTAAACAGGATTTAAGCTTTAATCATATCTGGTTTATCTATTTGAAACTCTGGTCTATCAATAATCTAAACCCGTTGATACGTTTATGTTCATTATATTGTGTTTCAATACTCTTTTCCTTCATTCAAAAATCAATCATCCAAGCCAACTGGGTTATATTGAATTGGATTGTTGATGTTATAACAATCATATTTATAGTGGATCATATGTGAATTTTGTAATAATTTGCGATTTCGATGAATACTCGAGATAATCAGTTGTAGATGCTCACAGATAGTTTAGGCTCAAAACTATGTTCTAGTACTTGTATTAAAGTAACAATGGAGTACTTGACCACAAAAAAAAGTAACAATGGAGAAAACCTTTATGAAGTTGTTCCCCAATTACATAATAATCCAAAAATGACATCATCTAAAGGGAAAATGCTTCGTAATGTTACTATCTTTCAAACATGCCTACCAGTTGTTTTCACATGATGAAGTGGTATATTTAGCAACATTTTCGGAGAAAAATGTTGAGATTTGTCACTTAACTCAAAATGAAGGAAGAACAATTTCGTAAGAGAACATGGTGGCAAATGATGAGTGCAATTTTCAGACAAGTGACAATGAAACGAAATCCCGCAAAGTTAACCCACATAAATCTGGCCACATTCAAGGTCTCTACCATACCTTGCGTTTATCACATGGGACAATTAGTCTTACGTTTACAAAAAATAGTACAAGGATAGGTTGTAGGTATCCCATTATTTAATTCCAATTCACACACAGTCACAACACCAAGAGCCTCATTTTCGCTCAGGTCCATCTTCTTCCACTGCTTCTCATCTTCCGTGTCTCTTTTGCTACTACTTTTGACTTGCATAAGTTATTTAGCAAACAAAAGAAAAAGAAATAGCCTGAATGGAAGAAATTATGTCCTCTTGTTCTCCAAACTTTGGTCAAGAAAACTCAGCCACACTTCAACAACGTCTCCAGTTCATCGTTCAGAACAGGCCTGAATGGTGGGTTTACTCAATCTTCTGGCAAGCCTCTAAAGACAGCAATGGCCAAGTTGCTTTGTCCTGGGCTGGTGGCCATTTCCGAAGCTCCAGGGACTTGGCATCCAAAAGAAGCAACAGATTAGTCCATAATTACCAACCCAAATCCGGGTTCATCAGTTCGGAGAGAAAGAAGGTTGTTAACAGAGAAGTTGAAGCTCTTTTCCATGAAGATATGGATTTGGACGGTGGAGATGTCACTGACTCCGAGTGGTTCTACTTTTACACAGTTTCTTTAACCCAGTCGTTTGGTGCATGCCATGGGACTGGGAATATCCTGGGCCGTGCGTTTTGTTCTGGCGGTTTTGTTTGGCTGGCAGGTGACCATGAGCTTCAATTCTATGAGTGTGAGAGAGTGAAAGAAGCTCGAATGCATGGAATTCAAACTTTGGTTTGTATTCAAACTTCATGTGGAGTTCTTGAGCTGGCTTCTCTGGATGTGATCAAAGAAGATTGGGGCCTTGTGGAGGTTTCCAAATCTCTTTTTGGATCAGAAAACAGCAGCGTCTCAAAGCCACAGAGCAGTCGTGAGGGTCATGTACTTGTTCCTCTGCTTGAAAGTGGAATGTTTTCAGCTGGACCTCAAAAAGAGTGGACCGCACAAGGTAAGAAACACATACAACAAACATCAACGATGGTGTTTGAATAAAATATATGCACTTTTTCATTATTTTATATCAGGGCATTCACTCAATTTTTCATTACCATCTATATATGTTTAATTCTTTGACGTGCAGGTGGTACAAAGGAACGTTTTGCTTTGAATATTGGTGGATCATCGTCAGACTCAGGGCCTTCTGACTCAGTCGGAAATTTCACGACGGAGAATGCGGAGAATAACGGTCGATTAAAAAAGAGAGGAAGATCATCCAACCATGGAACTGATAAAGAATCACCAATAAATCATGTTGAGGCAGAGAGACAGCGGAGAGAGAAGCTTAACCATCGATTCTATGCCCTCCGCTCTGTTGTTCCAAATGTGTCGAAAATGGACAAAGCTTCTTTACTTTCTGATGCAGTTGTGTACATCAATAAGCTCAAAGCAAGGGTTGAGGAATTGGAGGCTAAAATCCAACAACCCCAGAAACCGAAATTAGGTATTTTGAGTAATCTTGAGCATCAATCCAACCAAAGTGCCAGTTCCATAGTCGATCATCATCGTCACCATCATCATCATCATCAAGCAAGGCCTAGGCCAGCATCAAGTTATACTAATAGTGAAGTAGCTGGGGCAATAGAAGTGGATGTGAAGATTGTGGGCTCAGAAGCTATGATACGAGTTCAGAGTCCGGATCAGAATTACCCATATGCTAGACTGATGAATGCACTAAAAGACCTTGAATTACAAGTTTATCATGCAAGCATATCAAGCGTGAAAGAAATGATGCTTCAAGATGTTGTGGCTAGAGTTCCTCATGGATTCACAAGTGAGGAGGCCATGAGAACCGCTATTATAAAAAGATGGTACAACTAGAAATTCAATAATTAGTTTCCCTATCAAATGAGGATCTCCTTCTTCTTCTTTGGTAGTGATTGTCGTAACTGAAAATTGAAGTTTCTTAGCCAAGTTTGGAGGAGGGAATGTATCTGTGTACGTTAACTGTAGACTTGTTTTCCAAGTTTAATATTTCTAAGCTATGAAGATATCATATTAATTAGCCTACTCACCTGCTATATCTCTCTATTACAAATATGTGAAAAACTATATGTTGTGTGTACAATGTATTTGTTGTTTTGCCGTTGCGCAGCGGATTTGTATTGTAGGTCTGGTACATGTACTTTCGGTTGTTGGATGATGATTTAGTCATTGTTAGGGTTGTGCATGATTCTCTCCATATCAATAATATATGTTGTGTTTGGTCACCGGAGAAGATGTGTTTTGTTTGCTCATTAATAATATACTATCACTTATTTTCAAATATATATATATCGGCTTAATTGGAATCCTCTTATATTATAGCACATTTATGTAAAATATGTGTTTAGGAAAAATTATTGTACTTAACTATAACGAAAATGCTATATGGTGAATCTTTTTAGTAAACTATTTTAACATTGTTTCTGTACATGAAATAATGAACTAAAATCCTTTGGGGTTACAAGTAAAAAGGGAATGAGAGAAACTGAGTTAGAATTAAATGGGTCGCATTCTGCTCTTCTAATGCGATCAATGAGCTGGTTTGACAACAAGAACTAGTTCTTGATCTTCGTGCAAAAAAAGAAAAGAACTAGTTCTTGATCAGAGTGCTCGGTGAAGAGGAAATTGTGTCCTTTGTTTAACTACTATGCGGACCTTTGGATTTCGAAGATGCTAGCTCCATGACAAAGACTAGTGAGTTTGGATGGTCTCTTTAGCCAGAATTTTAAATGGGTTTGCTAACGGCAGACCTTTCAGTTAATTAAGGTCGGTTTGATAAACATTGAGTTTTTCGTTTTTATTTTTTTAAACTTAAAACTTGTTTGGTAACTAATTCTAGTTTTCAAGGAAACATAAAACTAAACAAAAGTTGTTTGGTAACTGATTTCAGTTTTCAGTTTTACGTAGAACTTGAAAATAGAATTTTTGGGGTCAAATTATGAATTTGAGATCATAGATGTATGTTACAAAGAGTTTGTAGTATTTTTTGGTGAATTTTTTGGAATTAGGATGATTTTTTTGGTGAATTTTGGATCTGAAGGTCCTGAGACTTGGCGTGGATTCGTGGCCGAACGCAAGAATCGAGCGGTCAGATCCAAGTCCAGAGGTCCCAAATATCGAGTTTTAGGAATTGGAGTGCATTTCATTTGTGGTGATGTAAAATTAGTGGATGAAAAGGGACAAAAAAAGAAAGAAAAGGAAAACACTTTCAAGTTGTTTTCCAAACTAAGGGTGATTTTGAAAACTAAAAATGAAATCGATTACCAAACATAGTTCTAGTTTAAAAAAAGAAAAGGAAAAAGGAAAAAGAAATGGTTATCAAAGAACCCTTACGTTTTTTGTTTTTGTATTTTCATACAAATGATATTCATTTAATATAATCTAAATTAAGTTGGGGCCGATAAGATAAACTACACTGTAACTGTTACAAGAGAAAATTAAGAAAGGTAGCATACAAGAATTAAATTTAGAAATGGTTGCAGCTTCTCACCAAGTTCCAAACTTTTGAGGTCGAGGATTGAACATTTTGCCTAAATATAATACGCAACTTCAATTGCCGAACAAAGCCAAAATACCCAGAAATGCATAACTTGTATAACCCATAAAAATTTTCCACCTTGCCGTAAAAGAAAAAGAAACTTTATGTATATCTTTTTGCATGTTCGATGAAATTCAGAAATATCTAGGGTCGGAATGATTACGTATGATGCTCTGATTCATGGATCATGCATTGATGGAGACTTTACAAGACACACATAACACACCGTGACAGCGATCAAAGGATCTAGATGGGTTAAAGAAGTATTAGTATACAAAGTACCTAAGATGATGAAAATGGATAATGAAAAACGTGTCTTTTTTGGTGAAGGCACATGTGCAAATGATTTGTTGAGCCCAGATTGAATATCTACACCATATTATTGTCTAGGATGTTGAAAGGTTGCATGCTGTTACGTGGGAAACAAACACTTTCCCTTAATGGCACGTGTGTTGAAATTAAATTTGGCCTCATGGGCTGCTGCTAGCTCCTCATGTGCATCGCTGTTAAATACAGAACAAGTTTGAAAGGGCTCGATTTAGAAATTGCCACTGATTTTTTTTGGGTCAGTATCAAGTTTCATTAATAGAAAGGCAATATCAATTACATGATACTGAAACTTAAAAAAAAAAAAAAAAAAAAAAAGGTCTAAATAAATGCAACAGTAGACTCCCACTAGAATTAAAACTCAAACCGATATATAAAGTCTACAACTAGCATAAAGTAATAGCTCAAAATTGACATAAAGCTAGAGTTCAAAATTGGCATAAAGTCATAGCCAACCAAAAGCCAAAGCATTGTTGCCGCTGATTTGGCATCCCAGTTGCATATTTGATGATTCGATAGGCGGTTTTGTACAACGAATGTGAAATCATGAATTTTTACAAAGGTGGATAGACTTTTTCCTTTATTATGTGTAGGTGGCTTACTGACGCTTTATTGAAAGGTAATTGAACGTATTTAGAGCATCCAATGATACTCTATTTCTTAGCTAAAATTTAGCTAAAAATATAAGAAAGCTATTTTAGGAGCTCTCTAAAAAATTTCAACTCTCCTTAATTTGGAGAGTCATAAATGCTATAACTCTTTTTTAATTGGTTCATCTCTATTAAAAAATAAAATAAAAAATAGTTAGCATTAAATAAAGGTTTGAAATACTCATTAAATAAAGCAGTATTAAATTATAAGGAGTTACTAGGAGTCATTTCTCTCTCCTTAGATTTAGGAGCTCCTAGAGAACTCTCTATTTTAGGAGGTGGATAGGGAGCATGGTTGAGTTGCATTTTTACGATTCCTCTTAAAATTTGTCTAAAGATGTGGTTTAGGGAGCCTATTGTGGATGCTCTTAGTCAATTATTGGTGAGGTGAGATGAACTAGTTTCAATTTCCTACAAGTTCGCACAGAGTTTCCACTTTTCTAAAGGTTAGCACAAAGTTTTCACCCTTACAAGTGAAAAATTATCGCCCTAAAAGTGATTCCCCCTTTGCCCACGCACTCAATGATTGAATGACACAAGCATCTTGGAGGCATTAGACTTTAGTACACTCTATTTTCAATTAAAAAGTTGCACGTGTCAAAATCTGATAAGTTTTGAGTAACTATTTTTAGCCGCCCGATCAATTTGAACAGTTGTGATTCATTGTTACGGAAATCTTTATTCTGGAAGGAGAGAAACACTGTTCATTGACATTCAGAGCAGCCAAATAATCTTATCTCACTTTTGCAGATTCTCCATTTTGTTTAAATTGGAATTTTTACTCTTCTTAAAATGAAGAGCACCACTGTTATTTTTTTTTATTTACCCTAAGGCGCAAAAATTTGAGAAAACCCCAGATGTAATGGGCTTGAACAAATGGACTGAAATCAATATTGGGCTCAACTGGAATTAACCCACTTTAACCAACTTTGATAAACTTTTCTGGGCCCTTGTTGTTGATCACCCAAAACTCCACCTGTCCATATCCATTAGGCTACTTCTTCCGGGCCCCATTTCTCCTCCACACTCCAATAGTATATTAATCCAAAAGAAAAAAAATTTGAGTGTGTGCCTAAACCAACTTTTTCTCCACCAACCTTTTCTTACTTTAATACGCAGCTTAATTTGGCAGAAAGTTGTACGAGCTTTTAATTTTTTGAGTGAAAAGCGATAGTGTTTATTAAATCAGGAGAGTAACAGTACAAAAATCGGGCTATGTCGTCGGGGTTAGGCGAGTGTCCTCATCCCCCTCGGAACATATCCTCCAAAACTCCTAGTTACAATCCTCAAATAAAAGATCCGTGATAAAGTCTGGTGGTTCCTCAAACCAATTTAATTTATGTCTGCTTTTCTATGTACCTACTGCCTTCCATCACTAGCCCCAAATTGGTTAACAAATGGGATTCCTGTCAGTATCATCTTTTTTCACAAAATGATATTCTAAATTACTCTAATGTACGTGATGGAATCGAGCCCAATGGAGGTGGGGGGAGAGGTGGACACACCGGTATAACATACTGACCTAGCCCACACATCTAAGTTCAGATTGATAGTTTCGTAACGTAAACATTTTATTTATATATGCTATGAAATATGGTGGCAAAACAACATTCTCCATGAAACATTATCAGCATAATGACATGCATGGCATGATCATTTTTTTTCTTGCTAATTAATGTCTATCACCTTCCCATTTTGTTTGTTTTTTTTTTTTATAGCTGATCCCTTCTTAATTGCTATCAACCAGCATTATTTGTTTCTCTCAGGAGCTACAACTTGCAAATCCATAATGGCGACCCAGGCCGTCAGTTTAGTTGATCCATGCCGATTTCAGCAACTACTAGCTTTATTAAGCGTATCAAAATGATAAATTTTTTTTTGTTTGAAGGTCACATCTCATGTAGTGTTATAAATTTTCGTGTTATAATATTAATAAATAAAATAATACGCGTGTTATAATATGAGTACACTGATAACACAAAAAAAAAACCCTATATAGAACCTACATACTCACATTGGTTCAATTCTTTGGGTTTCTTTCATCAGCAAGCAATTTAGGTCGTTTCTTTCACCAACCTTCATAAATAATAGCCGTGTGGACAAAAAACAACTATTTGCATCCTACATTAGCCAACAGCCCACACTTTATAGTACAATATTGGAAGAAACTTAACACTGCTAACATAATGCAGGCATTATGCCGTCAAAGTTGGGTGACACTGCTCTTTACAAATCAAAAGTTTTCTATCATCCACAAATCCTAGGCCACATACGTAAATGATATGTTGTTAGTTGTGTATGTGATTGATTATGTTCTTTTTTCTTTCTAAAGATGTATTGTTCATAAGCATTTAGCTATCTCACAATATAATATTCAGCATACGGGAAATATTAGCTGCATTCCCCTTCTACTTTCTTCCTTGATGTTTTCATCTACAATTTTTCGAAACGAGCAAATATATGAACCTAGTGTGTTTGATTAAACACTGAAGTAGCACGCTATTAATCAAATTGCTAAACGATTTTCAATTTAATTGATTTTTAGTATGAACAATCCTTAAAGGATGACCACAAAAATCATTCGATTTCGATTATCGATTATCATAAAATTGCCGAAGAAATGGAAGGTACAAAGAAGTAGCTAGCATTCTCCTACTCAAAAACCATAATACAAAGGTACATCATGCCGTCAAAGTGGGGCGACTCTGCTATCATACAAGATTTCTCACCATATCACAAAAATATCCTGGCCCCAGAGGTCATGCTCATTTCAAACTCGATGAACAAGAAGTCAATATTGTGTACTTGCATATTATGAACATGTTTGTTTGTTTTGGACTGTCGAAGACGTGTAGCATTCAGCCATTATTATGCCAACAATTAATATTACCTAACAAAAAACCCATGCATTTACTCATACAAAAACCACATTTTTGTTTTTGTTTTTTAAGCAAGGTGTTAAAAGTTGACTAGATGTTCACCGGCAAGAATTCAGTACAAAAATTAACGTGTGGTGAGACTGAAATGATCAGAGTGGTTTGTACGTCGTGTTACATGAATTGCTATATAAGAGGTGCATTAAGTCTTCAAGCCACTTTCCACACCCACCACCCTAGTTTAAGTGTGACATCTCTAGCTATATTCAATATTCGACGACTCACACAAAACAAAGTACTGGTGGTTGTCACTAGATTTCTTTTCTTGTATTAAATTTTATTTTAATTGCGTTGTAACAAAACTGGTGGTGGTCACTAGAAACTAGTTTGTTTCTTGCTTAATTTGGAGAACTTGTTCTTATATTATATCTTCAAGATTTACCCATATTCGGCACATAATTGCTTTGCACTTTTGTTTATTCATCAGTTATATACTATTGCTTATTTTCAAAATATTATACGTACCCTTCAAGAAATGACATCCATATGATTTTGGCATGCATTTTCCATTATTTACCAAATGAGAGAGAGACGAGACCAAGACAACAATAAAAACAAGGATTTTACTGAATTTCATCTTATCTTTATATCATATCATTAACTTGACATTTTATGACTTAGGTCTTATGACAAACCCAACAACAATACACAGGGAACAATTTCCACAAGGTCTAGCTATGGCTATAGTTGATCAAGCGCCATCTGAGACTTGGACAGTTGAAGAGGAAGAAAATTATAGCCTCCATTATCTCATTTTTCTCAGGCTACTTTTATATATCCACCTCTCTAACCCCCCAACCCCTCTCTGCTAATTTCGAAAACTAACATATGCATATCACATCGACTTGACTTGAAGAGGTCTTATATTTTCTTAACCACTTTTTGATGAATTTCTCCAAATCTTCTCAAGCTCTCTAGCAAACGCCTTCTGCCTCCCAACCACAATGGTGATGTGATCTTTCTTCTCGATCACCTTCACGCGAGCCCGAGGGATTTTCAACTGCACATTGTAGCTGCACTCTACTGGGATTAGCTCGTCGTCTTTGCCGTGAAACACATTCACATCACATTTTAGATGGTCTCTCACAACGTCTAAGTATTTGTCCATCTTGCCGGCTGTGCCACATATAATGTTGTGCAGTGTGTGCCAAGCTGCGTTGTGAGTGTGGCAGAAGAACCCTTCATACAAGAAAGTTCTGATCCTGCAGAGATTGCCAAAGAAAAAAACAAATTAATAACTTGATTAAATTTAATAAGTTAATTCATTACATACAAAAATATAGATTCCATGTGCGTTTTTTTTTCCGAAGCGTTTGTATCAAATGTACTCATCATCTATATCTCTCATCAATTTTATCATAGATGGATGCCACCTATCTATATAAAAGATGTTATAATAAATCATTTTTATTGAATTTGCAGCAACATTGTCCGGCATAATAAATGACGAAACCAAATTTAATTGGAGCTTCTAAGTCATCGGTCTCCATCGGTTGTGACTTTGGTCTCCTAAATAATTGACCCATGTCCCTCAGCAGCAGCAGGGAAGAAATTGAAAATTGACCCTTGCACCACACCTTCTCCCCTATTATTTTACATTTTAATTAAATTCTACACCAAAATCATATCTAATGTACGACAGCGTTTCATTGAGAATTTGTTAAGAATTTCTAATCTTATTCGTTGAAGCGCATGAATGAAAGACATGTATGAAAAAATATGTAACGTTACATCTAAGAATTTCTAACCTCCGTCGAATAAATGCTTTTATAAATGTGGAAAAAGCAATGTTACAAAGTTATTATATAGTTATGGACCCATCAGACATTGACTGGTTAATGCAAACACGAGCTGGACCAGCTCAGCTGCCATGGTATTTACTAATAGGAGATGATGGTTGGGTTAGGATCTATCGGTTATCATCACAGTGGACCAATCAATGCCGATGCGTACAAAAAAGGGTCCACAATTGTCGTTTTGGAAGCTTAGAAAATTGTTAATGGCATATAAGAATAACGTGGTTTCGTGTGTCTAGAAATGGGCTTTGGTGGTTGGAAATGAAGCACGATATTCTACAAGGTGATGGTGAAGCGATGAATTCAGTTGAAGAAAGTTACCTGTTTCTTGTGACAAGTTTGGTAAGAAATTCCACAATTCGGTGGTTCTTGCAAATCAGCAAACAAATAGTCCTTGAGATGTGCTCGTACCAGCAAGCAATGGAGGCACCAAAGGCAATCACAGGCCACACCCGCCTTGGAGCCACCCTTCTCATCACATATTGTGTTGCTTGTTCTCCCTTTGGTATTGGGTAATATGGCTGCCACGTCATAGGTTCAAAAAATAGGGTGAACGCCAATTAAACTTGGCACAAACTTGTGGACAAATAATGCCCCTAATAAATGTACACTTTCATAGATGTGAACATATGATATAATGACAATTTTTGTGCTTTTGTTCAAAACTACGATCTTTTAAAAATGACACGGTTTTAAATATGACTAAGCATAACATCACGACAAGAAAAACACAGAAATGGAAAATATTGTTTTCAAAAATTTGGGGTAAGGGTCATAATCAAGAGGTTGAACTTACAGGTGCAAGTAAGGTGAGGGACTTAATGGAGAGAGGGTGTTTAACAGCAAGAGCAAGGGCCAAAATGCAACCCAAAGAATGAGCCACAATGTGGAAGGATTTAACTTTGTTGGGTTCAAGCACAGAACTCTCTATCATCTCCAAATGCTCTCTGAGGGTGTACATGGAGTCAGTTGGCTTTGGGCTCCTCCCAAACCCCAACAGATCAATAGCAAAAAGCCTAAAACTTGATTTTGCAGCACTTGAAAAGTTGGGGAACAATGTTTCAGTCCAGAATGCTGATGATGAAATAAACCCATGTATGAAAAGCACATCTTCTTGTGCCTTATAATCTGAAATGGCATGAAGAAATAAGTCATATAATATATTCTGTCATATATATTTTGTGAAAAAGAGAAAATTATTTTACCTTTGGGTCCTTCAGTTCTAACATAGAGGGTTTCTTTGCTATTAGAGGTCCAAGAGGTGCAAAATTTACAATCACAATCAGACCACCTTGGGATTGGATGGCATTGTTGGCCTCCAATCTTGCCTTGAAGCATTTCAACAATGGTGGAGTTGACAGTGAAAGTGGATCTCACAGTCCCTTTCTTGGTCTCCTTCATGGTCAGCTTTGAGACCTCAGACAAGAGGGAAGGCCTTGTGTAGAGAGTGTCTGAGATCTCCTCAAGTTGCAGCTTGGTGGAGCTAAGGCACACAATTTTAGACTCACCTTGCTCAGAGACCAAGATTTTGCCACTGCTAGTAATGGCTTCTTTGGATGAGGAGCAATAGCAAGGCTTCCATTCAGCTTCAATGAAAAAATCAGCAACTCTGTACAGAAAACAGAGGAGGAAATCCACAAGGTCTAGAACTGAGAACACAATGAAGCTCACAGCCTCGTTTATGACCCTGCCAACCAATGCCAAAGCAGATTTGGCCTTGCCTATGGAAGCCATGTAAGCTCTAAGACACACCAACCCAAAATTGTATAAGTGGTGAAATAAGAGGCGGAGAGAAGAAGGGTTCCTATAGAAAATGCAATGTCATAGATATAATCGGTTTGCTTGCTCTCTCAAGTGCAATTAGCTGTAGCAGAGCTTCCTCTTCCTCCGCCCTCTCTCTCTCTCTCTTAATAGAAAACCCAAATGCTTGAAATAAGAAGAGAAGGGCTAGAAGAATAAAAGGATGTGGGTCAAGGTCATGACTCTTTCACTATCTACAAATGGCTGATGAAAGCAAACTATGGGACGACCTTGTTCACTCCCCCCTAGCTAGGTTATAAGAAACCCATGTTACATTTGATTGAAGCGTGTGGGAGATTGAAGCGTGAGAGAGAGAGAGAGAGAGAGAGAGAGAGAGAGAGGGTTTGCAAATGCAATATTGAGAATCCAAGTTACCAACAGATGGGCGTTAAATGTATTGATTGTTCATAAACATAGTTTGTTGGCCAAGATAAAAGGTAGGTGGTAGTTGAACCCCCCATGTATGGCAACAAATTCTCCTCAGCAAAGATTTGGACTTACAAATAAAGCCTACTTTTATATATCCACCTCTCTCTCCAAAGAAAAATTTGTTCTATAATTAATCAAAGATATCGACGGTCGACTAAGTTGTTTCTTCTTGGCATCACAATCCCAAAACCCGTGCCACAAGGAGAGGAAAAAGAAAAAGGATGGGCATATTGCTTGCCCATGATAAATTCTAGGGTCCAATTTTTTCTCATCCACTAGGTTACACCTCATCCTTTGTAGCTCAAAGTTGCCCATCTCATTAATGTGCCCTAAGACTTATTTATTTTTTGTGTGAAAATGAACAGGTACTCCCAAACCTCTAATATTTATTGCAGACTGCCTAGCCACATGACTGCCTCCTAACCCAATAGGCGGCCATTCTCCCTCCCGCCGTTCCAATAAGGTCATTCAAAATTTTCTAGCATAATTAACTTTATTAATTGGTCATCCTATGGACAAATTAAGATCCATACGCATATATACAAGACTTTTGAGTGGCGAATGGGTTTGTTTGTGTAGTTTTCGGTATTAGTGGTAGGTTTGAGTGATTTGAGGAGCTACTTGATTTCATTCATGACACCCTATTAGAATTCTTGTAATAGAGGTAAGCCCCTCAAATATTTTTCAATGATCAATAAAATTTCTCTCATATCGCCGACATTCCCTTAGAAAAAAAAATCCATAACCATATACAAGACTTTTGTTACCTTTCTATGCATGATAATTATTTGACGGTCGATGAAAACAACAAGGGAGCTTGCTAGCACCGGCACTGCATGGTTCATAATGAGGTCTACTTCTTGTGAGCATCGGTTGAGATATCCTTTTCCGATGAAACCCACAAGTTGTTTTATTGTTGGGAATGTTAGCAGTGGGCAAATCAACATGCATGCATGCATGCATGCGGGCTTGTCCAAATTTTACATCGATAGGTTGATCGATAAGGACACAAACAGTACTAATTATCGTACTTTGGGAAGTTAATTAGAATTAGCGTAGAGGTGCTTAACATTAACTCATTCATATGCATGGCTTTATTCATTTGGGAAAAGCTGGCTTGGAATATACTTACTTAATTGGTCGGCTTAACTTATTATTGTGTGATTTTGCTGTTAAAAAAAAAGGAATAAAAAGAAAGAAACAGCTTTTGCGACTTTTATATATATTATTCAAGCAAGTAAACTCTGTAAGCTAACATATTCAGAGGAGGATCAAGAAGATATTGAATGAAGAAGAAGAAGAAAATAGAAAGAGAGAGAAATAGAGAAATTGCAAATCTTGATTTCTGTATTACTTAATCACCTTTAGCCTGAGCACAGTTACACTTTATACTTGTTAAGTAAGGCTTAACCGTGTAACCACCACAGCTGTCTAACTAATTCTATTAACAGCCCACGTGCCTTGCACACCTGACTTACTAACTGTTTTATATCAATAGTTAACAAACTCCTAGTGAACAATAAAATTCAGGGAGTAAAACTTGCAATTTAAAACAAGCTTTGCGTCTGAATTTAAAGACAAACCGGTAGTCTAGCTAAATTATATTTCATCCCACAGAGTTTTTAGTTTCTAATCTACAAAGACTTTACAATTTGTGTCATGGGAAGAATACTGCAAAATATCTTTTTATCATGCCAAAAAATTATGATTCTAACCAGACGGAAAAAAAAAAAGCTTAGTAAAATGAGAGAGAGAGAGAGAGAGAGAGAGAGAGAGAGAGAGAGAGAGAGAGTGGGGGCAGTGGGAGTTTGGGTCAGAGATAATTTAGGATGATTTATTATCTGCACTAGTTACTTTGTTATAGTTACTCGCTCACATATATAGGTGATTGATAATTGATTATTGATATGAATCTCATCATATCATACCAATGGACAACTTATAGTTAACATTTTGTGGATAACTAGCCTAATAATCAACACACAAGGGGTTGGGGGGGAGGGGGAGAGAGAAAGAATTAAATTACAATGAATCAAGAAAAACTATTATAAGATATCACGTATGACATATCAATAAAAAATGTGTACATGACAAACTATCATGCGATATACATCTTTGATATTAAAAAAAAAAAAAAATTTGTTCTAAAAATAGTTTGATTAAGGAGAGAATAATTAATGTTGATGGAGCTTCTAATTAGGCAATATTATATATATATATATATCATATGGTTTTCATCATGCAATTTTTGAGTGTGACTCCCTCCAAGTTGGCAAGATTAGTGTGAGTATACTCTCGTGATGATTTTTTGTAGTAGTTCACTAATGGATGGGGGATTTTAGACATATTTCGTCCTCGTCAAGTTAAATTGTTGCTCATTAGTTCGTCCTAATTTGTCGCTCATTAATTAGTTCGTTTTGGTTTGTTGGTAATCCATTGGTTTGAAGAGGGCCACTTATTCTATTCAGAATGATCTCTTTGAAGATTGTATGTTCAATTTTTCAAAGTGAGAATGCACGTCTAAGATGAAATGGGATCATTTTATGGTGACTGGGAGTAGATTTTAGTGCCTCTTTAGGGTTGGAGCTACACCTATGATTATGAACATTCAATCTATAGAATATCCCTGGTTTAAAGGAATGGACTTGAATTGAAGACAGGAGCCCCATGTGGTGGGCATTGACATTTGAAAATAAATAAATAAATAAAAAGAAAAGAAATGTAATTTACCTCTTAAACATTTAATTCTCTACAGCTTATTATTTCCTGATAACTATTTGGGGCTTTTGGGGCTTTGTCATACGCCGCACAGATCTTTTGATCGTTTTTAGCAATTAGCATGGTTCTTTGGAACTGTCTCTTTTGTGCAGATCTGCCCCCTATCAAGATTATACACAGATCAATATATGTGCTAAAATACACAATAAGGCCAATACAGTCTTCTTGTCACATATAACCCCTTTAGCAGCGAATTTAATTCTGTACTTTACTTCTCAGTGGCAGAGTCGGTGGTGAGAGCCCACCAAATCAATCAAACCAGAAAATATTGGGAGCCATTAAAGGAGAAATACTTCTCTACCTCTGTTTCATTGTCATTCTCTTTTTATCTTTCTTATCCCCTCAGAAGCGACATGATGAAAAAGACAAAGAAAAATGAAATCAATGAAACGGGCCTAGGCTAGGCCAGCCAAGCCATGACCAATTCCAAATATATTGATGTCATGTAAAATCTCACACAGACCTATTCAAAGATTATGTTACCTGCTAAAGCAGGCCATGCAAATTATGCATCATCTATAAAAATAACCCATGTGAATTCTGAACCTTAAAACTTTTCTTCAATATTGCCAATGGAGACCCTTAAGATTTCTGATTGTTTTCTGCTATGGTTTATGTGCTCAACTGTTCTGTTTTTGAATGCCTTGCTGCCCTGTTTTGCTTTCACTTCATTTGTGTTTGGAGACTCTTTGGTTGATGCAGGAAACAATGACTACATTTTCACTCTCTCAAAGGCAGATTCTCCTCCTTATGGCATTGATTTTAAGCCTTCTGGTGGACATCCCACGGGTCGATTCACAAATGGTCGAACCATTTCAGACATTGTAGGTAAATGCACTTAATGTTAATTTGCTCCCACCAACCCTAGTTTGACTTGGTGCTCTCTTAGCTAATTTCTAAATAATCATCAACTAATTCCTTCGGTCATTTAATGTTCTATGAAGCAACTCAATTATCCCAACATGAAAAAAATTAACAAGAAAAATAGAGTCTAAGAATTCATCAGAGTGCCCGAGTTTTAAATTGGGTCACAAGATTTTTATTTATTTTATTTTTGTACTTATTTATGTGTGACACATGATGATGCAGAAGCCACTAATTACCATTTATGCCATGCATGAAGATGATCTTCTTTTTCTTTTTCTTTTTTTAAATGGGCCCCCAGAATTTTATTAAAATTGACATTTTAAATTGGCGTTTGTTTGGTTTTGTTGACTAATCATAATAATTAGCCGTTTTATTACTAATCGTAGCTAATTTGCATGGTGTAATCAGGCCAAGCTTTTGGAGCCAAGTCATTTCCTCCACCTTATCTAGCACCAAACACTCAAGCCAACTCAATCCTCGGAGGAATAAATTATGCTTCTGGAGCCTCTGGAATATTAGATGAAACAGGGGTTTTATTTGTAAGTAATTATAATTAGGAACTTTAATCACAACCCCATTTAAATTAATCTCACAGATTTGGTATTATTATTGAACACAGATTGGAAGAGTTCCACTGCGTAAGCAAGTAAATAATTTTGAGCAAAGCAGAAGTTACATGGTGAAAGTAATGGGAGAGAAGAATACGATGGAGTTTCTAAAGAAGGCAATCTTCTCAGTCACAATTGGGTCCAATGATGTCCTCAACTATTTCCAACCAACCATACCTGTTTTTGGTAATGCAAAGTCTCTCCTAACTTGTTCCAAGACTTCATGGTCTCTAACTTGACTATACATCTCAAGGTACAGACTTTAACCAATCATCTAATCAAAGCTTAATTAGCCCAAAATAAACAAGAATTAAGCTTACGATTTTGATATTTCTTTGATCTAATTATGTACGTAAGTTTCTGTGTGAAGAGGTTGCACTTGTTGGGAGCTAGAAAGTTCATTGTGGTAGGAGTTGGACCACTAGGATGCATACCCTTTATTCGTGCCATCAAATTATTACCTAGTGGACAGTGCTCTGCTGAGGTGAATGAGTTGATCCAAGGCTACAATACCAAACTGAATGGGGTTTTGGATCAACTAAATCAAGAATTGGGGCCTGAAGCTATCTTTGTTTATGCAAATTCCTTTGATATCTTCATGAAGATTATAGGAAATTATCATCAATATGGTAACCAGCTTTCAAAACCAGAGCTACCCTTTAATTCATTTTACTGTCTGATGAAGTGAGTTCGATAATTTTTTGGTTTTGCTAGGATTTGAGGATGCAAATGAGCCATGCTGTGGTGGGTACTTTCCACCATTTATTTGCTTCAAGATAAGTGGTACAAACAGAAGCTCAGCGTTGTGTGCCGATCGGTCGAAGTATGTGTTCTGGGATGCATATCATCCTACAGAAGCTGCAAATATGATCATAGCCAAGGGGTTACTTGATGGGGATGAAAGTGTTAGCTATCCCATTAACATCCGTGAGCTTTACAACTATAACTCCTAGCGTGACATATATATATAGCCTACTTCAAAATGTTGGCCCAAGATTGTAATGTAGGCAGGGAATGAATTGAACTAAAATGTTTATGTTTGATCATACTGTTAAATCATTGAAGGAATATCAAGAAACACAGAAGATGGAAGAAGCATCATTTTTAAAACAGATTCCTGCCTTCAATTGCAAAGGTCAACTCTACTCTGGCATTAGTTTCTGACACAGCTATTAACTCAAAAGAGAAGTCAACCCCCTGCCCATCTTGCAATTCGTTTTCTAGGAAAATGTTTTAGAAGTTCAGAAAAGAAAATTAATGAAACAATTGGCTTCTCTTCGGTAACACTATCTTCCCCATTCAATTCCTTTGATCAATGAATATCAGAAAACCACTTCTTTGTAAGAAATTAAAGGGGTTGACCATGCATGGCTCTTCCTCCATTACAATTTTATTCTGTTTGCCAACTACCATCATCAACCATATAAATGAAACTAATAAGTCAAAATGCAGACCCTGCATGATTTTTAATACTCAATCTGCAGACCTGTTGACCTGCTAAAGAACCTAGTAATGGAAATCCAAACCACAGTTCAAGTTTTTGAGGAAATGCACACTTGCAACACAGAAATCAATGATGTTGTATATATACACTGTTTCTTTCCCAATGCTCTGAGATAATATGAAAACCAAGATAAATTACTAGAGGTTTTTTTTTTCTTTTTGGTTTTTCTGGTTTGATGTAACAACCCAATCCTTAATTAATTTTTTAATTATTAATTTATTAAAGAAAAAGACAATTTTACCCGCGAATATTGAAATGATTTAAGAGTTGACTTTTTATTCGGGGGAGATTAAATGATTAAAATAAGAGGAAATAAATTTAAATGAAAAAATAATAATAATAAATTGAAATAAACAATAAAATAAAATGATTTGAATTAATTAAGGTTTTTGAAAATTAAAGATATTATTTAATATAAAAAGGGGCAAAAAGGTCATTTTAAGTTTGGGGAGGAATTTGGAAATTTTGATTGGAAAGTTGAGTAGGGCACGTCGAAACGAGTCCGTAGACATGTAGTGGACTCGAATCGGAGTTGTAACGAAGAATTGGTGATCAAAAGAAGTTCAGTGGCATAACCGCAAATATTTTGAAGTTCAGTTTTTTTAAACCCAGAATTCCTTCATTTTGGGGAGCTCGAGCAGCCGACTTCAAAGGGTAATTTCTCTCAACTCCGACCACCATTTAAGCAAGACTAGTCCCGTTAGAACCACCACGCTTCCTTCTTCCAGCCCCAGAACTTATCCGCCTCGATCAGCCGCCGTATTCGCAGGAAACAGCCAAGAAACAGACGGCTTTGGACAGCTCTTTCGTAAACTTTCGCCGATTCCTTCTCCCTCCTCCGGCCACCGTTTCATACGAGTGAGGTATGCTTTCTCACCTATTTTTCATGATCTAGCTGATGGTTAAGTAGGAATTTATCAATTTTGAGCCTAGGTAGTTCGATTTTTGAATTGGATTTCAGCCGGTTTTGGGATCGCAATTCCGGCCACTTCCGGCCACTTTTTGGGGTAGGTCCAAACAAAAGTGGTTCCAAATAGGGTGTTTTACCTAGGGTAGGAAGCTGGGTTTCCAGTTTTGAAGATTTCCGGTTGCCGGAATTTGATCAAGCCACCCACGCACTGCCGACACGTGTGGTGGCGCGTGGGCATCCTGGTGAGGTCACTCTCAGTCCTAGAACGATCTTCGGGTTGTCACGAGCGTGTAGGAAATCACGGATCTCAATTCGGACAATGTTTGAGCCACAATCGGATCTCGCATATTGTGCGATTTCTGGGTTCGATACATTTGAACCGTTGGATCGTAGTTATTCTCGTATATGTCAATCTAGATAATTCTAGGATCGTGTAGAAGTTGATGGATTGTGAATCGGAGTCCCGGATACTCCGAAAAGGCCAGCCCTAGGGCTAGGGTTATATAAACCATCCGATTGTGCGATCGTGATTAATCCGACTGTCTGATCGAGACCAAACTCTTGGGACATGTGTCCTAGGCATGTAGAACCTCTAGGAACTCTCGGATTGGAATTTTGAGGTCGTGGACCCCATGGGGTCCCGAGTTAACTTTTTGGGACTTTGTCACTTTTAACTCTCGAGGTACTTTTAGACCACTCTAAACCTTAGGAAAAGCTACTGTGAGCATAGAAATGACTTTAAAGTTGGTGCACGTACTTTTAGGAACCCAGGGCTAGGGTTTTGGTTAAAATAATGGGACCTTGTTAGCCATATTCATTTCTAAGAAGTTAAATGGACCCTCTAAGCTATATTTGATTTCATTCACAGAGAGAAATCCTAATCGCAGTTTCACCAGAGACAAAAATCCTAATCGCAGTTTAACCAGAAATAGAAATCATAGTCGCAGTTCCACTTGTGGTGAATTTCCTTTGTTTTGTCATAATTTTTCTATTTGATAATCTTAGGGTTTACATTTTGTTTGTGTCTTAATTTCATTCGTTTTGTGTCTAGCAGAGGTGAATTTCCTTCATTTTGTCTGAATCACCTTCGTTTTGTCTTTGTGATTTTCTATTTGATAATCTTAGGGTTTACATTTTGTCTGTCTTAATTTTCTACGTTTTGTCTCAAATTTCCTTTTTTTTAGTTTGATTTAGGCTTTTATATTGTGTCCCTGTCTTTGTACTGTGTCTCTATTTCAATTGTTTTGTCTCAAGAGAATGGATATTCAGCAAAGTTTTCTTGGTAGTATGAGAAATGAGTTCAATGAGAACCAGTCTCATTCCACTGTGATTGGGGCATGGCTCAATTAGTATAGTTTTTTTTTTTTTTTTTTTTGCTTTGCTTTGGATGAGTATTGCAATGAAGATGTTTTGTTCAAGCAAGGTGGAGATCCATGGGAAGTTACTTTTGCTCTAATTGGCCAAGGTTTGGAAGCTGAGTTGAAAGTTGAGAAAATTTTCGATTTACTTTCACTCGTTTCACATGTTAGATTTTCAAAGGCCTTACAATTTGGTCGCTGTGATAGTGTTGGTGTTAATTTTGAGAATTAGTCTGCAGTGTGCTACGAAAAGTATGCTTTAAGTTTAGGTGAGCCGGAAAAGTTGTACCAATTGAGCCATGCCTCAATCACAGTGGAATGAGACTGGTTCTCATTAATTAAAGTCATTTCTTATACTACCAAGAAACCTTTGTTGAATGTTCATTCTCTTGAGGCAAAACGATTGAAATAGAGACACTACAAAGACATGGACATAATGTAAAGGCCTAAATCATACTAAAAAAGAGGAAAATTATAGTCAACAAGCATGGCATTTGCCTTAGCCTCAAATCCACCCCACCATGACTCAAAGCTTATTCAATTTCAACCTCACAGGCTCTCCAGAATCTCAAAAAACTGGGACCATTCATACAGTTCTCAATCTACATGTCTTCACTAAATCTACGAAGTATGATAATAGGGTTATCTACTGTAGACGTCCTTGAACTTGGCCCCAGTTGCAATTGGGTATGTGAATTTTTTTTTGAGGCAATTATATCCGTTAACTCGATAAAAGGTTCCAATTGGGTCCTACCGTCCAACTTTGTCAATTTATCTGTCAAAGTGAGAGGGTAAAAAGGTCCTTTCGGGTTCTTCACCCATCACTGACCCCAACTTCACCTTCTTCATCCATCATCAACCCCAACAACCCCACCTCCATCTTCACAAGTTTACAATACAAATCCATATCAAAAAGTTTGTGATTGGTAGAAATCACATAGGATTTACTTGGCTCTATTTACAGATGCACAATAGGGGATTAATAAGATCAGATGTTAGAGCCAGCCCCTTGTATAGGGTTCCAAACATAGCAAAATTCCTTTTTGGGGTATTCCGAAGGTGTTACCTAGGCGACAAAAAAGGGGCCCAATACTTCAACTAGAGTTTGAACGAATCACTTAGATACAATTATCTCATATTCCATATTTTTGAAAAATCTAGAATTGTTTTCAATTCAGTGGCACCCATTTGCTTTCAAACATACAAATTGGTTGGTAAATCGGGGATTGCAAGAAGTTTTCTGCATGCATTTAAAGACAAGACCTTGAGCTTTGAAAGACCAGCGAGGCTTGGTTGGCAGGCTAAAAAAGTCATTGCCTCCAAGAAGTAGATCTTCTAAGGAAATTAAGCTACATAGATCCTTCGGGATTGCATCCTTAGTTAACCGCCAGCAGCCTACAAGACATAACTCTATTAAAGAGTTTAAGCCATGTAATGAAAGGGGTAAAAGATGGGTTGTAGGTTGGGAGATGGAGGGTGGGTTGCATGTTGGGTTGGGATTTGGGTTTTGAGGGGGTTGGGATACGGATGGGGGGAATAGGTTGCAAGAGAAAAAGGGAGAGAGAGAAAGAGAGAGGGATTTGGATTTTTATTTTTTATTTTTAAGTTTATTTATTTATTTATTTATTATTTTATTCACTTTTTCCAGTTTTTTTTCTTTAATTTATAAAATTTAAAATATTTTAATTGAAATGGACAGTTTTAGCCCCCAAATTAACAGCCAAATTGACGGAAGGACTTAATTGGAACGGATGAGAGAGTTGGATGACCTAATTGCCTCCAAAAAAGTTTAGGGACCCAATTGCAATTAGGGCCCAAGTTCAAGGACGTCTACAGTAGATAACCCTATGACAATAATATATAAATTAAAATAGATAATGGTGAAGACATGTAGACTATCTATTTTCACTTGATTCCATTCTTTTCCCTTTCTACTTTCATGAGAGTAGAAAGGGAAAAGAATGGAATATGTTTTTGCCAATAAATGAGCTCCCTAGGAATGAAAGAGACATTAGCATCCTTAAATTGTTGCAAATTCTTCTTGACATCATCAATGAGAGATGCCCAGCTCACTTATTTATCATTGCACATGTTTGTTTTGTCATCTTGTTGAGTAGTTTGTGTAGTGCACTTAATCTGCTGAAGAGATAAGTGTTTTAACTAATAGGATTAATAAAGGGTAAATTGCTGAATACCTTCCTGATTGTCGAAATCTCTATCCCAAATTATTTTTTCAGCCAATTTAACCCTCAGATTATTTTAAATGGTCAACTTAGCCTATGTCGTTAGTTTTCATGCAATTTCGTCCAATTTTCTGTTTAAATGTCACATGTTAGGCACGTAATTCACTATTCAATTAAAATTTAATTTTTTTTTAAGTTTAAAATAATTAAATTGTTAAAACTACAAAATTGAAGAAAAGAAAAAGAAAAAAAAGGGGAAGGCAATCAATGTCTTCCCCATCTCCTTTTCCCAAGACTCTATGTCTGCAATCCCACATGCACAAGGGTTTTTGAGTGAATGCTAATGGTTGATCCGTGTAAATAAACATTTAATCAGAATCAAGATAGGGTTTCATCTTCATCAACACCTACTTGTTCTTGATTGGGTCAATGAGATTTAGGGATTGCATTTCACAGTGTTTGGGTGTTCGAAGACTAGATGATTTTTATGGGTGATTGGCAAATAATCCTTTGGTTTATTTGAATCTGCACTATTTACCCTCTAGTTTTATTGATAAGTATACATAATAACTATTACGGCGTGAAGTGTTTTCACACACTTGACTATTTCGGATGTCCTATAATAACTTTTTGCTGTCTTCATATTGTTCATAGAATTGATGAAATCACTTGCAAATTTAGAGATGACGGAGTGCTCTATATATTTCTTTTGTTGAACTTTATTTGGTGGTTGATTTGTCTCAGCTAGTGTGGGTCTTGTTTTATTTGACCGTGGGTGTTGGCTAAGTGTCCATTGATTTGGTTTTGCTATCAATTTCTTTTGCTGGTTTTTGTTACCTGCGGACAAGGAAGGGGAGGGAAGCGGTATTAGAATGGATTTTCATATTTGTGCATCTGTGTTGCAGAGAGAGAGAGAGAGAGAGAGAGAGGCAGATGTGGAGAGATGGAGTAGACGGGGAGAGAAGAAAGAAAAAAGAAAGAGAGGAAGAAGACGGAAAAGAAAAAAAAGAACAAAGAAAGGGAAAGAGAGAAGAAATCATGATTTTACATTTTCTTTATTATTTTTTTATATTGTTCTTGTAAAATGACAAATTTACACTTATAATTAACAAAAAATTGGATGGATGTCTAAAAACTTGACGACATTTGCTAAATTGACCATTTAAAATACTTTGAAGGCTAAATTAGCTGAAAAAATAATTCATTGTGGAGATTTCGACAATCGTGATAGTTCAGGGGGGGTATTTGGTAGTTTACCTATTAATAAACCAAAATCAAGACATGTCACTTGTATCTTTAACCCCAATTCTTTTCTGCCCCTGGGAAAAACATATAAAAGAATTTATTCTTTCATTTCTTTTTGCATATTTTCATTTGCCCTGGGGCTTTCCAAAGTTACCATACATTTTCTAACAATGATGCCACAACAAATCTCTCTCTACAAAATTATAAAATCATGCTTAAAGGGGAAAGAATAAAAAAACATAACAAATAATGGCTGCAAATATTTGCCACTTAGCCACCATCATATGCAAATGCCACTTTCGTTTTTTTTTTTTTTTGTCGTCAATTTAGCAATTAGAAGTGATATGTAACGTTTATTCTTACATCCGAGGTTTTATATTCTATATCCTTCTCGCTCAATATTATTTGTATAAAAAGAATGATATGTAACATTATAATTTATAAGCACATCAACACGAACATTAATTCAAACAATATGGCCAACGAGCCTGCAATGGCAAAATGTTAATTCGACTGCTCACAACAAAATCAAAATGGACTGCTCTGTTAGAAAACTACAACGGAGAGCTCAAGATCAGGCCCCACGCCAATGGCCATTGCAAATTCCCTTTCTTTTTCTTGTTTCTTGAAAATTTGTCAGAAGAAAATACCAAAAATTCAGAAGTAAAAATTCTCTGCAATTTTAGTATTAGTATTGTGTGACTCATAACTGGAAAGCAACTTTGTGTTGTTACTTCAAGAAAATATGAAGACGGAGAAACTTTAATGTATTTGCTTGCTACAAGGTGAATTGAATTTCTTTTATTATTGGATGCCTAGGGGGACTCTGCCCACATTGATGGAGGTGGAATAGCTCAACCAACTGAGTTATAACCCACTAGTGATGAATTGAAAATTTGTATAATGGTTGATTATACAATATTGGTTACAAGACCCATCTACAAAGCATGTGCACAAGTAAATTTTCAAACAAGGCTTTTTATTTTATTTTTTGAAGACCTTTTTTTTATTGAGATGGGTGATAGCATACTAAACTCATACACACTAGACACTACACAAATACTAGGACTCAAACCAAACCACTACACCAGTGGGTTTTATGGCACCGAATAAAGGCTTTTTAATCTCATATTGGGCCTGGGACTGCGAATAATACAGATGATTTTTTTCAAATATTATGAACTTGCTTGGGCCAAGGCCCTGCCAGCCAGTAGATGCAAAACATAAAGGAAAGTAGATTCTGAAAATCTTATCTGCCAATGTCTAAAGATCACAGTCAACAAGCGTGGCATTTGCCTTGGCCTCAAATCCACCCCACCATGACATAAAGCTTATTCAATATCAACCTCACAGGCTCTCCAGAACCTCAGAAAACTGGGACCAGCCATTCAGTTGTCAGTCTACATGTCTTCACTGAATCTACGAAGTTTGATAGTAATAAACCAATTAAAATAGATAATGGTGAACTGGGATTTTCTCATAATTTCATAATTTAGAGGAACCAATGAATAGTAATGGAATAGATAGAGCCAGTAAATCTCTTCCAAGAAAGGCATGTGTGGTCATAATTATTTCTAAGCAAACAAAGCAAAACTCAACCAATCATATACCCTCTAGCGTTTGGTAAGTTTTTCAGGTATGTTGTATGAACAAAACTGTCCCCATTAAACTCTGTGTCATGCATTTTGTGTTGTTGCATTTGTATTTCTCAGCTCTTCACATACATACTAAAGAAGACACCCAGCTGAGCATTTATATCCCTTTTTCTTCTTTGTTTTCTTTGCACCAGAATTATAGTGATTGATTTCATGGTGGTTCTAAGCCTTCAACCTGTCCAATATTCTACCCCTAAACACATGTTATTATGTAGACCGGGCAGTACTGGTTATCCCATCCGATGTGGGATTGCAGAGCCATCAGGAGAGCCAGCTCCCATGGGACAAAAGACCAAGTACAATGATGGGTTTTTTGAGAAGGGATTTATGACACTGTTTGCTCGCAAAATGAAGAAGTTTGCAGCTCCAGTGAAGGCCAGGACTGAGACTAAGGAGAAGGCATGGTGGGAATATGACTATGAGAGCTTTGTGGATGTGTCTAAGAGAGTGATGCAGGGGAGGTCTAGAGTTCAGCAGCAGCAAGTAGTTAGAGAGGTGCTCTTGTCTATGCTGCCTCCAGGTGCGCCTGCTCAGGTGGATAATAATTGACCATTAATTCTCACTTCTCTAATGTTTGGTCTTAGTGGTTAATTTGTTGGCACTTGGTTATAATTTTGTAGCACATGAAGGGATGGGGGTTTGGTTTGTTCTGTTGTATGGATGAATTGAATAGTTATTTGACTTGTTATCTTTGCAGTTTAGGAAATTGTTTCCACCAACAAAGTGGGCAGCTGAATTCAATGCTGCATTAACAGTGCCTTTCTTCCACTGGTTGGTTGGGCCTTCTGAGGTAATTATACTTTTACTCCTCTTAGCTATAGCCAGATAGAGTCTATACTGTATAGCATGAGTGGTGCTTTGTCACAAAATTAGAAATTGCTCATCTTTTCAACCTTTTAAAAGATTAATTTGGTTTTGGTCAATGTCAAATATCTGAAATTATTTGGTTGTTCTGTTGTGCAAGCTAAATATGATGTTTCATTTGTAGCTTCCTTTTGGACTTAATTGTTGTGATACACTAATTTATGGGCATCTACCAGGTTGTAGAAGTTGAGATAAATGGGGTGAAGCAAAGAAGTGGAGTCCATATAAAGAAATGCAGGTGGGATCTATATTTCATGATGTCCAAATTGAATATGAATTTGTCAAGTTAACATACATAAATTTCCTTTCGAGGAGCTGCAAAGATAAAACTCCATGAAGTACTAGGGTTCTAAAATGGAAACAATTTTGATAGATGACATGACTGAAAACACAGCCAATCACTAATTTTCTAACTTTGGCATTCTTCCTGATCTAGGTACCTGGAGAACAGTGGGTGTGTTGGAATGTGTGTGAATATGTGCAAGTTTCCTACTCAAGATTTCTTCACCGATGAATTTGGGCTTCCCTTAACCATGATTCCAAGTATGTTTCATTATCTTGGTTTAATTATGCACAAAAATCAGATTTTAAGGCTGGAATTCTTATATAAGTTTGATCAAACACATTCCAAGTAGAAAACAGAGCTTTCTGAATTGGATTTCCTTGTGCAGTAGAAAACAGAGCTTTCTGAATTGGATTTCCTTGTGCAGTAATTATATTAATAAACTTTTTACTTCTTGTCTTATCCCCATTCTTTCTATGCTCAGATTTTGAAGATATGAGTTGTGAAATGGTGTATGGCCAAGTTCCACCACCATTTGAAGAGGATCCAGTGTCCAAACAACCATGTTTTACTGATATATGTAAGTTTGTAGAGCTTGTATATTATGTGATCAATGGAGATATATATATTCCTGATTTCTAGCTATGCGTTTATCTGCAGGTTCCATTGCAACTCCCAGCTCCAGTGTCTGTCCAAAATTACAAGCTTGAAAGATACTCCTCCGTTATTCATAGTTCCAAGTACAGATTTCAAGTTCTTATGTCACATCCATCTTACAGTTCAACTGCAGTACATATCTTTCATGCGTGTTGAACATGGCGAAAGTGGAAGTTACCATATGCCTATTAGGCTGAAAATTTATATCTCATGACAGAAGAGAGAATTTGTTTGTAAAATTAAAGACAATATATCACTCTTTATAAGCCCTAGGTCATATCTCATTTTGGAGAACCTAGGAACCAACAATGTGTCTAATAGACTGAATTTGAGTTTTCGTTCATTTTTTATGGTGTATGGAAGAGAGATTATCTTCTCCGCTCCCTGAGGTTTTATCAAGTGGTCCTGTGAATTGAGAAACCTTCAATAAAGTCACATGTTTGACAACAAGTTCATTCATTTTGCATATACTTGTGAGGCCAGCATACCTCCTCCAAAGAGTAGGAAATCAAGCTACATGGTAAAAATATGCGAAACAGATAAGATGACCTGCCCTGCGCTTGATATAAAGTTTCTGATGCAAAAATTTGGCAAGGTTGCTGAGTTTGTAGCTCAACTGCAGGAAATATGCAAGCACTTGATGCTGCTGAAATTCAGCCTGCCTTTCAGGCTTTCACTATTGGGCACATGAAAAAAGGGATTAGGTTTTAGCTCTTGCAATTGGCAAAATCTGTCATTGCCATATTGATGTTCCTTTCATTCCTTTGAAAATGTTGGGGAAATCTGAGAGTCCCAGAAAACAAGCAAACTCAAAAACCCCTTAATTTGTGCTCTATGATGCAATCATAAAATCATTTGGTGCTTTTCCAACCCTAAAACAAAATAAAATTTAAAACTCTTGACCAAAAATGTGAGATTCTAGGACGTCACTGTAAGTCCCAATCACATGATAGGTGGAATTTATGGCTACAGCATTAGCGCCTTTAACTAATAAAACCGCTCATGCAAGTTGGAAAAAACCCACCACCTCTTTTTTCTTTTTGCCTTCTTCTTCTTCTTCTTCCTCATTTTAAATCCTTCAAACTTTTTTTTAGCTTTGGCGGCCCATGTGATTTGCTTTATCCATCCATTCAAACAATCCGTGACTTTGCTGCTACAGACAAATCACATTTTCTTCCACAACCTCCATCACACGCCTTAAATTGTGGCATCCAAAGTCCAACCATGCCTCTAATTTAAACCCAATTTGGCTTCACGTAAATTTTGCTTTTTGTTCAAGACTTTTGGCATGATTTAACAGTACTTAGCGCTTCTCTGTGTGCAGATTGCAACACTCATGAAGAATAGAAACAGAAGTTTTTTTTAATAAAGTTTTTTTGGAACCATGTGAAGATTATGCTCTGTTTTGCGTCTTTTTGTCTCTGTTTTGTGACTTTTCAATTTTCATAATATCCAATAGCACAGGATAAAGTTTGCAACTTTGTATCATTATGTGTTTTATCCTCACAACCCTAATGTCCCATTTTGGCGCATTTGATCCCGTGACAAGCGTGACACCTCTCTCTCTCTCTCTCTCTCTCTCTCTCTCTCTCTCTCTCTCTCTCCCAACGACCAACCGAACAAACCAACTTCCTTCTTCTTTCTCACTGCCTATAAATTGAAGTGTTTTGCCTCAACACATTTCAAACCCATCACCTTTTCTTACTTAGGTCTCTGCTGCTATAGCACTGAAGAGGCTTAGGATTGAGGAAGAAATTGGTTATATAATGGCTTATGCTGCCACATTTTCTTTAGTGACACAAGTTCTAGGCTTAACACTTTGTTTGCTCAGTTTATGCTGCTCTGCCTTCACTCCTCAAGACTACTCAGATGCTCTTGAGAAGTCCATCCTCTTCTTTGAGGGCCAGAGGTCCGGGAAATTGCCGGCGAACCAGCGTGCCACTTGGAGGGCAAATTCTGGCTTGTCTGATGGCTCCTCATACCATGTACTAATTAATTTAATTTTTTTCAACTACTGTATATTTTGTCATTTTACAATATAAAATGATACTAAGGTCTAAGGTGTTACTTGGGTGTGACTTGAATTTTTCAGGTGGACCTAGTAGGGGGCTACTATGATGCTGGAGATAATGTCAAGTTTGGCCTGCCAATGGCCTTCACAACCACATTACTTGCATGGAGTGTCATTGAGTTTGGTGACTCAATGCATAACCAGATTGAGAATGCCAAGGATGCCATACGTTGGAGCACAGATTATCTTCTAAAAGCAGCCACTTCAACCCCTGGAGCCTTATATGTCCAAGTGAGAGAAGCAAAATTATAAATTGGTTACACAAAAATGAGAGCTAGAGAAAAATGACTATTATTAATGACAGTTGTTTTCAAGCTGAAGAAGTCCTGAGAGTCACATGTTTTGGTGGTGCAGGTGGCAGATCCAAACGCAGACCACCGGTGCTGGGAGAGGCCTGAAGATATGGATACGCCACGCAATGTGTACAAGGTGTCGACTCAAAATCCAGGATCAGATGTAGCAGCAGAGACTGCTGCTGCATTGGCTGCAGCTTCCATAGTGTTCAAAGACTCTGACCCTTCTTACTCTGGAAAATTGCTTCACACAGCCATGAAAGTAAACACCTAACACAAAAGTTAATTCATTTTTTAACAGTTTTTCCAATTAACACCACTTCATTATTTACAAGGAAGTTAATTTTGAATTTTGATCATCATGCAGGTGTTTGATTTTGCAGACAGGTACAGAGGTTCTTACAGTGACTCTCTAGGCTCAGTGGTCTGCCCTTTTTACTGCTCATACTCAGGATACCATGTAAGCCAAAGGCATAACATAATTTGCTTCTAATTTCCTTTGTTTTAACCCATTAAAGGTTCCTAATGATCCCAATTGTTCTGATTAGGATGAGCTTCTGTGGGGTGCTTCATGGATCCATAGAGCCTCTCAGAACAGTTCATACTTGGCTTACATCAAGTCCAATGGCCACATCTTGGGTGCAGATGATGATGGTTTCTCCTTTAGTTGGGATGACAAGAGACCTGGAACAAAAGTCCTTCTTTCCAAGGTTTATTTTATTCTCATGGTCACACCAGAAAAATCTTAACAGGTCAAATTACTTATAATTATTTGGATTTTGGTACAGAACTTTCTAGAGAAAAACAATGAGGAATTCCAGTTATACAAAGCACATTCAGACAACTACATATGCTCCTTACTTCCTGGAACATCTAATTTCCAGGCCCAATATACCCCTGGTAACCTACCCTTTTATCTTTTTCGCGCTGATATTGTGCTTACATCCAAAACTACGTCGTTGCACATTTAATCGAAATGGTTTACAGGAGGACTTCTCTACAAAGCAAGTGAGAGCAATCTCCAGTATGTTACTTCCACAACACTCCTCCTACTCACATATGCAAAGTATCTTAGAACAAATGGAGGAGTGGCTACATGTGGCTCCTCAAAAGTCACAGCAGAAACCCTAATCTCAGAGGCAAAGAAGCAGGTTGACTACATACTTGGTGACAACCCAGCAAAGATTTCATACATGGTAGGGTTTGGGAAGAAATACCCACTACACATACACCACAGAGGCTCTTCTCTGCCATCTGTGCATGAACACCCAGAGCGCATTAGCTGCAACAATGGATTTCAATATCTGAATTCTGGATCACCCAACCCAAATGTGCTTGTTGGAGCCATTGTTGGTGGACCTGATAGCAAAGACAGCTTCTCTGATGACAGGAACAATTATCAGCAATCTGAGCCAGCCACTTACATCAATGCACCATTTGTTGGGGCTCTTGCTTTCTTCTCTGCCAACACCAACCCAAATTAGCTCCAACTTCTATCAACCTCTGAAGTTTTTAAAAAAAAATTTAGAGGAAAGTGGATTTGGAGATAAGTGAAGAGTTGTATGAATAGTAGATTGAAAGGTGATACTTTAGTATCATGTTAATTAGTTGTTTAGAGGGCAAATCAGGGTCCAAATGTTGTGCCATTGGCATTTCCATGAGCTGTGGCACATAGTTCAAGTGTAGGTTGGAAAATGTTCTTAATTTACAATTGGATTGAGAGCACTCCCAAAAAATTAAATATGAAAAGACTAGTTTGCCTTGATATAAAATGACTATTTGAAAGTCTACATACCAAGCATCATTTTTTTAAGCTCTTAAACTTACTCTCACTCTCACTCTAATCACTAGAGGCATAAAACAGTATGAAAGAAACTTAATTTTGAAGAGTTGAACATCAAATCATCTTTTTAGAGTCACCAAATGAAGCGTGGGTCGATAATTTTTTATTGTCATTTATGACTTTATAATTTTTATATTATCACCGCTAAGTTGAGTTTATAACCCTAATCAACCCCTACTTAAAAACAGTCTACCGATTTGGTACCCCGAATGTCATGAATTATGGAAAATTAATTAATATAAAAAAAATTCTAGTCATATTAAATGTCTAGAAATGAATAATTAGACTAGGGAAGGGTGTTAATGATGAAGTGAAATGAATCTAAAGTTAACATATGCATCAAGTGATCTATATAAAACATATATTCGATAAAAGCAGAAGAAATCTAATCGTTCCCTTATGAATCCATCGGAAGCTGCTTATGAAAACAAATCTTCAGCTTAAAAATTTATGGAAAATAAATCACAACGAATAAGGCAACCACGTAATTACTCAAAAATCCGCGCCCAAATCCGTAATCTCCATAAAAGGCAGAAATTAATAAATAAATAAATAAATAAAAAAGGGAAAAAGAAAGAAAGAGAAAACAGAACAAGAAACAAAATGGTCATTTCCCCATTTTTATATCCGCGAGTTGGGTAGTCGGTAGTTACAATGAAACATCCAAAATCTTCATCATCATCTTCTTCTTCTTCTCCAACGACGAATAAATCTCAGCAATAAACTCAGAGAGAGAGAGAGAGAGTTGCAGCGACAGATCTGATCGTTTTGCCCCAAATTCCAGACCCCAAAATGATGTCGTTCGCTCATCGCCCCTTCCCCATCCTCCTCCTCTCTCTCCTCACCACCTTCTTCTCTCTCTGCTCCGCCGAGATCCGGTCCTCCTCTGTCCGATCCGACTGGCGAGCCATCATCCCCTTTGACGAGTTCGGCTTCACACACAAAGGCCGCCTCGAGCTCAACGTCTCCAAAATCGCCCTCTCGGATCAACCCAACCCGAATCCGGACCTCTCCAAAGTCGGGTTCTTTCTCTGTACCCGAGACTCCTGGATCCATGTCTTCCAGCAGCTCGAAGAAGGCGATGTACGGTGCGCGCTCGATTCGAACCTCGTCAAGCGCGTCTACACCTTCGACTCTCTCAAAGGCGCCCATGAATTCTCCACCGTCTTCTCCGAGACCGACGCCGATCAGTACACGCTTCTCTTCGCCAACTGCCTTCAGCAGGTCAAGGTCTCCATGGACGTCAAATCGGCGATGTACAACCTCGAAGGGAAGGAAAACCGCCGCGATTATCTCTCCGCCGGTAAAACAATTCTCCCTAGGGTTTACTTCTTCTTCTCTTTAGTCTACGCTGCTCTTGCCGGTTTGTGGATCTTCGTGCTCTATAAGAAACGACTTACCGTTTTTGGAATCCATTTCTTTATGCTCGCTGTTATAATTCTCAAAACTTTCAACTTGCTCTGTGAGGCCGAGGACAAGTCGTATATCAAGCGCACTGGTAGCGCTCATGGCTGGGATGTGTTGTTCTACATCTTCAGCTTCTTAAAGGGTGTCATGTTGTTCACTCTCATCGTTCTGATTGGAACTGGGTGGTCGTTTTTGAAACCCTTTTTGCAAGACAAGGAGAAGAAGGTTTTGATGATTGTGATTCCGCTTCAGGTCGTAGCCAACATTGCCCAGGTTGTGATTGACGAGACTGGGCCTTATGGGCATGATTGGTTTACTTGGAAGCAGGTGTTTTTGCTTGTAGATGTTGTTTGTTGCTGTGCTGTCTTGTTTCCGATTGTGTGGTCTATTAAGAACTTGCGTGAGGCTGCTAGGACTGATGGCAAAGCTGCTGTGAATTTGATGAAGTTGACTTTGTTCAGGCAGTACTACATTGTGGTTATATGCTACATTTACTTTACGCGGGTTGTAGTTTATGCATTGGAGACTATCACTTCATACCGCTACCTTTGGACCAGTGTGGTTGCCGCAGAGTTGGCCACGCTTGCTTTCTACGTGTTTACCGGGTACAAGTTCAAGCCAGAGGCGCACAACCCGTACTTTGTGATTGATGATGAGGAGGAAGAAGCTGCAGCCGAGCAGCTGAAGCTTGAGGATGAGTTCGAATTGTGATTTAGTGTAGAGAGGAATGAAGATTGTGCTCTGTAATCCAATTGGGAAGACGTCAAGGTAGAGTTTCAACAATTACAATGGGGTATATTTTGTGTTTTCTTTGTGTCATGTTGACCTTTTGTTATAATTGGAGTTAGTACTTAGTAGGATAATGTCACACCCTCATGAATTTTTCTGTGAATTGAAGAATATGTGTAAGTACTGAAAGATAATGTTTGGATTAATTTTTTTGCATAAAGTGTATTCTTCCATCTTCTTTTTCGAATTTTACTTTTATAAAACCCTTTGATTCCACATTAATTTGGTTCATGGTGAAGCTATCTAAAATGATTTTTGAATTGTTTCATTCCAAGTATTGTGGTTTTCATGTGGCCGGAGGGAGTATTAGAAAACAGAGAGATGGGAAGGGTCATGATTTTTCATGTACCAAATAGGAATTAGAACAATGGAGTGTTATTGTTACTTGGCCATAACACCAAACTTGCTGTTTTTTAGGTTCATGTATGATATAAAATGTTCTGCTAGCCAAATGGAATATTTATGCCGGGTGGATGAAACAATGTATGTTCTGGGTTGCTCTCCATTGCTAGTAGCCTAGTAGTGCATTCTTTTTCCCTTTTTCCTTTTTGGTTGAGGAGGGGTTACTTAATTAGTTGTCTGTATGTTGGAGTGTATCGCTATAAATTATTTGAGGGATGCTTACATTTGAAGGTACAAAGCTATCAGATGGCATGCTTCATCCCGTCTTACTATTCAATTTTATGATGTCATAACATTAATCAGTCCAGATTTATGTTCTAATATCTTTGAAAGAGTGTTTCTGATATGCGTAATATCGAATACAAGGGTGTGGTACGATTCACCTCGTTTGGTTCATAAGAAAGGAGGCGTAAGTCCAGGCATGGGAAATGGTTGCCTGGTACATGGGAAAGTAAGGGGGAAAGTGAAGCCCTCTTCTTAACTTGGGTTTTGTTTTCCTTCCTCATGGGAAAGTTTGGGAAAATGAGCCAACATTCAATGCACAATTTTCATAACTATTTTGTCCATATGAATAATTTATAATTACATAGTATCATTAAATGCATTATTCTTTTATTTGATTTAATATGGGTATAATTGGAAAATTATACAAACTTTGTTTTCCATTCATACTCAAAACAAACATGGGAAAGGAAACAAAGTGAAATCTCCCGATTACTTTCCTGACATTATCAAACGTGAGAAATGAATATGTCATTCCCATTCCTTGGGAAATGACATGGGAAGTGATTTCCCCTCAAATCCATTTCGTGAACCCAACGCATGTTTTGCAACAATCAGATTTCACCATCCATGACTGTCACCATTCTAATTTCTTTAGTTGGCTAAGTTTTAATTTCTTCGGGACCCTTTAGTCCTTGAGTTGCCTTGCCATTTTATGATTATAACTTCGGTCAAGGGTTTTGTTATGGGATTGCATTTTCGTTGTGTTATGGGTTTTCTTTTATAATTATCTATAAGACCAAGTATTCTATCAATTTTGAATGCCCAGAATTCATGCCTGCCTCTTGGTCTAGGCTGACTTTGAATTTTAAAGGCTTTTTTTGTTGAATAACCTTCTCTCTCAAATGACTAAGCGTGATGTTAATGGGTTAGCTTAGCTCCCCCAATTTTCAACCTTCAAAAATGTTTCTTCAGCAACACGTCAAATCACCTTGTAGCGTTTTTCTTTGTGCAATCAATTCAGAGAAGTTACCTCTTCGTAGACTAGGAAAAGTAGAAACTTTCAATACACACTAATCTTGACCATTTCCATCGGAATATTTGTCATTCTTTTTTAGGTTCTATCTCTTCAGAAATTCTATGTTCAAACCTCTTTATGTAATTAAGAAAAGAAAACGAGATAGACAAAATCAAAAGGACAAGAAAGAATCTTGGTAATACGCTTTTACAGTACCTATGTTCGTTGATCGGCTTGTTTTTCTTTACGGGTCATAAGGCCCATAACCAAGGTTGCATGATCAGCTTTGTGACCAACTTCATGGTTAGTAGTTTCAAGAGTTAAAGTAGGTGGAAGGAAGCTCATTTCAACCTTAAAACCATGAAATTAATCAATGATGTTCCTCAAAACAAGTAACCCATTTGGTTGGTAATCGTATATAGCAATTGAATAGATCATTTGGGGTCCAAACTTTAAAAATCAACACTTTTAATTTATTTATTGAATACAAGAGATTGGTAGAGGTGATTTACACAAATATTCATTGGGTGTCGAGGGATTTAGAACGTCTGACCACATAAGTAGAGGTGAAAGAGCTTAATCAACTGACGTATACCCAACTCACAATAACCAAGAATCAACACTTTAGCAAAGAAGTTAGTGTTAAAATACCTTGAAGCCTAAGTTAGTAAATAGCACACAAGCCCAACTGGCCTCATTACATGGGTTTAACTCAAAAGGGCCCAAATAACAAGTTATAATTGAGCAAATAATCTGATGTTTGGAATATAACACGTGATAATCCTAAAAGTAAAGCATATGAGTCTCTTTGGATTTCATTGCTTTAAGGAAAACAAAATGGAACATGGGTGTTTTTCTAACCATTATAAAGCAAATTCTTCCGTAATCCAAACTTCTCTAGAATTCTTTCTCAGTACATGTGCAAGCACATGTCTGTTCTGCAGCATTTGATGGTCATGTTATGTAGTGAAAGTCTTAACATGCCAACAAACACCTGGGACAAAGCTTCAAAAATGTATAAGTAGTTGTCAACCATTGCACCTTAAACCATGGATGATCGTCCGTAGCATTATTCTTTTTTGTTTAAAACTTTGGGCCAAGGTGGGTAATTTTTGTGTCAGTATTCCATCTTGTCATCTAAATAATATTGTTGGAATCAATCAAATAATTTGGTTAGTCTTACAAACCATTGGAGGGGAGGGGGCCATGGATTGAGGAAACAAGGAACACAAAGGGAGACAACCATGTGGAGCTTGTAGAATGAGTAGACGAAGCTATTCATGCAATAATAAAACCCCCATGTTAGCCTACAGTGTCCTTTCTCCGTTAGTCTTGATATATAAGTTGATTGAAGACCAAAGTTCATTTCATGAATTTTCCCTGTGGAAAGAATCCCATCGAACAGACAACCAACAAAGCAATTTAGTGTATGATTGAAACTCCATTATTGCCTAAAGGAATTGCCATTAACCCTGTAGAACATTCCACCTTCATTTACACAAAATCAATTTAAAAATTAAGGGATGCAATAACTATCTGCTACTGAACATTACCATGTTGCTGTCATTTTAAGGTTGAACACAGCCACAGATTGGGTATTTTTTGTCTTCCTTTTTTAACTTTTAGGTAAAAGAAGAGTCAGGTCGGTTAGTTTACTGATGCTATGAACTAAATTGAATTGTGTTGACCAATACGACAGCCAATGGCTGGCATTTTGGTGGCCTCATTACATTTCACCAGTATTTTGAGTCACTTCATGTCCAAGAGGTGAAATTAAACATAAACCATTAAGAAGGAGCAGAGAGAGAGAGAGAGAGAGACCAGGTCACCTCACCTCCAACACGGTATTAATGAGTGTGATGTGCATATGATTTTATCTTCTTTTTTTCTTTGGCAATGAATCCACATCTCCAAAGCAAAGTTCTCCAAGATCAAATGGGCCTACCCCATTTGCTTTCTTGACAGAGGAAGTCCCCATTGGAAGGAAAAAGGGAAAGGTAAAAGAAAGCAGCAAAGGGATTGAGAAGGAAAAAGACTACACACAAAAGAAAAGAAAAGCCAGCACATAGCATTTACAAAAGAAGAAGAAGATATGGAGGAGATGATGATGAGGACCAGTTCTGCTACTAGTAGCCCAGAAACTAGCAGAAATGAAACCATTAATTCTATAGAGCCCATCACCACCTCCACTTGCCCAAGCTGGAAACTTTATGAAAACCCATTTTATAATTCTCATCTCCGCCATCAAAATCAACCCCAACAACAGCAATGCCAAAGTAGCAGCAGCAACAAGCAACAAGTTCATCATTGCCTGCACCTCCCTATCTCTGCTCGCAAGCTTGCTGCCACTTTCTGGGATCTAACGTTCTTCAAGCCAGTCATGGAGTCTCAGATGGATTACACACGAGCCCAGATCATAGAATTGAAAGCTGAGCTCGAATATGAACGCAAGGCACGTAAGAAGTTGGAGTCTTCAAACAAGAGGCTGGCCAAAGAGTTGGGTGAGGAGAGAAGGGGAAGAGAAGCGATTGAGAGGGTGTGTGAAGAGCTTGCCAGAGAGATTTCATTTGGGAAATCAGAGATTAGTAGGATGAAGAAAGAGATAGAGGAGGAGAGAAAGATGCTTAGAATGGCTGAGGTGCTGAGAGAAGAGAGAGTTCAGATGAAGCTCGCCGAGGCGAGGATTCTATTTGAAGAGAAGCTGTTAGAGTTGGAGGGTTGTAAACAAATGCAGAGCACTGAGAATTCACATTTCAAGATCAAAGACAAGAGTGAGGATGTTAATGCTGCAAGTTTTTCAGGAAAGTCAGCTAGCAATGATAAAAACATTGGTGTTGATTGTTCAAGAGACTCAATGAGTTTGGTGGTTTTGGGTGAAAAGTCTTCTGCTTTTTCAGGTGATCATAATAATGACTATGTTTCCAGTGTGTCTGCTACAACTTCAAGGTCAGTGCTTTTGGGTGAGAAGGCAGCTTGCAGTGACAACAGCGGTGGTTTTTCATCAATGGCAATTCAGAAAAGAGCCTCACCAGAACCAGAAAATCCTCACATAAAGAGAGGGATCAAAGGGTTTGTTGAATTCCCAAGAGTGGTCAGAGCAATTGGATCCAAAAGCAGGCATTGGGGTACAAAGCTGGAATGTCAAAAGGCTCAGCTCAGAATTCTACTGAAGCAAAAGAGCCCCATCAGATCCAATAATTTCATTATTAGTTGAAGATCATGTAGTTCCTAGGATCTGTTCAAATTCTCTGTGTTCCTTAATTATTTTGTTCTTTCTTAATCTTTAGTATTTTCTAAATCCATTGCTGATGTGGATTGTTGAAAGAGTGGTATGATTTTGTGCTCATGTGGATTTTAGTGTATGAAACCAGAAAAAAGTATTGATTTGGATCTGATCAAGGGCTAAAAATTGTACAGACTTTATTCTAAATCTGTGAACTTTAGACTTCTGGAAAACACATGCACATGCTTCATTTTTAGTCCACTTGAGTTGAGTGTGCATTTGATAAAAATAAAAAAATAAATAAAAAAAAGAGTTGAGTGTGCATTCTTTTGAGTTCTAAAGACATCTACACAACACATGCACTGCTGCACATGCTTCACTTTTATCCCACTTGAGAGTGCATTTTTAGTCATGATAATACGTAGTTAATTAAAGTTAAACAGATATATGCAGATGTTTATAGTAATTAAGAGGTTGATTAAGAGGATTAGCAGACTGGAAGTGCATTAGGCTTGCATAGCAACAGTTGGTTTTCTTTCCCAAAATGGACCACACATACCTTTATCTACAAGGAATGGACCACATATGATATGTGATCTACCCAAAATTTATTTTGGAGACATGGCCTATAGTGAGAAATTGGACCATTCATAGGTTTTGCATAGCTCTCATTTGAGAATATGAGATTATCAAAGAGGAAATTAGACAATAGGGAGCTATTCTAACAGTTTCCAAATCTGTTTTGATATTACATATTGCTATCCTAGTGTGTCACATGAGGCTAAGATCTTTGATAGATTTTGGTGGAAGGGGAAGATTCTTTGGTCTTTAGAAATGATTACCATCCAATTAAAAATTCTTCTGGGCAGCAGAAAAGCTATAAAATATATGATTAAAAACATTAACTTGCTGCCACCTTAGAAAAATGCCATCATTCCTCAAAGAGGGTGTTTGATGGTATATTACACCCCGGAAGATTAGTCCATAACTACTGCGAAAGATTAAAGCCTGATTAATACAAGATCAGAACATAATTCGAATTTAGATGTTCTCAATCCAAATAACCAAGACATACCAATATTTCAGCCCTGCCCCTCCCTATGTCTACAGGCAACATCAGGAAAAACTTTCTGTGTGAAATAATGAGAGGCGTCCGTGAATCAAAAAGCAAATGGCATATAGTGATAGAGTGCAAGTAAAACAAGTTCTAGATCTGGAAGTTTGAATTTCATCATGTTTCCCAAATGAAGTAAAAACCTCAATCAAGACATGGAAACAAAATTGTACTCTTCATTCAACTCTAAGATATGTCAGGCATGCAAGGAATTTGTAGCTCAAGTGGTTAAAAGTATTTATCTATACACCTAAGATCTTATGTTCAATTCCTCATTCTCTAATATTGATTATATCAATGCCAGGCACTTGCAAAATGTCCCTGGGATTAAAATTTGGCTTGGCTTGGCCATGTTCTTGGTCTGCCTAAGTAAGCATTATGTAGCAAATTGGGCTAGTTTGGGTGGGTATATAAGTTGTTGGCTCAATAACTTCTCCAAAACATCAGACAGACAAAGACATGCATGATTGGGTTCCACCCCAGATGTATAGCAGATCAGTACTTAACCAAACTCAGCAAACTATATTAATTATTCACATCAAGAGTGTACATAAATAAACATTCTCTTAACCCAAGTCTAATTCATGTTTGAAATTTGTGGGGTCTCAAAATTAATATGCCAAGTGGATGGAACCCATTTCAACGTGACGAATTGGTTACTGCATCAACGTCTCAACCAGCCTTTTTCCCTTTGGTCCCCAGACCCCAACACGAAACCTCGAGGGCCCCACTTGAGAGAGCTTCCCAATGCAGCTTGACATTGTTAACGGCGTCAGTTAAGGTGAGGGTCAAACTCAGGTCAGAATGCACAGCCATGTCCCTCGTACAAAAATGACAGCCAATGAAAGCCTTGCTTCTGCACTGAAGTCAAAAAGTCAAAGCAATCAGACATTTGTTTATTACTATTCGACTATACCAAGTCCAATCCTACACATTGATTCCTATAATACACTACTTTTAGAGGCCAACAGTGTTAGATTTGACGTGAAGTAAACGTTATGTCTTATGTGTTAGAGAAAGAGGAGAGAGAAAAAGAGCGAGAGAGAGAGAGCTTGTGCTGCCAGCTGCTTGTATTAGTTTTGTCCTTATTCATAGGAGGAACTAATGTTGGAAGCTTGGGAAGCAAAGCAAAGCACATGGCTAAAAATGGCGGCACCGCCACACCATAGCAAAACCCACAAGAACAACAACACAACACAACACAAGGAGAGAGAGAGAGAGAGAGAGAGAGAGAGTTGAAGTGTCATTGAAGGAAGAGAGAGGAGGGGGCCAGAGTAAATAGAGTGGCATAGCAAGCGTGGGTTGTAACTTGTAATTAAGGCTGATTTTTCCCTTTGGGGTTGTGGGTTGAATCTTGAAGAGGGCAGTGAGAAAGTTTGTTTTTTATTTTGATTTTTCAATTTGAACATAAACATGGGGAAGAGAAATGGGTTTGTTGTGGCTTCAGAGAAGGGAACAGCAGAAGAAACAACAGAGTGCTGTGATGTTGGGTTGGGTTTGATGATGCAAAAAACCCACCAATCATTTCCTCGTAAGAAGATGATGATGATGATGCCTCATCATCATGATCATCATGAGCAGTCTCTGCTTAGCAGTGGAGGTAGTTTTGGTGGAGAAGGTTGTGGGGTTTTTGAGCATAGTGCTAGTGGACCTTTGTTTTGTAACACAAGCAACCCAGTCACTAGTTGTATCAGTGATATATACAATGCTGTCGGTTCTGATTTTGGTTCTGTGGTGCCAAAGTCTCTGCAGCAGCCTTACTCTGATCACAGCTTGTCTTTCAGTCCCTCAGGTAAAGTTCCTATCTTTTTTATTTCTTCAACAGATGATAAAGAACAGAAATTTATTGAACAATTTCTCTGGTCTTTTGTTGGGTTTTTACTGTAGTAGGTGGAATGGTGAATGTGAATGTTAGGCTTCCTTTTACCCCAGCTCAAAGGGAAGAGCTTGAGAGACAGACTATGATTTACAGGTACATGATGTCCTCTGCTCCTGTCCCTCCACACTTGCTTGTTCCCATTGCCAAGAACCCATCAAATGTGGCTCACTTGTACCCAAATTGTAAATCTTTCTGCTCTTCATTCTTGTTCATCTTTTTATCTTTTTTAACAATGTTGTGTTCCTTTGTTTTAAAGAAAATTCCTTTCCTCTTTCCCTTGTTATTGGTTTTGTGTTTTTAGTGGTAAGAGGTTCATTGGAGTTGGGGTTTTCTAGCAACTCAGATCCTGAGCCATGGAGGTGTAAAAGAACAGATGGTAAAAAATGGAGGTGCTCTAGAGATGTAGCTCCTGATCAGAAATATTGTGAGAGGCATGCTCACAAGAGCCGGCCCCGTTCAAGAAAGCCTGTGGAATCAAACCCCAACTTCATCAACAACAACACCACCACCACCACCACCACTAGAATGAGAAGCCCGAGGTCTAATTTTGTCAAAAACAATAATAGCAACCAGCCAACTCCATTTTCTACCAACATGGTCTCTCCTACTGTTCCATCACATGCCCAGCCCAGGTGGGTTTGGTTTGGATCCAAGTTTCAATGCTCTCTGAAACTTAGGACCAAAACGCATTAATTCTATTCTATTTTATTGCTTGTTCTTATCCATTGCCAGTGAATGTGTCAATGTGATGTGGATCTTGGACTTGGATATTAGTTTCTTGTTTTCTTTTTTGGGTTTTTGTTTTGTTTTGTTTTGTATAATAAATGTGCTTTTTGTCTTTGACCATGAAGGTCTATGGATTGGTTCATGAAGGGGGAAACACCCACTGCTCCCACTGCTGGTGGTTCAAACCAAGAATGGGAGCAAATGATGCAATTTAAGTTAGGCTTAAAGAGCTGCTACACCAAGTGCAATGCAGATGTGGATGTATCAAAGCAACAAAATGAGAGCTCATTCAATTTGTATAGAGAGTATACAGGTGAGAGCCAAGGCCTGCAAACTCAGAGGCCCTCCCATGACCAATATGGCTTGTTGCTGAGCCCCAAGTTGGCTCATTTGGAAGGAGCCTTAAATTCCAATCAGACACAGCAAACAAGGCATTTCATTGATGCATGGTCCACAACAACAGAGAGAGATAGTAGCATTGGTGAAATTGGCAACAGAGGCTATATTTCTTCAAACCAGAAGCTACCCTTTTCATCTCTTACTCTATCAATGTCTAGAGGGAATGAAACCAATGAAGAAACTGACAATACTCAAATGGGTCTTGGAATTTTGGGTTCTGAAAGGGAAAATGTTGGAGATTTGAAGTCTCAATGGATGAACCCTCTTTCATGTATGAGCTCACCGCCTGGTGGACCATTGGCTGAAGCTTTGTGCCTTGGCATTGCCAGTTCCACAAGAGCAACATCCTCTAATGGCTGCATTAGTGACTCCACCTCCAGTGGAGATGGTGTTTATACCTAGAAAGAGTTCGATTTGATCAACTGAAGAGGTGGGCAAGCAAGCAATGGGGGTTTACACCTAAATGTTTGAACTTTTGAGGAAGATCCACGAAGGGGAAAAAATGAGACTCTTTTGATTGATTTTCTTGCCTACATGCATTAGGAGGTTGCGGTTCATTACCGTTTCTTGTTCTTCTTTTCTATCTATTTGTTGAAAGAAATGAAAAGAATATGCATCTAACTTATTGTAAGTGTAACTTATGCACCTAGGATTTTACGTAGTCATGGATCATGCCATTGCCATCAAGTTCTTTCATAACATAGAATTGCATCTTTTTTGTGGGAAATTCCATGTCTTATTATACGAATTTGAAGAAATCCCAAAATCAGTTCTGTAAAAAGATGATAATTTACCTTAGGTAGTTGACCAAACCTTCCCCACATTTATGTGTAGCAAGAACAAAGATGTAAGAAAAAATACAAGCCAAGGCTCATTATGCCAACACCCCAAATAATCATTCTTTTAATCAAAGTTCTTATGCAAATCTTTACGAAGTTGGAACTCTGTATTGTTTAAGCGCGTCTCATATTCTACCAAGCTTATTCCAACTTAAGAAACATTTTGTGCTATAGATTGTCCCACACTAATTACTCTCACTCCAAATCCCAAACCACGAGCAATAGAAGTAATAGCAAAAGAAATATCAAACTTACATTGTTCATCTTGAATTAGGATAAGTCCACGTATAATGATGAGGTATATACTCTTAACCATTTGAGCTACAAGTCTTTTGCTAAAGTTTGGTGGCTAAAATACTCAAAAAGGCTTAAAAACTAGGGTGAAGACCAAAAGAACTCAAAGCTCTTGCGCCAGACACAAGACAAGACTAGGCACACCACACCCAAAAAAAGAAGAGAAGTAAGAAAATGGGCTGTGTGAGAGCCCAGCCCAGCGCCCCCCCCCAAAACCCCACACATCAACCTTCCTTAATATGCTATGTTGGGCTGGGCACCACAATATGAATGAATATTCAATTAATATATTATTTGTGTTGCACTACAACATTTGTAATATATCTATCTATATATATATATAAAGCAAAAGGCAGAGAATGGTGAAACATTCAAAATACCAGAAAATGTCCTTGATTAATGCAAACATTAAGAATTAAAATTATTAATTAAATGAGGATAATATGGTAAATTCACACTTTTAAAAAAAATTAAAATTAAAAGAAAAATCAGATAATGGATCCTATTTTTACGGAACACAACTACCCATTATCTTTTTAATTCTAAAAAAAACTAAATTCTTTTTAAAAAGGCCTCTCGCAGGCGCGGAAGCGCGTGCAGAGAGGCTAGTATATATAAAGTAAAAGGCAGAGAATGGTGAAACATTCAAAATACCAAAAAATGTCCTTGGTTAAAGTAAACATTAAGAATTAAAATTATTAATTAAATAAGGATAATATGGTAAATTCACACTTTTTCATATTAAAAAAAAAAGAAAAATCAGATAATGAATCATATTTTTATGGAACACAACTATCTTTTTTTTTTTTAAAGGCCTCTCGCAAGCGCGTGCAGAAAGGCTAGTCAGACAATAAATGAAAACTACATTCAGTTTCATCATCACTCAGTGTCAGGAATTCCCAAGTTTACATGATTTTCATAAAACTTGCAATAGTTTTTACAGCCCTTGCCTCCTCCTGTTATATATCACTTTATGTTAAATCATAATATCATTTTTGGGTCATATATGTTCTCCATATGCTGCCCATTAGGAAAAGGAAAAAAGACAGAAACAAAAAAACCTCATCCAATCATTCATAAAATATTCCTTCCCAATTCCTAATCAGACAATAAATAAGAACTAGGTTCATTTTCATAAAAATTTGCCTCATTTCAACCACCTTAGATCAGTGGTTGAACAAGGAGAAATCTCTCCCCCTAGGCTATCAGTATATGAAGACAGATTCTCCCTTCCATAGTAGCCCTTATTTTGTACACTCTTGTAGCTGGGACTTCTCAAGTTATGGCTGAAACTACTACAACCAATGCCAACAGAGTTATGTTGCGATGCCTCAGCTGGGACTGGATATGAAAGTCTCTTCTTGGCTGAACCACCACCTCTTTCTCTCTCGGGTGTCGAGGGTCTTGTTCTGGGTGCACTAAGAGATCGAGCCTTTGCCTTTGCAGATTCAGTGGCAGCCATGTAATTTGGTATCGCAGAACGACACATTGAACCCCTGAAACAATAAGAATTAGAGCCTAAGTTTGGTGTGTGTGCTGCTGATGAGCAGCAATACTTTTCCTCCTTCAGGCATCTTGGGCTTGCTGATCGGACTTTCAGATATTTGGGTTTTGAAGGAGAGGGTGTGGCAGGTGAGAGATGATTAATGTAGTGTGATTTGTGCAGGGGTGAAGGTGAAGCAATTGGATATGGGGCTGGCTGTTTTTGAAGTTGTGAATGTGATGTCGAAATTCGAACATTTGGGGCAGAGTAAGAGTAAGAGTAAGAGTAAGGCCTAGAATTTGTGTGAATTTCAACTGTTTTTATGGTGTCCCTTTTGTCAATTGAAGCCCTGCTGCTGTGCTCAAATTGCTTTGTGGCCATCCATCTGTCAAGCCATTTTGTTCTCTCTTCTAGCTCTGCTTCATCCCCTGCAGATGGGTTCCTCCGAGGCTTCCATATCTTCAATTAGGCATCAATAATTAAATCAAAGACATTAGCTTGTTGTTCTTAAACAAACACAAAAAGTACTTAAGAACCATACATAGAAAAAAGTGAGGGAGATTGATGAACCTGGTGAGAGAAAGCATAAGCAAGAGCCTTTTCACGTTTTAAAGCAGCTTCCCTTCTACTCTGCAACATGGCTTCCATCCCTTCATCCCAATCATCCCCACCACAACTTTTCTCTCTTGACTGATGAAAAGCAGCCAGTTAGTTTGAGGAATAAATTCAGTTCATGTTTTTGTTATACTAAAACAGTGAAGAAAGCTGGTGCTTACCATTGACTTTCTGTCATGAATGTCATGAAGATATCTCGATTCCCACAAGGGAAAGTCTGTTTCGGCAAACATGGACTTTCTGCCCCCATCATGTGAAAGCCTTGATCTTTCATTGCGAACCTGATCTTGTACACGAAGCAGAGCTTGCATGCATTTCAGTGTCAGCTTTGCTTGCTTCCTTACATTATGACCTCTTACTAAAGCTTGAAGCTTTACCAGCCCCTTCAGTGCACGTAGAGCTCTCCTTGCCTTCAATCAAGCAACCACATTTGAATTAGCAATATGTGAAGGAGCTCAAAGAAACAAGCAGAACCCGTATAAGGAAATTTCATATGTTGTTTGTGGTTAATGTTTTGTGGTTCACTTACTAAGTAACCTCTGAAAGCTGTTTGAATGAGGGTGGCAGCATACTGTTCTTTAGCAAAATTGTTCGGCCTAGTAAGCCGAACAACTTCTACTGCCGCTTGGGCAGTAGCAACAGCTGCTTCGGCCGCAGCTGCAGTGGCTGCGGCCACAGCAATTGCACGCCTTTGCTCAGCAACCAAAACAGGATTCACAGGTGTGGTTGTTGCATTTAGAGTCACTGTCTTTGCTTCACATTGTTGAACATGAATAGTTGGCTTTCGGAAAAGCCATCTTCTCTTTTCTCTCTTCTGCTTGCACAAACCAAAACAATCAGCATTTAAACAGACACAAAAAAGGGGATCAAATCAAATCAGTAGAGAAAATGAAGGCACGTGATGGTATGCATGGTTACCTTTTCTTCCTCTTCTGGTTCATGCTCATCTCTTCTTCTGCTGATCTTTTGCTGATCGTTATCTTTAGTTGGAGACCTAAATGCCCTTTTGACTATAGTCAACCATGAGGTACCACTTTTCTTTCCCATTTAGGTGTTTGAGCAAAGTCTGCAGCATTACATGAAATTAAGCTGGTGAAGGCAAAAGGAGAAACTGAAGAAGGTGAAGTTAGTAGTGTGCTTGTTATGATGAGAGAGAGAGAGAGAGAGAGAGAGAGAGAGAGAGAGAGAGAGAGAAGAAACTTGAGGTTTGTTTGTTTATATGCAAGAATTAATGAAAGAGAGAGCTCCAATATATGTGATAAGCGATGGTGTTTTCTAGTGGCATGCGAAAAAATTAATGGAGGAGGTGTCAGGTATTGTAAAAAACAATGCAAGTAATAAGTTTGAGACAGTGGACGTGGGGGAGAGATTTCAATGTAGAAGAAGAATCCAAAGTCCTTTCAAAAACAAGCAGGGCTTTTTGATTGATCAATGGCTTTAAATTACACTGACCAAAATCTAATGGTTTCACGTGTTATATGGACAACAAAAGTACCAGAGAGAGAGAGAGAGAGAGAGCGATTTTGCAGTGCATGTGGCCAAATGCATGTATGTTTGCTGCATTTTTATGTCTTTCGAAGACCACCAACTAAAATATGGCAGCAGAGAAATCGCATGCATACAACTATTCGTGGGTAAAAGCAAACAGAGTTGGCTTCATTTTCCCAGTAAATATCAATCAAACTAAGTTTGATTTGATTCGCTTTTGGTCAACTTTTTAAAGTTAATTCTACCCTAATAAATAATAAACATACACAGTCACAGTGCACTTCATCTCTTCCTTTCTTTGCATAAAAATGAGCTTGTTATGTTATGACTTCCAGTTTACTGAGATTAAATGAAATAAATTAAAGGCTACCAGCAGCAAGTACCAAACAAATTTTCAATATCTATGAAGATGGACCAACCTGTATATTTTGTGTCAGTGTCACATCATATTTACACCTCGATAATGGCTAGACAACTCTTCCTGGTCCTGAGACATCAGGCCCAAATTAAAACTTAATTTTATACTTGGTGGTCAATGGGCTGAACTTGTGTCTGATTAGTAGGTCCATAAATTTGTCCTGTATTGATAGAGTTCATGGGTCGAAATTTGTACAATTTATCTCAAGTTCTATGCAGATTATGAAAAAGTGGAACTTTTCTTCGCCCACTTCATTACTGGTTTTTTCCAGGCAGATGAAGACCAGCTATATGAACAGGAAACAGTAACCACCCCAAGCAATCTTATAACTTCTGCTAGCTCAGTAAACAATAGGAGCTTCATTTTTTTAGCCCAAATCCCAATTGAACACATATTTTACCCTTGCACAATCATTGTCCTTCACCCAGGAAATGAAGGCCATCATCCTTTACTGGCATCCACTCAGTAAAAATTCAAAAACAAACCAGGAAAGAATGAAAAAGCTTCAGAAAAGTACATATCAGCAACTATAATGGAACAATACCAGCACATCAAAAGGCTTTGCTAACTCAACATCAGCCTTTTTCAGGACCAAAGTTGCACAGAAAAACTAGAGCACTCATAAAAATTATGTTTAGAATGATCTGTTCATTCTATTTTTTGTGGAGAACAACACAACCTATGTTGTCTCCTCTAGTCTTAAGGATTGCGCCCTGTCTTCCACTTGACATGCTTGATTGCTAGTTAAACATCTTAGCAGCATTTGGATGAGAGCATCAATGAACCTTTGGACAATTGCTAGAGGAAGTGAAGAACACAAACAGAAAGGCAATGAAAGGTCAGCATTCACTTTGTGTTTAAAGGTGCTTTGAAGATTCTGTCCCTGTTTGTCTTGGTATTTGATATATGACCATACTAGAGCTTCTGTACCTTCTCTCCAGATCAGTACTTCCCTATACTCAGAAGTATTATTTTCTCGACCGATGAACCAGCTGATTCTTCAACAGTAACTTGTACATGGCAAGAAGAATTGCCATTCTACTTGACTTCTCAAATCAAGAGCACATCCATATGTTGAACTTCATCCAGGGACAACAATTCTCTAACAATTGAATGATAACTAACAGTTTTCCCCTGCTCATAACTTTCTAATACAATAAATCTTTCACGAGTTGTACTAAATTTGCTGCTAATTGTTTTTTATGAGGGAGGTTGAAGTGAATTTCAGAGGATTTCTCAATCACATGCATAAACTGCTGCCCTATTGAAGTTGAACAATCAACAAGAACACATTAGGCCAAGTATTTCAAAAGATGTAGGAAGCCAACTTTTACACATTGGTTCCTTAGGAATTGGTCAAATATCAACAGCTTCTCTGGAATTACTAGAGTACGACAGTTTTGTTGCCCAATTAACATTAGCTAAGCACATCAAACAGAAAACTAAACTAGCAGTGCAATTTGACCTGTAATTTGAACTCCATCAATGTCCAATTTCACTGCACCAGCAATGCACAATTGAGATAATGGAACTCAGCATTTCTAAAATGAACAAGCCTAGTCCCTAATCTCTCTAATTGTTTGTCTTTTAAACTTTGCATTGTTCAAGGCTTCAAGCGAATAAAAGATCTTCACATATCAAAACATGCATATACATAATTATAAACAGAGAGAAAACAAGAGACACAGAAGCTTTTGGTTTCCATCAGAAACACAAGAAATTACTATGGTAGACAGAAAGTGTTTACAAAACCCAATCTGATATGAAACAGATCTCTCATCTCTGTCAACCGTTCAGCTACAAATTGGGCAAAGCACCAACCCATTCTCATTACACTCAGGGCACCTGACCACCACAGTGCTCCCCTGCCTCTGACCCAATTCTTCCTTGACCACCAACACCATCTTTGAACTCCCATTGCACTGAAAACAAGGCAAGAACTTGGCCTCCCCACACCCCTCACAAACAGACCCAGCTTTTTTCTTTGGACACCCATCAAGAATCTCACCCAACAAACCCTCCTCCAAAATCTTCAACACCTCCTCAGCCCCACCCACATATCTCCCCTTCACAAACACCCTTGGAGGCACCCCTGCCTCCTCTTTCCCGTCCATCAAATCCCTCAGCTCTTCTCTGAACCCACGATCCATCGACACGTCACGCTCGACAATCATCACCCCGAGTCCTTCTATCGCCGCTCGAACGGCGTTGCACGCCTCGAAAGTCCTCCGAACACCTCGCAACGTCGTCGTATAGACCACCACCTTGTTTTCTCCGCCCGGCGGGCATATCATCTCGAACCGGTCAAGTGGGTCCTCCTTGTTCTTCACGCCGAAAACGCCGTCGTTCGGAGACTTGAAAATTCCGCGATTGGGGTTGAAGTTTTCCTTACCGGCAGTTTTTGGGTCTCTAAAGTTGAAGGCTTTGGGCGGCGGGAGCGGCGAGAATCGGAAGCTATCGGCGTCGAGGCCGGCCATGAGCTCCCATGAGTTGATAACCTCCGGGTCGGACCGGAGGGGTCTGGGTTCGGAACGGAGCGGTTTCGGGTCTGACCAGAGCGACTTGGGTTCGCAGAGCGGGCTCGGGAAAATGGACCCGAGAGTAAATCTAGACGGTGGGGTGGGCGGAGTTGTGGGCGTCTGCGGCGGCGGCGGGTCGAGAGTGAGGAGGCCGTAAGTGGAGGAGGTGAGCGAGACGATGTGGTGACTCAGTGCCGAGCTACCGAGTTGGGTGAACTCGTCGTCGTGGTTGAAGAGATTGGAAGATACACAGCCCATGTTCTCGTTTCTCGAATTCTGAGCTCAGAGAGTGTGAAGTGGGGAAGGAGTGAGAGTGAAGACAAAAAAGCTGTGAACTTTAGACACAGAGAAGACTTTTCTGGAGTGGAATTTAATATCTTTTATATATTTCTTTCTAAATTTGGATTCTTTTTCTTGAAACAATGGAGATTCTTTTTCATTCAATTTTCAAATGGAGATGCGTGACTGTAGCACATGAGCTTTGAGCGCTAAAACTTAATTCAAAATTTATTGTGTGGTGTTACAAGAGCGTTGCCAATTATTGCGTTACTGTGTTTAGGAGAGCGTTTCATCTGCAGTCAAAAGCTTCTTGGTTCTCTCAATCAACTTGGATCAATGGGCCTCCTTCCAGTTTAATTCCCAATCCATCACCAATTTTTTCTGTACAAAATGCTCAAATGGGCCAGTGAAATTGGGCTTTCTTCATCCGAAGATCATCTTGAAGCTATGATGGCAACATTGGGTCTAATCTAATTATAACTAGGAAATGGAAGATGAAGAGAGTGGTAGGGCCGCTGCCGCTGCAACCATGGCGGGCGGCGCAGTGGTGGGAGGGAGGGATGTAACCGTGTAGGGTCTGAAGACGAGTCGGTTAACCTTCTCCTTTCCACCACTCTCTCTTTCATCCATCATTTTCCTCATATATCGAAAATACTCTCGGAAGGACTTTGGAACTATCGAAAATGTAGGACTCATAAGTACTATGTAGGCAACTAACGAGAGATTTGATAGAAACCCTAACTGTAAAACCGCATTGCAATAAATTGGAAAAACTGGGGTACCTAATTGTTAAAATTAAGAGGACATAGACAAACATGTCTTACAAGTAAAACCACATAATACCATATTTGACCATTTCCCTTCTCTAACAAAGAAAATAAAGTTTAAAATATTACAAATGAAAAGATTATCAAACGAACGCTCAATTTTTATTGTTTTGTTTTTATATGAAGGGGTAAAAGTCGCTAATAATAAATTGCTCAGTATTTCTATTGGGTCTCTAAATAGAAGCAAGCACTCATCAACAAAATTATTATAGCAGAAAGAGCTACCCCAGTAAAGCCAATGCTATATATGTGGTTAATTTTAAAGTGACACGGCATAACCTTAAAATAGTTTGTAGTTAATCTTTCCTACGAATCATGCATGACAGGTTGCTGTTGTCGAAATAATTAAGCTTGACTTAAAATTCAAAGAGCCAACAAATTACATTGTTTTCTTCTAGTAAACAAATTACAATATAGTACCCCCAAGGGTTTGAACAGTCAAAAATAAGATGATCCATTCCTTTCTCGTGGGGTCTGTCGGCAGTAGCATAAAGTCGATATGTAAATAGCCTCATAAAAACTGTGGAAATATATAGGTTAATTTGCTCATTTTGTGAAGAATAATTTGAAAATTCAGAAATACTAATGTGTAGTGTTTGAAATTTCAACGACAAAATTATGGTCCCGAATTGAAAACTTTGGTATTGCAATAGAAATCTAATGATACCATGATGATAAGTCTTTGTAACATAATTTGACATACACTTTATGTAGACGACAACCAAGATCGTCATATCAAATTTGGATCACAACTTCACAACCCAGAAAGGTTACTTATCGTGGGTGTTATTCTATTTTCCGAATTTATGCCATTGATTTGCTCCAATATTATAACTGAATGCCTCCCTGCTGGGCTTGATCTACTATAGCTTGAATGCGTGTATCACTTATTATATACGGTATTGTGTCGTTTGGGTATATTTCTTTGTGCCACGTGATGAGTGTTGTATACGTACATAACGAGATACAAGGGGATACGCCTCCTATTTGTAAGACAGATTCTCTCCAAATCATGGGCAATGCTAGAAGGACGAACTTAGTTTGTGTTCCATTGACAGTCAGTTACTTCTTCCTTAGTGAGCAATTTTTGATCTTTGATGTGAGGGTTTATAATGAATTAACTGTTAGAATTCACCTTCATATGTAAGTAATTCACCGTGTAACATTCTTTACATTTTCCATTATGTGCAAGAACTTGACTAACTTTTTGCGATTTGTTTGCTTCTACGATTAGAGAATTGGCAGCATCAGTCAATGACTTACCTAGAAACACTTTTGTGCATTTCCAATCATTATCGCCTATGAAAACAATGTCAATATTCATTACGGGTTCCTATCATTATGGGATGCATGAACCTCTTCACTTCATATGTAGATCAACCGGATGGTAAACGTTTTTTCTTTTTCTTTTTGTTTATTTATTTTTTTTAATGGTACAAGTTTGGTGCAGACACTGGTGGCCCTGCCCTAAGTCTCCTTCCATGATTTCTTCACTTTATTTTATGAGTTATTAGATGTTGTAGTTCGCAAGGCTATACCAATATATCATCAATTGGTCGTTTCTGCATGTTTTGATAGTTTTTGTTAGTCGGATATTTCTTTCGTATAAACTAAATTAAAGTTACTTTTTCCCCCTAATTAGGGTGATATGGACCATTTCCCTGAAATTATGCGCCAGATGGAGAAAATGATGATCTTGATGTATAGACTCAAGTATACATAAGAGCTGCTAGAGCAAGTGTTGTAATATTTTTACTTTCTTCAATACAATTCACTCATTTTATAACATATGGGTCGTTATATGTTTTAAAATATAAACTCGTTGTATTCCCAAATGTTTACACATGAGTTGAGTTTGTACACATAATTTCCCCTACTTCTATCTGGTTTATACTCCAGCAAGTTCAAAGCATATACACGAGCATATATGAAGATAGGAATGGTGGAAAGCTAGGGTTTGGATTTGAAATCTCTAGTGGAACAGTGGGGACCAAATGAGGGCAAACAGTACACATCAGTACGTTTGACATATACTGCTGGTGAATAGTCACGTCATAGTAATGTTATATCATTTAAACTTGTCGTCACATGTTGGATATATATAATAATGTTATACTAATTAAACGCGTTGTTATACCCATTTTAAGTAACAAAACAACACTTTTTGATGAAAGGTTTCCATCTTCAAACGGAAGGAAAACCTAATGTAACGCGTCGTTATACCCATTTTAAGTAACAAACCATACTTTTCGATGAAAAATTTCCTTCTTCAAACGGAAGGAAAACCTAATATAATGGGTCGTTATACCCATTTTAAGTAGCAAAACAACACTTTTTGATGAAACGTTTCCTTCTTCACACGGAAGGAAAACCTAATGTAACTCTTAAAGCTGTTTCTGTAGCAGATAGCAGCAGTTATAGTCTCCACAAAAGGATGGGCAGGCTGCCACCCTGCCACGGAAGTACAAAACATGAAATAGCCATGAAAGCCATTTTGGTTATCGGTTATTTTGCTTTTTAATATAAACGGTATTAAGAAAGAGGAAAATCGAATATAAAATAAATAAAATATAGGGTCACATCATAAATAAAATATAATGTAAGATATTTTATTCAAGGATAGAATCGGGAATTTTTTTATGGGTGGGCTAGCTTAAATTCTAATGATTTTGTTTTTTTATTACCAATTACTAATAAACTTTATCATAAAACAAATATGGTTGCTAATGAGTTGATTGCTATTAGTCATTGAAAGCATATCCTAATTTAGGTTTAACAACAAACCACGCCTAGCATTCTTTGTAAAAATTCCATCTATAAGTCGTGGAGGAAGTCCTAAAAATCTGGAAATTCACAACAAACCAGCCCATTTCAACATGAGGGCATTATTGGAAAAATGAAAACAATAAACCACGGAAGCGAAGTTTGGTGGAATGTGAATTTTGTATTAATTGATGACATTAAAATGCAATCAATGGATTCCAATCAGACCACCATAGCAATGGGTTATCCTGGAAACACTACCTGAGCTATAACTCCGGCGGCTATGAGATTTTAGGCCCCGTTTGGTTCACAGAATGGATTTTAGGGGAAATCATTTCCCATGTCATTTCCCAAGGAATGAGAATGAAAGATTCTTTTCCCACGTTTGGTAATGTCGGGAAAGTAACCGGGAGATTTCACTTTGTTTCCTTTCCCATGTTTGTTTTGAGTAGGAATGGAAAACAAAGTTTGTATAATTTTCCAATTATACCCATATTAAATCAAATAAAAAAAGAATGCATTTAATGATATGTTGTAATTATAAATTGTTTATAGGAACAAAATAGTCATGAAAATTGTGCGTTGGCTCATTTTCCCAAACTTTAAGAGGAGGGAAAACAAAACCCACGTTAAGAGGAGGGATTCACTTTCCCCTCTACTCTCTCATGTGCCAGGAAACCATTTCTCATGCCTGAACTTACCAAACATGGGAAACCAATTGAATTCTCATTCCCAAGCCTCCTTTCCCATGAACCAAACGGGACCTGGGCCTTGTGCCAAAACAACAAGAGGATCTCCTAAAATAAAGTCTTCAATGAAAATTTATAAAAAAGAATCAAACTATACAATCAAAATCTTGTGATCATCAAATTACTAATTATCAATAAGCAACAAAAAATATATATATATAATATACAAAGTATAGGAAAAACAAAATCTAAGAATTTGAGAGGGAGAGAGTTGAACGGTTGAAGGCTGAAGCTTGAAAAAAAATTAAGATACATGCAGCTTGAAAAAAAAAAAAGCATACAAAGTTGTATATATGTTGGAGGTCTCTTATATTGGGTAACATGAAAATCAATATTAAATAGGAATAGGAAAATCAACATTAATATTATCCTATTAATATATACCAATATGATAAAGGGATATTTATAGAAATGTCACTTGAACTTATATATCAGTTTTAATTTGTCACCTTAAAGAAAAATTTAAGAGAAATGAGAGGGTGGGGGCTGGGGCTGGGGCTGTGGGTGAGGTGAGGATGGGGTGGTCAGGTCGTGGGTGAGATAAAAACATAGGGACGGGGGAAGGGGATGGGGGAGGAGAGGAAGAGAAAGGCTTTTTTTTTTCCTTCAAAATATAAAGACTAAAATACCCGTAATAATGGATGAAAATTTGAATGGTATTAATCCATATGACAAATTATAGATTTTGAAAAATTCAAATGATATTTCTCTTAAATTTTTCTTTAAGGTGACAAATTGAAACTAAGGTATAAGGTTCATGTGAAATTTTTACAAAAATCCCTATAATAAACTCACATCACTAAAATAATATTTATTATGAGGCCTTATACCATCGCTCACTTTGCTCATGCCAAATGCCATCCTTAACCCACTATAGTCTTGTATGTGGTTCCGCGGTTGATTTTACTATGCTTATATGGTTTATTGTAATGTAATAGGTTCCATGTTAGTGTAGCACTATAATGGGGAGGGAGGGAGAGAGAGAGAGAGAGAGAGAGAGAGAGAGAGAGAGAGAGAGGAGAGAGAGAGAGAGAGATTTGAAATTTCATATGATTCTCATGCTCTTATATCTTATCTTTATTGGTAAAGGGTGGTCGCTTTTGCTAACCCCCTTCATTGGTACGCACGTTAGGTGAAGCTGTGAAATATCCCCGAGATCTTACTGTTTATGGACACAAGAATAACAAATTGATTTATTGGAATGATCACACCTCTTACCAATATATATACAGTTATTCTCTTATTTGGATGTCTTTACGTTTTTATAGTGCAGATGTCATTGTAAACAAGCAAGAAAACATGGAGATGTAGTATAAAATATATGACGTCCGCACGATAATAACGTCCAAATCTCCACATAGGATAATTTCTGCATATGTATATATGTCTTCATTTATATAACGTTTTCCAGGACACCAAATATACGATCAAAAGTCAGCACAATGCTATCATTGATTCGCCAAGTTTATCAATACAGTTAACAGAAAAGGATGAGAGCATAATTACAAGTCAGAAATTAAGAGCATGCATGTGACCGCTCTCAACAAATTTCTAACTTTAATGGAAAGACATGTTTATTTAAGAAAAAGATAATGGTTGACAATGCCACACTATCTCAATTACCACCTAATTTATTTAATCCTTTTTTTTTATTATTTATTATTTATTATTGGTCACAAGTATATATTATTCTCATGTAAACATATACGTACTACAAGCCCTACATGTACTTCTTAATTAAGCATTAAGAGCTACTATTGTATTATGTATATAGAATATATGTCGGTCCAAGTGCTTCCCTTATACCGACAAGTGGCACAGTGGGTCTGACGACGACGGCGATGAAGGCGATTTGGTGAAGTTCCAAAGATCATTCTCGTTGCTGTAGACTTCAGATTGGTGATGGGATCTACTTGTACGTAGGTATGGATATGATAGTTGTACGTCATGGTCATGATCATGATCATGTGGAGGAGAAGAACAAAAGGCCATGTTTGGATCACCAAAGCATGACAGGTTGTGCTTTGATGTCTCTTGATCTTGGCCGTTGAGTTGACCCAGCTGAGATGCCACAAGGCGGTCAAGGGTAGCCCAGTCATTTAGCCTGGTTTTGGGGTACTCATCATGATCTTCAACTGGGTCATTATTGTCACAACCATTACTTGGTTGGTTTGTTGAAGAAGGAGTGTCTATGAGCATCTCATCAATGGCCTGGTAGCAAGCTTTGAAGCTACGGTCCTGATCAAAAGTTGGAAGGGTTGGGCTCTCGAGCCTTGGGAGATGCATAAATCTTTCTGATAAGTTATTCAAGGATTGGTCATGGTTTTCGAGCTTGCAAGTCCTTCCCATGTACATGAGTATCTGATCAAGCACCCCATCGTTTCTGGAACTGTGTATTTGGCTGCTTGATGATTCCATGGAGAAGGAGGCTTTAGGGCTCTCCAAGGCTTTCTGATAATTCTTCTTCTTGAATACTCGGCATACCACCCACCCATCTTCGGCCATTGACTCGGCCATTGAATTACAAACCTGTATATATATATATATATATATATATATATATGCACATAGCAATATATGAGTATATCAAGTTTGAATAGATGAAAGTATGTATATCCGGAGAATTAATGGCTTACGGTGGTGTCATGGGTGTTGCTTTCATCAAGCCTATACTCATGCATGATCCAATCCGACTTTTGCCCATGAGGAGCTCTTCCCTTGTAAAACACAAGCGTCTTTCTCAACCCAATTCTTCTAAAGCCGCTGTAGATGATCTTGTCCCGGCCTGTGGCCTTCCAAAACCCGGCAGCCGTTGCCCGATTGGTTCGAGTTCCGGTCGGGTACTTCTTGTCTTTGTGACTGAAAAAGTACCAATCGTTTTGTGGGGTGGAACCTATCTTGCACTTCTCTGCATCATGTCAGAAAAATTAATTAACAAACCAACCACCATGAATTGTGACTGCGTATATATGAATTAAAGTTGATGAAGAGTTAATGCGTACCTTGAATATCCCATGGCTCGAGCTTATTGAGATCAACTTCTCGAATCACATCAAGATCAATCCTCTCAAAGGCCACTTTCTTCCTCAGATAGTAATGGAGAAGCTCCTCCTCAGTTGGATGGAACCGAAAGCCCGGAGGAACTTGAGACTGGCCGTTTATTGATAGATTCATATGATCCTCAGCCATTATAACAAAGAAAAACCAAAAAGAAAGAAGAAAACTTCTTGGCGGTGAGAGAATGGAATTGAAGGAGCTAGAACAAACAAGGAGAGAGGGGTTTTGATATCGTAAAGGGTACCGCAGTCATAATTTATAATGGGAGTAGGGCATGGAAGGGTCCAAAAATGCATGAAAAGCTTAGGTATCATGGCTATTAGTGTACTTAGAGTGGGGTCCATCCCTTGAAGAAGAGCCAACCACCTAAACTGTAGGGACTAGAGAGAGAGAGAGAGAGAGAGAGGGAGAGAAGGGTCGTGGGCCATGCTAATATAGGTAGTAAAATGGGGTTCACATGAAAAAAAAGAAGAAAAAAAGCGTTAGAGAGGCAACAATATTATTGTGAAGTCAGTGTGTGCGGAGGGCACGCCCACATCTCAACTATGACCCTCGACCTTAATATCTATTTGAAAAGCACCTCCAAAACCACCTCTATTCTATCCTCAAGAGAATCTCTCTCTCTCTCTCTCTCTCTCTCTCTCTCTCTCTCTCTCTCTCTGTGAATATACATGTCACTCGTTTTACTTGTGCAACCACCCTCAACGACAAGAAGGGCAAGAGAGAGACAGAGATGATGGGGTCTGGAGGCACTGAGCTTTCATATGGTCCCTCAACAGATAAAAGACATGATGACCTTTTGTGGGAGAGATTTAATTTGTTGTGAAATATATACATATATTTGGTTTGTGTAATGTGGATCTCCCATATGCTAGCTATTTCTCTCGGTTGATCACATTATTACTTTGCACTAATTAAACATTGCATGTCACCAACTGTGAGGCTAGGCTAAGCTATGCTAGCTAGGCTCCACATAAACCTAATGATTTATTTCTAATTTTGACAGTGCGATATTTTAAACTACTTTAATGTACAAAGAGTTGGATTGAAATTAGGTGCAAGAAAATAGACACATTGTATTGACCAATTAGTCTAACCAGGTGAATTATATGGAAGATAGTACTAAATTATAACCCTCCGTTTGGATGAAGAAATTGAAAATTACATAGAATTCTAAAATGATGAAATTTCGATTTTCATCATTTCAATTTCTGGCAATTGAATATTTCGATATTTGGATTTATGTATGTTGAATTTTGTAAATGTCACTATGGAAATTATGAAATAACACCTATATTGATGGAAATTAAACTTGGGAATTTGATGCTACAGTTTCCATGATTTTTTCCGCACGTCATTTAATAAATTCTGCGCTTAACTTGTCAAATGAGGGAATTGTCAATTTCTCCTCTTAAATTCCCGAATTTTAGCTAAATTCTGAGTTGTTTTCCCTCATTCAAACGGAGGGTAAATGTTCATCCTAAAGAGAGACAATATTAAATAATCAAAGTATAATTTAGGCTTAAATGTAAAAATGATCCCTGTATTTTACTCATTTGGTTAGTCCCCATGTTTTTAATTTGGCTAATTTAACCCCTATGTTTTACTCCGTTAGCCAATATTGTCCATTCTGCCAAACTACCAATAAAAAATTATTAAGTTCAGTTTACAATAAAAATAAAAATAAAAATAAAAATAAGAAAATATAGAAGTATTATAAAAATAAAAAAAAATCAGGAAACCCAATCTTCTTCTCTCATTCCACCACCACCACCCAACCCCGACCCCAATAAGCAGCCCTAGCCACCACCCCATTCTCTCTCTCTCTCTCTCTCCCCCCTATTCATCCCACCCATGCCGACAACTCCTCCATCTCTCTTTCCTCTCCCTTCCCTGCTCGATTCTTTTTGTACATTTTCTTTTTGATCTATTAATCATTATGGTGTTAAAACTGATCTTTTATTTTTAAATTAAAATTTTATGTTTCTTAATAATTAAGAGATTTTTTATTAGTTTAAATAATATTTAGAAATTCTTTCACTATCAGCATTCATTATTGAACGTTGCACTCCTTCACTACTTAATGGCTTTACAACAACTCTTTTTTGATGCATGGGTTATGCGGCCAAGAAAACCGAGGCGGAGAGAGAGAGAGAGAGAGAGAGAGAGAGGGTGGTGACTGGTACTGCTGATGGTGTTTATGGTGGTGGTGGTGGTGACGGCATGGGAGAAGAAGATGACATAGAGGTTGTTGGGTTTCCAGATTTTTTATTTATATTTTGTTATTTTATTTGTAAACCAAACTTAATAAAAAATTTATTAATTTTTTTAACAGTAGTTTGGTGAAATGGACAATATTGGCTAACGGAATAAAACACAAGGACCAAATTGACCAAATTGAAAACACGGGGACTAAATTAGCCAAATAAATATAACACATGTTTTTTTTGTTTTGGTCAAAATCGAGTTTCATTAAATAGAAGGTCGAAGCCAGATTACATCAAAATGAACTCAAATAATTAAATTTACACAAAATGTAATACAAACGGACATAGAACCCACTACAAATAAAACTAACAAAATGCATAGAGCACACTAGAAATAAATATAACACATGCTTATAATGTATAAACAAACGGTACAATTGAATGAGTGCAGTACGTGCTATATAAGGAATTTTTGGGTGAGATTATATGATCGTGGAAGATGGCCATGTGACCTATTGTTGCTTGTTGAGCTACTGCATGGGGTAGGCTATATCCATATTAATGGTGATTGGCCTTTTGCGTTTTCCTTTCTTGGATTTGGCTTGAATTTTAATTTCCTTCCAAGAATTCTGTACATGTAACTGATGAATCTTTTCACACGTGGTCTAATAGTTCCACAATTGAACAAGAAACGAAAGACCATGTCCTAATTAATGTGACCCCTCACAGATTTGATCAAATTCCCTCTTCATATATTTTGTTTTTTTCCCTAGGTATGTTGTTCTGTTACAATAGAAAGGTATTGAAACAATTGATCTAGTCTAATTATTTTTCCATATATTATCCCGTCACATTTTTTTTAATACAAGTATATATTAGGAGAGGAAGAAAGCGAACTTTAGGACCTCCGGTACAAGGGTAAATACTTTTAACTACTTGAGTTACAAACTCTTTGCCCGTCACATTCATACTGAGCAAAGTGAGATAAAACATATAAGTGGATTATGCTCGTTTCTTACAGATTAAACATAACACGTCATCTCAAAATGAAAGGCTAATGTTCCTTAGTTAAAGAAAAAATGAAAGCCTAATGTCAATGACCTTTCCTACCAACGCATACGGGACGTCATATAGCATATTCAAAGGTTGTTAGAAGACCTCAAATCACACTTAACTTAGGACAAAAATCAGTGTTCAAGTTCATGCATTGTCTTCATATACGAGTGAAGTGATATGTCCAGTTTGACACGTATTTGTCAAAGCTTATGGAAGGTTTTCCCAAGAAACAGTTTCCCATATTACAAAGAAAAGAAACTCGGGTGAGAGTTAAGAAAGAAAAGGCCAAAAAAAAAAAAAAAGGAAGAAGGAAGAAGAAGAAAGCCAACTTGCAAAGTATTTAATTCCCTTATTTCTTAGTTTTTTAGAACAGTTTTTAACCCGAACCCATCGATCTCCATTGGACAAGTTCCAAGAATATACGTACATCTGCTGATCCAAACAAAAGTATAATACTAGAGAGAGAGAGCTTTAGATCGGGGGTTTTCTCCTGAATCTCTTTTGATCTTCAGTTTTTGGTGGACTTATGTCGATCTATTATTCCTTTGGCAGATCTATTGTCTCAAATCTGGGCTGGCTTTGGTTTTGCCTCATCTTGCGAGGATGCTCTTCGAGGTTGCAGTTTGGTCATGGTAGATCCACTGCTCATTGGTGAATTGAGGCTCCAGAGTAACTAGGAGGCGCTCTCTATGTCATGTCCTGAAGGAAGATTAGCGGCAATTGATTTTCCTTTTGTCGGCGTTGTTTTAGTTTTTTTTTATTTTAGTTTAGTCTGTTCAATAAAGTCCATGACCTCTATGAGTTTTCTGTGTTTTTTCTCTTATTATTCTAGAAACTTAGTTGAGTTTGTTGAGTGTGCTTAAGTCTCTCTAAGAGAGTCATTTCGGTTAGCAGCTAATTTTTGTCCTTAATGTCATTAGACTAGATTCTGGGAAATTATGGTGGTTGAGAGTGATTCTCTCTGGATCATTTAAGCTCTCCAGAAAAGTATAATACTCAATTTATGCAAACAAAATTATAAATGATGTCATTTGCGGCATAATTTGCGCAATATAGGGTAATTGACTTAGATGACAAAAGAGAGAGAAAGTAATTATATGAAGATGTCAACATTAAGTGGATGAATCTTGTCCCCATAAGGGGCATTTTTGGCATCACGAACTGACTCTAGTGCATTGCATAAATTCAAAATGTAGTAATATGAATGTTTTATATCTAAATCAATCCACATTTAACTACCTAAGTCACTTAATTAATGATTTGTTTTGAGTATATATACAACAACATACCTTCGGCCACTTACTAAAGATTTTAGTGCGACTCTCTCTCACTGCACCCACACAAATAACGGTACCACTAGCTACCTATATATATTATTTACAATATTATTACATAGAAAAGATTTTCTGTTATGAGGGTTTTCATGTGTCTTTGCCATAATCATGAGCCTTGCTCCTCCAAATTCTCTGTGTCTAATCATGGTTTTTTAGAGACTAATTGACTCAGCAACCACCTCTTCACTAACCTGCACTGGACATCTCATCTCCCTCTCTCTCTCTCTCTCTCTCTCTCTCTCTCTCTCTCTCTCTCTCTCTCTCTCATCTTATTACCCTCATGACTTCATCTTCTTGTACGATATAATATTTCTGATTGATTAATTACCACTATGATATTAAATCTCTAATTTAATTAAACTCAAAACCCTTTCTAGAACTGGTTGATTAATTTATTTATTTATGGTGATCTCGAGTGACGTGTATTGTGACAAATCATGAACAAAGATTCAAGTAGCCAGAGAGAGGGACAGACAGAGGATATGGTGTAGGATGATACGTTAAAAACTTCAACATGAATATAATGTAAGCGATGTTGATGGCTGAAGTGTGTGTTATGACGTAATATCATATGTGTATGTTCTCTGATTTTGTCAAGTAAAGTCTTTTCAATGTATAAGTGGTATAATCTAGAAGTTGGTAGACCACTGCTCAAACAATATAACTTTGTATATATAATCTAGGAAAATACTTTTGGTTGTTGGTGAGGAATTAATATATTATTCACCCTTGTAAATTTCTATTATTATTAATTGGGATTACAGATTTATTATTTACGTGTTGAACTAACGACCATACGTGTTTCCACATTACTCACGTAAAAGAAAAAAGCTTTCACTTTATTAGTCGGTCGTCAATTGACGTGTTAAAGAGAGAATGTTGGGGTTCTTTATGTGTTTGTCATTGAAATTTGAGGTGCTGAGTTAATCAAACATAAACATGATCGAAACATCCAAGATATTACCAAACACTCTTTCAGAAATCGATTGGAGAATTTCACATTTATCTTAATCTGTTTCCTAGACGAATGTAGGATGTCTTATTTTTATACGCAAAATGTCAAGCTATTCAGACCAAAACAAGATGTCACCTATCTCGTTTTTAAGGTGTTCTCCTTTGATGTTTCAGAAGATAATTTTAATTAATTACATTGTCAAAATAAGAATCTTTGTAGAAACAATTTTAACAACAACAAAAAAGAGGAAAATGACAAATTAAGTGCCCACATATGTGATTATCAAAAATAAAAAAGACATGTTGACTACAATTGGTCTTCAGGTTGTTAGATCTGACCCAGCTCGTTGGCTCGATCAGTAATCCTCAAAATCCGATGTTATTACTTGCTCTGCAGTATGTCAATTGTCATGCACCAAATCTTTACTTAATTATCAATATACGACGGTTATAGCGGATGTGCTTCCCGTGCTACAACCGATTTTGAAATCTCTAATTATATAATTTAAATTAGATTAAAAAGAATATTATTTGTAAAGGTCAAGTGGAAAAATCTCGATTATTCACAAAAGCTCGGCTCACTTTCACTGTACAACCTGAGACTGTGTGAAACGAGCCCCCCTATATGCTTGGAGCTGGCAGCTTCCTTTTGTATAACTTGAGAGGGTTGGTTTGATTCGAATTTACACTAAAAATATGTATTTCTAAACTGAACTATAATGAGTTTTGGTTTGATTCGATTATATTACTAGTTTGATATTTAAACCGAACCAAACGAAATCACGACGTGAAATTGGGTTAGTGTCCGGTTTTAAGGTGGAATGACAAACCAGACTCCCACCCCTTGTTTCGCATTGCTCAATTAATTATGTCCATAATCACACTTTAGCCAGCAGAGGCAAAGTTTATAAGGCCCACTGTACCAACTAAAAGCTTGAATGAATTAAAATTAGTTAACCACAAGAAGATCCAATTGAATTTCTTGAAGCTTTCTGAACTTGATGAAAGAGTGATATATATATATATATATATATATATATATAATATCATCTCTGCCGTCACAGCGGAATCTTTCTAAAGCAGCTTTCCCCAAAATTAAAGCGTACAGCTATGTCGTCTTGGACAATTATTAGTGAATGATTTATATGAATACTAATGGAGAGTAAGCTCCCCTTAAAAAGGTAGGTATAACAGCCTGGTGAAGAACATATCTGCCTTGGAAATTAAAGATCGATGTCTTTTCCTAGCAATTGTGTTTCCAGAGAGTTCGTAATTATTCACGTGCCATGGGGTTGCTTTGCTTCAAATCTCATGAAATATGTCAACGCTGTAACTTTCATTCCTTTTCTTTTTGAACTTTTGGACGGAGAGCGTATTACTTAATGGTAAAAGATGGGTAATTAGTCTTCATAAAGTTGATCAGACGGGTAGCTTAACTTTAAGCAAAACCATTTGGATCTGAAATCTTCCTTTTTCTCATTGCTGATTAATTATATGGATGGCAAAGTTCATTTCTCCATTATGAACTAGCCACAGACCAAACAGCTCGTATTTTAGGGCTACGTGTCATTGTGTCAATAGTCTTTTCTTTTGGCATCGATCTCCTTTCGTACTGCATGCATCTTTGTGAGAAATATATATATATCTATATCAGATTGCAAACTAATCCCAACTCATAGTCTATAGCGACATATCAAACTTTCATGCGATGAGTAGTCAATAATGTATATCAAATTAGAACCCTTCCTCATGTGTAGTCTTACATGTGGAGAGATATATAGATGCATACGTAATGCCTAAATTTGCTTGAAATAATTAAAAATATGTGAGAGACAACGTTGCAGTCAAAATCAGGATTTACGTACTGAATTAATAAGACAATCACTAAACTCCAAAACATATAAGTTTATAACGGATAATAAGTCATCAATGTATATCAAACTAAACAATGTGGCTAGAATCTACTTAATTTATAATTTAGATTTCAAATGACAAGATAATAAGATACTTGTACTACTAAAAGACTATGTGGTATGTGAACATTATTATCCATATATATGCGGCCTAGCAAGCCTTTAATTTTCCATTGTACAATGAAATTAAACTCCGCATGTTTCGATTTTGTAAGGAAGAAAGAGATCAATCATTTTTAGAAGGCAAATGTTGGACTGACACGTTTCATGACAATGCCATTTCAACTTATTAGGACAAGCAGATAACAAGGGGACAGCAACAAAGTTGATTCTCATGCTTATTTGTGAAATATCGCATGCAGTAATTTTTCATTTTTTTTAAAATAATTTATACAATCGATATTAGGGGGCAAAATCGAACCTAAGATTATGAGTAAATGCTCTTAAACACTTGAGTTACAAACCCCTTATCAATATCGAAGCTTTAAATAAAAGGTGAGTGGACATGCGGAAGTTGTAGATGGCGAATAATTAACTTTTTGAAACATAATTCATCAACAAAATCTAGAAAACAATAAAACTGCATATGAAACATGATCCGACCTCTTTAGGAATAGAAGAATCCTTGTTTGGGGCCAGCCAAATTTTCTTTCCAATTTCAATTCATGCTTTTTTCTTTTTCATCCTTTTTCATCATCATGTCATTTCATTCAATAATTTAACTCCAAATTATTTATGTGTGCGTGGGTGTATTGCATTGGACATAAGATTATATTATATATGATCACTCTGATTAATTACCTGCACTGCACGCATATTAATCTCTAGTTAAATCCACTCTAACCACGCTGTAATGCAGCTGAATATCGAGGACTACACATATACATTATTTAATCTCTAGTTATTGATAACATGATGATATGGTCGATGTCAAATAGTTGTCTTGTTAAAGTTGCGCTGCTTTTGTTGAAAGGTTATGCATGTCTCCATTCAGTCGTCCCACTACAAACGCAAAACACATTTAATCAATTTACTTATATAAGTGACGTGTATTAAATGAAAATTAAACTTAATTGTATGTGGAATGGAGAATTTCAGCATTCTATATTGTGGGATTGGGGAGGGGTACTTCTAATTAGTATTTTTCTTTTTTATTAATAGGGGAGCATGAATCTAGAGAAGTCTGAAAAACCCTGCTATGGAGCTATCGAGAAGGGGCAAAAATACAATAAGTAGATTCATAATTTAGAGTGTGATCAGATAACCAAAAATCAAACAATGTCATAGCTGCCTATGATAGATTAATCGAAGTCTGAGATCGAAGGAATTAGTCACAAAGTGAATTTGTAGCCCCAACTTTAACGAGCCTTTTTGTGGACCGCTTCTTCTTTGGATCTCTTCCAATATTGAAAAAGATACATATCACTATATTAATATCTAGTTGCTACTTCTAATTATTAGTTATGGCTGCAATATTTTTTTTTTCTTAATAGAAAATGTAAGACAATGCATGATTCCAGCTATTGAAAACCTAAGATTTCTCTTCCGGTTTGCTCTTCGTAATGGTGCCTCTTGTACTTGTTTGAAGAACCATTGGATATTATTCAAGATGTTTTGCTTGAGGATTATTTCTTAAGAGGGCAGATTGAATCTAAAACCGCATATGCGAAATAAATACTCTTAATCTATTGAGCTACAACAAATCCCTTGCAATATATTGTTTCTTTTGAACAACAAAGAAAGAGGTTATATAGTGTGCTTCTAACTTTTGACCCAGATAATGAATTGAGTTGAAACGGAATTTCTCCCGCTTAACCCATTTTCTCAATTGGGTCAGTATTTAATGTTTATTTTTCTCCAAAAACATTTCATGGGCTGAAGGGTTCTAATTATGGACTTAGTCATTTGTTCCTAAATTTGAGGCAGTCATGAAATTAAAGCCCATATAACTATGGGTCGCGCCTTCAATGTTTTTCTAAGGAGGGTTGTTGATTTGGGCTTGAAAAGACAAAACACGCAAAGTTTAGCATATAATTTCTAAGCTTAATTCTGATAAAACTATTCTTAAGCTTGAATCAAACTTGAAAATACCTGCAGGATGACTCAAAATGCCTAGATGAGGGTGAACAGGCCAATTTAAGATTCTAATCAAATAAATAAAAATAAACTTCGGTAGCATGATTGATATGGCTTATCAATCCTGTAACGTGCTGGGCATAAAATAAAAGAACACGCAGAGAATTATTTTACGTGGTAAAACCCCACCTCTGGGGAAAATCCACGAGACTCCTCAGTCCAACACAAATCCACTATAGAACGATGATTACAAGAAGTAATCACATACTTATCCTAGACACATTCTAGATAATGTTTACCGACTTCTTCGTAACTCAACTTCTGTCACGGGATGATCTTCGACACTCCTTATGTTGAACGCAATACTGGCCACAATTGCTTCAAGCTCACCGGAGGAAAATCGCCACCACGGTCTTGGTGCCCTCAACCGTATGAGTCACCGATCAATGCATATGAATGCAATATGAATGATTAAAGTGTTTGATAAATCACCAAGTAAACATGGAACACTTGATGATTTATCTCAAATAAATGCACAACAGCTTTTTCCTAAGAATTCTATAAGAATTCTATATGCTCCACACAAAATATCAAAAGCTGTGTTTTTGAAAGGAAAAAACTTACGTTTTATTAAAGGGAGTTTTTCTCATCAAAGAGGAAAACCCAACAGACCATTACTTCTATTCCCATATGACTCTACAATACTGAATCAATATAACTCTTGGTCAAGACGTCAAAGCAGGACCACATCTCTTATTCAATTATGACCAAGAGTTTTGAATCAATATGGATTCTTAGTAAATATGCCAACCAACTAATCTTTAATAGAAAAATAATATCTATTAAAACAAACGAATTAGACCAATCAAGTAGGAAAAGATTTCAACGTGCAAGACATAAAAGGAAAGGATAATATTTTACCTTAAATCAAAATAGAGTCCAACTAGGAAAATAATCTCAAGAGATAAAATCTAATCCTATTAAAAATAGGGATAATAAAAAATTACTTGATTGAAAATAACTCCAATTAGGAATCCTATAATGAATGCATGATTATGTCATGATTTACCTGAAATCAGATTCCTCATATCGATCAAGTCATACTTTGGAAACCTGGGATTGAATGTGTTGCGCCAAAACATCTAGTAAACGATATTCACACACTAACTCTCAACCTATGCTAGAGTCTAAGAAATGACAATACAAATTTCATACTAACAAAACTAATTAAGCTTTTTATAAAATAAAATATATAAAGATCATCAACTTCTAGTAGGGTTCAAGTCAGAAAACTAGAAGAAGGAAATTAAGCCCAGCCCAATAAGCATCTAACCCCACAGTCTGAAGGAACAATCTTCATAAACAAAAGTCTGAAGAACAAGATAGCAAATCGGGTTGGAAAAGGGAGGGCCTAGACTTTCAGACTAGTTATCTCAATCTCATGCTCGAATCTTCATGGCACTTGACAATGTATGTGTGTGAGAAAACTCATGTTCTTTATAGTTTAGATTATCATTTGTATTAAAAAAAACTTATGAAGATCAAGATTTATCTATGCTAGGAAGTGTGAAAATCTTCATTAACAACTTCATAATCCATGCATACAAGAGAAATAAGACAATATATGAGCAGCACAATCTAATTCTTACAACACTGGAACCAAAACCAGAAACAGAAAATTGAACCCTGTAATTCCATATATTTCCCTCTAAATGTCTAGCAATATTCCATCTTTCTTAGAGGAAGCATTTCTACTACTACTTGAGAGGCTCCACTGGTCAGAAAATCCCAAACCAGAGGCAGAGCCACCATTCCCACACTTAGCCACAGTCCTCACACTCTCAATCAACTCCTGGGTTCTTCCCTCCTGAGCCAAAATCTCCAGCAGCTGCTCAGGGCTGATCACAAGCTTCACCTTCCAAAAGCTGACATTGTTGTACCTCGAAAAAGCTTCTGTGTAAGACCTCTTCATCATGCCTTGATAATCAAGCGACATTCTGTATGGTGCAGAAAGGGAGCAAGTAGGTATGCTGTTTGATCTCACATGGCCTTCCCTCACAATTTGGGCACTGCCCAAGTGACCACTTTGGCTGGTGAGTGGGAGGAGATAGTAGTTTTGTCTTGCCACAAGATCTTCATGGGGAGAAGTGGCTTCCAGAAGAGGTCATGGCTTCTGAAAATTCCATGGTTTGGAAATTCTTTGGTGATTGAGCCTACTGTGATTGGCGCATAGAATTCCATTATGCCACCATTGGAAGTTGTCACTTGGACCAACCCTTCTGCCTCCCCCACACCCCCAAACAAGCAATTTCCCATGTAATGAAATTTGCTTTTTCTGATCCAACTTTCTTCTTCTTCTTCTCCTTCTTCTTGTTATAGGGAGGTTGTGGCTTATGGGTTGTTTGGAGGGTATAAAAGAGAGGGGAAGTTATAGAGGGAGAGAGGTATTATGCGTCGGTGGGATTCTTCTTGGTGGCTTTCCTAAACCAAACAAAGGATATTAAAAATAAAAGAAACAAAGGGATATACAAAAAGGAAAGTAATGTGGCAACCGAAGGCCACTATTCTCGTCAGAAAGTGATATAACATGCATGAATTTATAATAGGATATTGCTTCCCTTCTTCTCGCAAATCTTTGATGCGTTTATAAAAATAATTTATTAAGAATACAAAGAGAAAAACTCTACATAGATGTCATACTCATTGACAAGAATATAGGAGTTCATATTTACAAAAAAAAAGGAGAATATTTTTGTTCATACTATATGGTACAGTGAAGTGGTCCATGTGGGAAATGGTTAGAAATAGTTGGTACTTTGGGGCCATCTATGAAGCATTCTTGATTTTTGGTCAATGGACCCAATAACCATCTTTTTTTCACTTTCCCTTTATCAAAATTTAACCCAAGCCGTATGGGAAAGAAATTAAAGAACCCTAAGCCTAGGATCTTCATCATTCACTCATTGTTTAAAGTAAAAGTGGTAATTTGACCAGTCATATGTGATGTGCCTTTAAAAATAAGGGTCACCACCAACCGTTCCTTTTGTTCCCTAGTAGCCTCAAGAAGACAGGGAAAAAAAAAAGGTAACAAAGACAAGTGGGAAACTACGGAAATCCAGGGCAGACAAATTGGTCTGCACTTGAATTTGCCTTTCCATCTATGGAATAAAACAATAATGTTATAAGAAGTTTATGTGATTATTTTTGCAGCATCAAATTTCCTTTCAAATTTTTTTCAAGAATACCAAAAGTAAAGCATTAGATTTTTCCTCACTTCATTCAAGGATGGTTTCAAGCCCTGGTTTCCACCTTGTTCCACAGTTGTTGCCACCATTGATCACTGCCTCTCTCTGAATTCTCAAGAGCATTTCATCCACTGATATCTTCTTAGACACCAATTCTTGAAGCTCTTGCTTTGTTATAATCAATTTAACTCTCTTTCCACAACTTGCACCATCCATGTCCTTTGATATATCCTCAAGAATCATAGGCCTTATTTGCTCTAAAATCTTGTCCTGGTTCTTCACAATGTGCAAGAAACTCTCATTCTTGGTCACAACCCTAGGAGCCTGAGACTTGTTTTTGAGTCTACAAAGCGGTACGCAATTGCCCATGTGGTGGGTGTTCAAGGAATCGAATGGATGGGATGCAAATTAATAAAGGAAGAAGAGGGAAAAAGACGTTTGGATTTTGGGAAGGTGGTGGGAAGTTTTAAAGGAACAAGTGAGCTATACATACATATACGTTGAGTAGATCAAAGGTGTGTTTGTTATAAATTGTGAGTGGACAACTACTACCTTTCTGTTACAAAAGGGTGCAGAAATTAATTTCTGTGGTGGATTGAGAAATTAAAATTAAATTTGAGAAGTAGTTCGAGAGAGTTCAGAATTGCAAACATACAAGTAATGATATAGTTCTTCTATTTTTTTATTTTTTTTGTTACTACGTAAGTTGAAGATTCGAAATCACTACCTCTTCCGATATTGAAAAAAGAAATACCACTAAAACTGAAAGCTAGTTTGTGATTTTTTTAACTTTTGTGAATGAAAAGAAACAGCATTCATATTGAGTCTTGTGGGAATGTATATAAACCAACTCTTATCTTATCCCAAAAAAAGAAGAATAAAAAAGAAAGTGTCTACAGCCCTGGTCCTGGCACTCCCCCAAAAAGACGGCCAAGCTTTTCCCTGGTATAGTGTTTGTTTACGTTTTGGGCCTTAGCCCCCAAAGTACCAAAAAGATCAAAGGGTGACCAAATTACAACGCTACGAGAAGAATGGTATCTATTTATAGGCATTCTTTTTTCTTTTCTTTTTCTCTTTCAAGTCACGTAACCTAACTAAAATTTTGTGCTATATTGGTAATTACCAATTTGATCCATTTGCCAAAGTAAACAAATTTCCATTGCCAATTTGCCACGAAAAGATACAATGGCCACTGGCTATGAGAAGAAACTATAACACTTTTTTTTTTTCTTTTTGGGTTACAAGGAGGGCCTAAGCCCAAGAAAAAACCAAAAAGAAAACTAAGTTTTCATTTCCCTGTAAATGTGATGTGATCCTCAAGAGCATTCTGTGCAGCTTGCACAACCTGCCACCTTTATTTTTTTTGTCAGATCTGCCGACTTATGCCTACTATACATGTATATATACAGAAAGCTTCCGATTAATACACTACCTACTTTTGGGGATATTTTCATATGCCCATGTGTCGGTTGCTTCATTTTTATTTCCCTACCATTCCAAGCGCTAGTTCGGCTTGCATTTAAAACTGTTGCATCCCAGCTATAAACCAGAACTTTCCTTCAACCATGGCATTTTTGTTTATTGTGAACGTCAAGTCCATCTTGCTGGACCATTGATTAGATCAGAGCTTCTGAACTCTCAATCACTAGAGCTACAAATTTCTACCCCATTTTGCTGTTTTGATTATAGAGCAATGCGGCCACACATGCAGGATCGGATTGAGGATCAAGGGCCACAGAACATGCTTACAAAAGTAGCGCGCATATTAAACTGTAGACCGTAGAGATCTAGAAACCCAAATTATTGTGGGCAATTAATTTTGAGAAATGAGATTGGTGCTTCTGGCATAGAAGATTTACTATTGAGATTGAGCAGACCAACAAAACATCTAATGCTACAAGAACGAAAAACCCAAGCCGTACTCCAAGGGACCCCGGTAGACATGTCTAGCAACCAATACCAATAATTTAGGAAATTCAAGGCTACCATGGGTTTTAATTAATTTCATTCATCATCTATTTCCCCAAACAAGCCTCTTTCTAACCTTCTTCTAATCACATAGGTAGTCATCATTTGACTTCAATTTCTTTTGCCAACTTTGAAATTAAACACATTAAACAAATTTAAAAATCTCTTTTAATAATTAACGACATTATGCAGATGTGACTTAGATCAAATTGTCGGTATATTCTTGTATAGTTACATTTGAATTCGATCTCCCTTCCCATACAGTAGAATAATTTAAAATATCATATAACAAACCAACTATAATGCAACATGTGTGAGTATTAGACCTAACACACTAGTTAATATATATATATATATATATATATATCAGAGAGCTTCCATTGAGGGATCTCTTAAATAAACTTATTTGAGGGACACCCTTTGTAGGCCCCACTCCGGATTGTATTTCACTAATCCAAACCGTCTATTTTGTAGATACTCATTCAAAGATCATCTCTACAAAAAATCACTTGAATCCGATATCATTTGACCACTCAATTGAGTTATTAAAATTTTAGTACTTTCTTGAAGCACCGTGTTCATTGATTTTGTAAGACACAATTGGATGTCGAAACGGTTTCCGATTTGTCTAATTTTTTGTAAGGATGATCTATGAATGAAGACCTAAAAAATAGATGGTTTGGATCATTGGAAAAAAAATTATAGTGTACCCTGAAGGGCATCCCTCAAATAAAATTATTTAAGGGATCCCTCAATAGAAGGAACTGTATATATATATATATATATATATTGAGGTTTGAACATCTTACCCAAATGCCAATACATAGAAGCACATAATTGATTTTATATATTGTGGAGCAAGGCTTGACATGCATGTAAAATCATTTTTTATCTTTTAAAATTATGTCTCTAATGAATCAATCGTTTAGATTTGCCGTCCTTTTGCGTTGTGTACATCTCAAGCACGCAAACGTGCCGCTGACTAATTGAAATATGGAAAAAAAATTACAAATGAAGCTTTCACAATATTTATCAAGAAATATGGTTTGTTTGGTTTATAGAATTTTCTCAGTCAAGGTATGCATATAAGTTAAATTAGACAGCCAAAGTGTTCATTGGGTGCCGTCTGCGCTGACCAAGTCCATAGTATCACAACCCAGCTAGCAAGCTATCTCCAGAGACAAGTCCATAGTAAAGATTTTTTTAGTACAAGCGATTGTTTAAATTATAAGAGAGAGGTTTCGAATATGAGATCTTTTATCTGCAAGTCATGTCCATGGTAAAATATTAGTCTATTATGTCATCCATTTGTATACGTACGTTCTGTATAGCTTCAATTTTCCTTTTTCTTTTTCCTTACAATTAATACAAAGTCAATGGCAGATTAGTAAACCATATCCTCTCGTATTTACATATATGTCATTCTGATTCATATATATAATGACATCCAACTTCGACGTCCCCACATTTTAAATCTACTTTTCCAAATCTTGAGATTGCTTTCTCGTGCTTCTTTCTGTCTTTATAAGGGAAATCCCAGATAGCTCTTAACTATATATATAAGAACTTAGAATACTTGCATCACGGCAGGCTTTTACTTGTGCACATTTGCTAAAACTAAGACAAAACGATGGCCAATCACCAAAATTCTGCCAATGGTTCGTCCAAACCAAGTGATCAAAGAACAACCGGAAAGGTCATCACTTGCAAAGGTATATGAGATTCAGTGTTTACATGATTTTTTTTTTCTTTTTCACATTGTTTGTATATCTACTTGATCAAGCACTAACTTACATGTTGGTTGATGAACGGTGGTGATTGGTGAAGCTGCTGTTGTATGGGGTCCAGGGCAACCTTTTGTGATGGAACAAGTTCAAGTCGACCCACCTCAGAAATTGGAGGTTCGAATCAAGATCCTCTTCACCTCAGTCTGTCATACTGATCTTAGTGCTTGGCAAGGAGAGGTATGTATATCTATGCCTCTGAATATATTTCTAATGGAAAATTTTCAGCCTATTTTTTGTCATCTTATTCTCGAAACTTTGCTTGTTACTTGTTATAGAATGAAGCTCAACGAGCCTTTCCTCGAATTCTAGGCCATGAAGCTTCTGGGTAAGTCATATATTGACAAAAAATCAATGAAACATTTACCGTTTTAAGATTCGACCCTAAAATCTTGTTTTTGTTGTTGACAGAATTGTTGAGAGTGTGGGTGAAGGTGTCAAGGACATGAAAGAAGGGGACCATGTGATTCCAATCTTCAATGGAGAGTGTGGAGACTGCAAATGTTGCAAGTCTGAGAAAACCAATATTTGCCACAACTTTGGGGTGAACCCATTTAAGAAGGTGATGAACGAAGATGGGAAAAGTAGGTTTTCAACCAAAGATGGAAAACCCATTTACCATTTTCTCAACACATCAACTTTCAGTGAGTACACAGTCCTTGAATCCGCTTGTGTGGTCAAGATTGATCCTGAGGCTCCCCTCAAGAAGATGACCTTGCTCAGTTGTGGTGTTTCAACTGGTAAGTCATGCATCAATTGTGCATTAATTAATTTTATAACAAATAATAATAATATCAGCTTGTGGCCTTGCCCTTTAGCATACGCTATTATTTTGAGATTTTTTTCTCCTTAATTATGTATTCCCAAATTTGGACACCTTGGTCCAAATTCTGTAGTCTAGTAGTCCATATCTGACTTTATTTTTGTCTTGTTGCAAAAGACCACATGGAAGTTAGCAGCAACAGAATCCACAATATCAGGGAGAGTCTATTCAAAACTTCTGGAATGGATTATGTATTGCAAAAAAAAATTTATCAACATGAACAATTAATTCTTTATCTCCAGTAAGTAAGAATTGCTGATGTGGAAGAACCTTAATTAACTAACAAAGATATTGTGACTTAACTGTATTAAAGTATTGACGATAGTCTAAAGTGGTATCAAATTTGTAAATGGCCGTTTGACGAGAGAACATTTTAAAGAGAATTGATGTTTATTTCACGTTATACAGAATTATAATGTGTGCGTTTGGTCATGTGACATATGTAGGAGTTGGTGCTGCATGGAACACTGCCAATGTGCAAGCTGCCTCGACAGTCGCCATCTTCGGCTTAGGTTCCGTGGGACTTGCTGTGAGTTTCTTTAGTTTTTTCCTTTTGGTTGAGTTGCTCACAGGTTTTCTTGCTTCTTTTTTTGGTTGCCTCTTTGGTCAAATACTCACCAGCTGTGTATGTATGCATGCACCTTATTACTAAAATATATTGACTTTTTGTATTATTATTTTTTCTTTATATATTATATAAAAAAGAGAGACATGTTAGACTCTGGAGAGTATTTGTCTTCAATCTCTAGATCCAAATAATCTCATCTAATAATTCATTTTAAAAAAAACGAGTATTATTAACTTGGAACTTGAAAGATTTTGCTTTGTTTATATCAACTAAAAATTAATTGCACCTGTCAATATCATTGCTCAACTGGGGCTGCTTCTTTATTATCTCATATGGCTCAACTAAATGCAAGTTGCAATTGGGTCAGGTTGCTGAAGGAGCAAGAGCCAGAGGAGCATCTAGAATAATAGGCGTTGACATTAATCCCAATAAATTCATTAAAGGTGGCCGTCTAATTTGTTGTAATTAATTTGCGTCATGAAATCAGCACATAATTTATACTTGATTTGGACATTTGCCTTGGCTTAGCAAATCTTTTGTATAACACAGGTCAAGCAATGGGAGTGACAGATTTCATAAATCCAAGTGAACCCGGAAAGCCCTTGCATGAGGTCAGTGGATCGTTACATTTATTAATGACGGTGTATTTAGGGAGCTGTTATTAGCACTTCAAAAAATTTATACATGAAGTCATTCAGATGATCTTTTAGAGTGTCAATAACTCTTCTCTGTATTTTCGATATCTTATCGAATATTCTGTTTCAATTACAAAATCATGATCTCTTTGAATTTAAAAATTCATTGGCCGATATGGTTACAGAGGATCAGAGAAATAACAGATGGTGGAGTGGACTATAGCTTTGAGTGTATAGGGAACTTGGATGTTCTGAGAGAGGCCTTTCTGTCCACACATGAGGTAGCTAGCTTATTTATTATTCTATATGATTTATTTGTGTGTGTTGTCTATTTTAATTTCAATGAAATTCATGGTGAGAAGATATATATGATTTTTTGTTTTCTAATTGCAGGGGTGGGGGTTTACTGTGGTTTTGGGAATTCATCCAACCCCAAAAATGCTCCTTCTCCATCCAATGGAGTTGGTTCATGGTCGACGAATTACTGGATCTGTGTTTGGAGGCTTCAAAGGGAAGTCCCAACTCCCTCATTTTGCACAAGAATGCATGCAAGGGGTTAGTCAAATTCCTACATATTTATATTAATAATCTCGTGACGTAAGATGTTTGTGTTGTTAAATTGTTACGCTTATCTGAACATATTATCTAAATTTACTATCGGACAATATAAGTATGACAACTTAAGTCGGGCGAGAGACAACGTTACCCTTCTTTTCCAATTCTGAAAGTTTTATTCATGTGCCTTTCAGGTTGTGGATTTGGATAAGTTCATAACGCACGAGCTTCCCTTTGAGAAGATAAACGATGCATTTCAGTTGCTCATTGAAGGCAAGTCGCTGAGATGCGTTTTACAGCTCTGAGCTTTTCATGCAACTTGCAAGCTGGACGTGGATGGCCAGAGGCCTCTGTTTCACGGATTGTGCTTTGCTTGCAGTTGGATTTTGGAGCATGCCATCTAATTTAGTCAAAGTAGGCCTTGAGTTGACACGAAGGTTTTCTTGCCTTGAGTTGACGCAAAGGTTTTCTTACCTTGAGTTGCCTTGTGATGTATTATACAGTTGTATTGTGATTGGCTTGTAATGCATTACTATTTAATTAAGGGTAATTCTATTCTATTAAAAATACTTGGGTAGAGTGGATGAGCTTCCCACTTTGCACCCGAGTTCAAATCCCCCTCCCTGTAATTTAGATTAGATTAAAGTAAAATATCGCTTGTATCTAAAACAGAAAAACAAACCCCCAAACTTTTCACATCTACTATTTTAAAAAAGTTCATTTTGCTCAAAACATGTACAACTTCCAAGAGAATCCCTATAACCCTTTTTTTTCTTTATTATGACATCAACTTTCAAAGGCCACAACAAAAAAATGCAAGCTCGCAAGCCCAAATATGCAATGCAATTATGCAAGCAAGACATGGAGAGTAAAAGATGGAGTATGAGCAACATCTAAGCAAAACCACCCATTAACCAAAAGGACGATTTCCATTAACTTACAGAAGGCTGTTAAAAGGGTCTTTAATATATGGCAGAAACTACTTTGCAGCGTTTAGTCTTAAGATAAAGACCAAACCAAAATGAACAATAATACATGGAATTCATCTTTTAAGCCTCAAGGTTTTTGTCCAACTCTATATTCCAGAACATCATAATAAACTCTAAAAAGAGATCAAAAGATCCAAGGCTATGAAGGCCGAGGACAAGTATAGATAAAAGCAGAACGACCAGAGGCACGGAGAACATCTTTACATAAGTTGTATGTGTATTTAAATATATTTCCAACCGGAACCGTAAATCAGTCTGGGATGCCAAAGATGACTCAATGTATGGGAAGGCGAGGAGAGCGTGGACGAACAGGTGTCTTTGATGGACTTACCCTGCTTATCCAAGACACCAGATATATTAATAAACCAAAATCAGACTTATCTAGGAATTATATAATTCATAAGGTTGGGAGAAGAAAAAGAAAGGGAATCAGTATTCCATTCATAGGATAGATGCAATCCAACCTGATTGGCAATGATCCCAAAACCACACCACTACAGTTGAGAGCAGCAATTGCACTTTCAGCCTGCAGGATGGAAATACATTACAATTACATTTTTATGAATTGCAGCAATGACCGTGGGCGGCTATTTTTTATGAGCAGATATCACGTATAACCCAACTCGTTTTGCAATCCAACTTCAGGAGGACTCAAGTTTGACACTTCATGGTTATAGTATGTTCTACAATGCACAAGACATTATATTTATGGGAAAAAGAAACATAACTAAAATGACAGGACCTTAAGAGGCTTGCCTCCAAAACATAGGTACTGCAAATAACAAACCTATGGGCTGGAGAGGAATGTAAGAACCAATAACAACTTCGCTTTTCAATATTGTATAAACTATGGCAAAAAAGGAAAACGTAAACAAGAATAGAAAAGATAGATATACTTATCAAAAACCAAAATTGGGACTTAGGAAATGGAGGGGAATAGGACAGAACCACACTTAATAAGTGATCCTCTGAGAAATAAAGACATGAGCGCAAGAGAAGATCCACGAGAGATGGTCTTGACAACCACCACTCAGGCAATGATTATTCTATTGAATTTTAAATTTTCTGGCAGTTTACCACATGACTCTCTGATTTCAAATCTGACCTATTCCATGTGAATCAAGATCTACTAAATTCTCTAAACCACTAGAAAGCCCAGCCAGTGGAATTCAACATTTATTAGAAGGTAGCAGTTGCAAGGTTTTCGAATTCAAAATCTCCCGCAAAGAATGATAAAGTTTGTTGGTTTATCACTGTTCCTAGGTTCGTAGGATGTAACTCAACTATAGTTTTACAATCTACCACTAACAATGAATGAAGCATTCACTTGGGCTTTACAAAAGTAAAGACCTAAACTTCTCCTATCCGATCACTGCATAGCAGAAAGAATAGAGAGGAACGAACTTCAAAGGCTTAACACAGATTTTCAAAGAACCTTCTCCCCCCTATCCAAATCCCAAAAGCCCTCTTCCTGCTAATCATCCATCTCAACCCTTTTAAAATGAACTGCTTCTTAAATAGCAAATCCATCGCAGCAGTAAGACACATTAGTCACATTACTCAAGTGAAAATTAAAGAGACTTTTTAAAAGGTTGAATACCAATCTGCTATAATACGTTATCACAAAGAGCGTTTGGTAAAACTAGAATGCTCAAGTATTCCTACATGATCCTCATATCTACCTAGCTTGTTTCTATTGGTCTAAAAATTAAACCAGATAGCAATACTAAGAAAATAAAAATACAGCATGCAAAGCATAGAGGAATAAGCAAGTACCATCACAAACTCAACAAAGGCAATGCGAGTAGAGTGGTGATAGTCCCCTAGTAGCCTCAGACGATAAACCTGCATCAGAAGAGATGTCTTCATAAATACTCCAATACATTGGCAGTAAAAAGAACTATTAGCGAGGTTACCTAAAAAATGAAACATAAATTCAAACTTTCTATGAAATCACAAACCTCCCCACAGACAGATTCAAAAAAGAGTTTGACATCAGCTTGAGCAACCTGCACAAATCAACCCAAATAACAACCATAAATATTTTACAAATCGCAACTTGGGCCAAATTGGTAACAAAACCCTTCAAGAAAGATACCTTTTTGTCAATATTTGTACAATAGATAGTTCGTGCACACATCTCACGTTCATCTTCAGTCTGAAACCAAAGATCCAAGGGATAAACAAGTTACTGTGCAAGAAAATACTGATTCCAAAAGGTGAAAACTATCTCCAGTTCAGAATCCGCAACTGTCACAAAAGAGGTTGACTCACCCGAGGCAAGAATGTAGGGTTAACAGGTGCAATAGCTGTCTTAGAGGGCAACACCCTAACAGGGTAGAATCCAAGCATTGTCCCAGCCAGACTCAAAGCAGCTCGTGCACCATCTGCATGACGAAAAACCGCCAACCAAAAATCAATCAGTAACAATCACAAATCACGACTACAGAAAAATAACTATTCAAGCTTATGCAGCCACATAATCTCAGCATATGCCATCCACATTACCTTCGTCAGTGAACTCTATAAAGGCAAAACGGAGAACAGAATTAGGGTCACCGCAAATTCGGCAGTCAACAACCTTCAGACATGGAAAAGAGCAATTGTTCAAAACCAGAATTTAAGTACAGCCAATCACAGAGCTCTTCAAAAGAAGACTATTACCTGCCCACAAGTAACAAAGAGAGCTGCAAGCTGTTCCTCAGTGACCTATGTCCCAAAGAGGCCGCAGCATTAGTTTCACATAGATCAAAATGCTAATCACAACGAAAGAAAATGTTATCTCTATACCTGTTGATCAATGTCAGACACATACACAGTCCTTCGAATTCTATCTTCTCGCTGCGCTAGACTTGTCCTGCTGTTGATTCTCCGTTTCCCTTGATTGTTTCTCTGATTAAAAAACAAAAAGAACAATCATCAATGAAACCATAAAGCAGAGCTATTCGGTGGCCTAATACTTAACCAAAAGTTTATACAACCTAATAAACAAACAAACAAACAAACGAACAAGATACAAATTTTCCAAATAATTTTTCTCAGCAATCAACCAAACAATCAAAAGGAAATGAACCCATAAAGCTAAAGTCTTAAAAACGAAAGAGAAAAAAGAAAAAGATGTATATACCCGTCGACCAGCACCAAAGCCATTAACTTGTCCATTTCTGTTGCCATTTTGCATCATTAGTGCCATGTTAACAAAGCCAGCATTAAGTCCATGACCGTTAGCAAGTGAAGGAGGCACAAACTCCTCAGCCATTGGGTTGAGCTTAGAGAACAGCTCCCTCAGCTCCCTCATGTCCCTTTCCACGTCGTGATGATCCCCATTACTCATCTGAAAATCCCCGCCGTTGGATCGCTGCTGCTGATGCTGATGATGATGATTCACCTGCTGCCCCCCGATCTTCGCCACGTGATCGAAGGTCCCCAGCTGACCCACCTTCTGGTTGCTGCCGTTGTTGTTGCTGCTGATGCCGTTGATATTGCCGTTGCCGTTGGGGGGCGGCGTAACCATCACATACAGGCTCTGATCGAGATGGTGTCGTAAAGGGGCGGCGTTGTGCTTTGACTGATCCTGATCGTTGGATGCAGCAGCCGCAGCAGCAGCTCCGCCATCCTGCGATGCAGCCTCCGGGTTCCGATTCGCCGAAGCCGACCCAACGCTCTTCCCCAGCTCCACCCCTGCATTCTCAACCACTGCCATAGCTCTCTCTCTCTCTCCTCCTCCTCTCTCTACCCTTTTTTCTTTATAACAAGTCCTTAAAAATGAGTTCTTTGATCGGTGGATCAACAGCGAGACAGAGCCTAAGAACAATCGCGCCTCGAGATCACTACGGAGAAAACGAAAAGAAAGGTTTTTTAACCCACAAAATTAAAAATGAAAAATAAATCGAAATTGGGTTCTCAGTTCTTCTCACAACGTTTGTTTTTGGGGTTTTTGTTTTTTTCTGTGTTATTGGTTTTTAGGAGTGAGAGAAGAGTCGAGAGAGAGTGTGTGTGTGTGATGAAGAAAGCTGTGGGCTTTTGTGTCAAGAGATCGGCTTCTCACTTAAAACCATGACATCTTCGTCCTAAAAATGGCGATTGTTCTTCAACTCAGATTCTGCTCTCTCTCTCTCTCTCTAATCTCCAAATGTACCGTGTCTCCTTGTTCTCTCTCAAAGCCCATTTCACCATGCACATCCATCCATCCATCCATCCATCCATCCATGCATACATACATATGCCGTAGGTTCTATGTGGACACGTGGCGAGATGTGACTGGAGGATCATGAGGAAGGGCAGGCGATTGATAGTGTTGAATCATTAATTGGAGGCCTTTCTTTTTTGACTTTTACTCTCTCTTTGCTCCTCCGTAGTATTTGGATTTTTTACAGTATCTGGAGCGGGCTAACAGTATCAAACTGTACCCGTCGGTCTAGGAGTGTTTCCGTCATTTCGCCTCCCACGCATGGTAAAAGTTGAACATTTGTCCTACATGTTTTTTTAACAAAGCAGTACTCTAAACTACTCTAAAGAGATCGAACTTCGATAGTACTCTATTTTAAGGGGATTAAATTTAGGTATAAGGAGATTGACACACAGTTTTAACCAATTGACATAACTTATATGTACATATTTGCCCTTGTATGCGTTATTTGATTTCAGGAATAATTTTTACCATATAATATTTGGTTGTTTGTTAATTTTTTTAGCGGTTCATTTCATTTACCTTGTGGTGATAGGACAAATTTACCTCGTGGTGAAAAAAGAAAGAACCTTTGGCTGATAATGTGATGCAGTATCTTTACTGCTTAACCTAAGAATATGCTCCCTTGAGATGAGTATTGGAACGTTGTACATCCATCTCATTCTTTTTTCTTTTCTTTTTTTAAATTATATTTTTTTTACTTTGTTTTTGTCCATTTTTGTAGTTGGCAAACGGTCCATGTCATGCATGACATGGGGAAAGAACAATAAAATTCAAAACAAGGGTTTAAAGGAAAGATTAAATTTTGTGGCAAATCAAATGATGGGTTTGGATTTGTAAGCAATATGAAAAGATGGTCCTGGTTGGAAAGTATTATCACTCGCTTGATAGTAACTCAATAACTGAAATTAAATGGTGGGTCTAGCGAGTGAGAAATAAGTATCCGTGATCAAATATGACATTAAAACATTGCAATGTTATGGGAGAAATGTATGGGAAAACATTATGTACCACAATCAGTACACTTTTGATTTGGATTTCTCTTTAATGGCTTATTACTTTGAATATGATACTTTTCAAAATGACATTTAGGGCTTCTTTTTTGTAATGAGTATACCGTAAAATTATCAGGAGGCCCTCAAAATGAGTTACTTATTGAACATGTGATTGTATTTGACGATATATTTAGATGAAATTGTTAAGAATACGAGTAGATCGGCCAATTTTACAAAAAAAAGTGTAGAAGTAAATTAACATATCATGAGATATGTACCACATATAATTCACGTTGAACAATGAGATTAAACTAAATGGATTTGAGTCTCTCTCATAACCCAAATTAACTGCCGACCTTAATTAATTAAAACGTTTGAAAGTAAACATCAACTACGTGCAATCACTTACAAACTCTACATATCAGAAAAGGTTGGGCAGAAATAATTTCATATGTATTTATCTTTTATTTTGTTCTTCTCATTTCCCCTACGTTAGCGTATTCAAAGGAGACATCTACTTTCTACCATTTTTTATTCTGTTGTATTTCATAATATGCTTTACAATTTGTAATGCTGCTTTGTCTTTACGCTAGCTCGCATCACATGTGGCATGTCACAATAAAAACATAAATAAAATAAAATAAAATAAAATAAAAGTTTGGACTTTGCAGCGGTCTGTGGAAAATAAAACAAAAGTCCATTGGACCATAAATTGATCCAAAATTCAAAGCCCAATGAGCCTCTAAAGAAGACTCAATCAATCTTATTCTCACTAAACGCTGTCGTTTCGAGTTTCAGTCTGAACGCTCCGATGAATCACGGCCCGGCTCGTCTTTTGACGAGAAGCGATATTTTGGAGCCGAGCCGCGGTAACGAGTCAAAACTCGACGGACGCCAACACAAATTCACAAAACTCAGAAAAAAAAAAATTAAAGAAAAAAGAAAACTGGCTCTATCTTTTTCAGTTCCGCTTAATCGTTAGCGAGAAGAAGCCATTTTCGTCCGTGCGGATAAAGATCCGTTCTTTCAAGCTCTTCGCCCCAGCAAAGAGAACCCATAGCTTTCCAGATTCCAGGTACACAAATTTTCAAACGCCAATCTTTCGATGCTTGGGAGCTGTATTCTGGGGAATTATCGAAATTCGTAGTCTTGTTTGAGATTTTGAAAACAATGCATCCAGACTGAGAATGATGTGAATTGGGATTTCTTAGGCTTAGGTTTAGGTTTAGGGGTTGTTTGTTTGATTGCGAGGAGACTAGGGTTTTTTGGTTTCAGGAGATTGGAGGTTGGAATTATGAAGGGTCGATCGCACCGCCTTCAGAACTCTGACCCTCCGGACGACTGGGTTAACGGGTCGTGGACCGTGGACTGCCTGTGCGGTGTGAATTTCGACGATGGCGAAGAGATGGTCAATTGCGACGAGTGTGGCGTATGGGTGCACACCAGGTGCTCTAGGTACGTGAAGGGAGATGATAATTTCGTTTGTGATAAATGTAAGACTAGGAACAATAGGAATGAGAGCGAGGAAACTGAGGTTGCGCAGTTGTTGGTGGAGCTTCCTACTAAGACTGTCAGAATGGAGAGTTCTTATGCCCATCCGCCAAATGTGCCTACTCGCCGCCCTTTTAGGCTTTGGACTGATATACCGATGGAGGAGAGGGTACATGTTCAGGGAATTCCGGGTGGGGACCCTGCTATATTTGGTGGATTATCGTCGGTTTTTACTCCCGAGTTGTGGAAGTCTACTGGGTATGTGCCCAAGAAGTTCAATTTTCAGTATAGGGAATTCCCTTGTTGGGATGATAAGAAGGAGGATGATGCTAGATTTGACGAAGACAATGAGAACCCTGTTAATAAAGGTGCTGGTGTTCTGTTCTCTTTGTTGGCAAACCCAGTGGCTGCTTTGGTGGGGATGAGGGGCCGAGAAGAGGGTGGCGGGTATGACAAGAATGTGTCTTTGAAAGAAACGAAAAGGTGGGATAATGAGGTTGATGATCTTAGATGTGGTCAGAGTGGTGTGAAGAAGGAGAGAAGCTTACTTCGGCCTGTTGTATTCCATTCCGGCAAGCGAAAAAAGGACGATATGGGGACATCCAAAGATCGGAGTAGCAAGAAGAAAGCTAGAGCTGCTGATAAAGAGGCTGATGCAAAGAAAAGAAGCACACAATCGTCTAAATCAGGTGATTTGCTGTGCTTTAGATGCTTTAAATGCTTTCTGTGTTTACTTTTCTTTATGTGATGGAACATATCAGTTTTTGATTTTGATAACTTACAAATGGTAAGAAATATAGCAGTGGGTGAAATCTTGCAGTGGTAGACATGCTCCTGTTAACTCCTACTTTTGTGTTTTAATTTTTATTACTAGTGTTTACACCCCCGAGTGATGCAAAACAATTGGAATTTTCTGAGGACAGAGGTCCGAAGACTTCCAAGGCTGACATTCAGAGTATGAAGAATAAGAAGTTGAGTGACTCTGTGGTCAGAGAACCTGCAGCACCTGCAGCAAACTCTTCTGTTGAAAAGAACTCTTCAGAAGCTGTAATTTCTGACATTTCTAAACATAAGCTTTCATTTGGTGATGGACTAAAGGATGACAAGGTTGGCCAGCAAGTTCCTGCAGTGCAGGGGAATATCACCCTTACCAAACCTGATGATGCTGTCACGCCATTGTTAGAGAACAATGACAATGCAACTGATCATGTAAAACCAGAGGTATGCTTTACTGATATTCACCTTTAGCGGGTTACTTAGTGTTTATTTTGTATTTTGTAGTTTTCAAAACACATCGCTTAATTAGCCCTTGATTTCAACATTTATCCCCTTAATGGCACCATCGCTGCAATTTCCACTGTCTCCTCCATTTGGTACACTATGAATAATTGGATTATTCACAATTTATTTTGAAAGGTTGTAACCATGTTTTGACTCTGTGAAGTTAAATAAGAAACAAAGTCTTGGCATATTTTTTTCATTTCCCTAAAATTTGATGCCAAGCATGTAGTAAGCCTATAACTAAACTGACAATTTGAAGAGGTAAAAAACGATAGACAAAAGCATCAGCTTTCACTCTCTATGCAAGTAATGGATTTATGCATTTAAGGACTACTGGATTTGACACTATTTAATGCTCGTTCATTGGATTGCAAATCTGGTGCTTTATGTGTGTTTTGAGATTAGAGAGTTCAACTATTTTGTGGAAATGACAAATCTTGTAATTACAATAGGGAGATAGCACGGCAGATGATAATTTGGATGTGAAACCTCCCATTGAAGATGTTGCTGCACCAGAAATTAAGAATCAGGTTCAATATCCTACCGGTGGCGTGTCTATAGAACATTGTGCCAAAGTGAAAACAGAAGAACATGATGACAATTCTAGGAGCCCTTTGAATGCTCAGTCTTCTCCTCATGCTGATGCACAGGATCTTGTCGTATCTTCAGATCACATGTCTGAAAGTTCGAAGATTAATGATGTGACAGTAAAGGATCCATTGTCCAGTGACCATAAGGTGCTAGGTGCTGACAGAAATTCAGAAGCGGCTAGTGATTCTCATACAGACAAGGGTGTTGAATTATCTGTTGATTCTTGCCAGCTTAAACGAGAATGGGAAGGTTCTGAGGATTCAATGACTCTGCAAAAAAGTTCTTCAGATGCCAACCATGGTTTGGTGTTTGCCGAAGAGCTTTCAAAACCCGGTGGGACTATCTTAAACTCTCCAGCAGTACCCAGTCAGTGTAAAACAGTAGTAGTCTGTGCTGGAAAATCTTCCACCGTTTCATCCACCATTGCAATCTCCAAATCATCCACTTCTGATAACTTAAAATCTGGTGATGCACAGAATCCTAATCCAATCCCCAAGCAACGAGTAATGTCTGAAAGTAATGTTAGCATTAAAAAGGATCGTGCTTCATGTGAGGATATGGATGAAGACAGGGACAATATGTCAAGGAAAACTGGGAAAGAGCAATTAAGATCCCCTACTAATTCTGCTCTGAAAACCTCACACTCAAGCCGGAGTCATGATTCCATTTCCAAGTGGACCACATCAGATTCAAAAGATTCAGTGCTTCACTCATCTTCCAAAACATCATCAACTGGGAATGCTGCAGTTCCTTCAGGCTCTAGTGAGCCTGCTGGATCTCTGCCAAGCCAGAAGGTTTTACATGCTCATAATAAGTGTTCAGCTTCAAGCACATTGCAAAGAGGTGAAAAGGTTAACCAGACAACTTCATCTAAGACTAATCAGAGTCACACCACGTCTGCTTGTCCACCTGCACCATCAAGTTTGCAGGCAAAACTAAGTGACGAAGAAGTGAGAAAAAAAGTTTCATTGCTTTATATTGTTATCTTTCATTGCTGGTTGTAGGTTTCCTCTGATGTTATATATTTTATGGGGATTTTGGCAGCTTGCATTACTTTTACATCAACAACTCAACAGTTCTCCGAGAGTGCCTCGTGTACCACGTGTTCGCAATGCATCTAGCTTACCTCAGTTGGCTTCTCCAAGTGCAACAAGCACGTTAATGAAGCGCACATCTAGTTCTGGAGGAAAGGATCAGAATTCGGTAAGATGTCAAATTTTATATTATCTTTGGAAAAAAAAATGATGTGATTTTACCTATTCTTTTAATGAAAAAATATGTCTAAATTTATGCAGATTCCAATATGAACTGTTAAAACTGGTTCTTTTTGTTAATAAGAAACTTATTCCTACATAAAATAATAATATAAAAAATACTCTGAGTCAGGGTTCTGCTAACTAATCCCATTGATACAATCTATAGGTGTCTAGAAGAAAAGTCAGGGATAAAGATGGGTTCCGAAGTTCCCGTGAACATGATGATGAAGCTAAAAGGATTGACAGGGTACCATCTTCTTCAGATCAAAGAAGACAAGATGCAGCATGTACATCGGATGTTGCTGCTAAGAGGGAGGACAATTTATCTTCAACGGCGGTACATTCCAGCAAGAGGAACATCCATTCTGCCTCCACTGCCACTGCCACTGCAAACAGTGGACCATCTTCATCTACGGAGGCTAGTGATCGTAATGTGTCATCTGTACGCAGTTCCCCAAGGAATGCCTCTGATGATGATACAGGCGCAGTTGGTCCTGTTCATCGTACTTTGCCAGGTAGCTGTAATCTTTCTTTATGGTTTCCTATTTCTACTTAGAGTTTTATTCATTGTTTGCTCATCCAGTTCTCCCTATCTAGGCTTGATAAATGAGATTATGAGTAAAGGCAGGCGCATGACATATGAGGAGCTTTGTAATGCTGTGCTGCCGGTATGAATGCTTGCTGTTTTATGTGTAATTGTTGTCTCCCATAATGGGTGTAGAATAATAAGCTTCTTTGTTTGTTTTTCTTCTTTTTTGTTTTATTTGCAGCACTGGCATAACCTGAGAAAGCATAATGGAGAGCGCTATGCATACACAAGTCCTTCACAGGCTGTTCTTGATTGCCTTCGGAATCGACATGAATGGGCTCGGCTAGTTGATCGTGGTCCCAAGGTATCCTCATGAAATCATTTCAAACAGTTGGTTGACATTCTCTGTGTGCATTTGTGTTTCATCGAATCACATATGCTTGGTTGCATGCTTTACTAACTTAATGGGAAATTAGGAGCAACGAATCAGGGCTGACATTTTGGTAGTTGAAAGGTTCTTTAGATTGCGGCTTGGTGATTTTGTTCCCATTTGCTTCAACATGATAAGTAGGACTATGTATTTTCTCATGCTATGTTTTTAGGACTTAGATTTGTGGGTGTGTTTGTGCTGCCTTTATATATTTCTGACCTCAAAATTGTTCCGTGGCAGACAAATTCAAGTAGGAAGAAGCGTAAACTTGATGCTGAAGACTCGGAGGATAATGAATATGGCAGGGGTAAAAATCCAAAGGAGTCAGAAGGCAAAAGCATTGAAACACAGAGAGAGGATTTTCCAAAGGGCAAGAGAAAAGCCCGAAAACGCAGGAGACTAGCTCTTCAAGGAAGAGGAATAAAGGATGTCAGGGAGAAACGGAAGGCAGATCTGCTCAGTGATGATGATATTGGACCATCATTTTCTAATTCCACTGAAGGAAGCATGTCCAGTGAGGATGATATTCAGGGAGGCGGAGCATGTCCAGTAGGAAGCGAGGCCTCTACTGGTTCAGATGAGACGGGGGCAATGTGATTGTTGATTTTCAGTGTTTGGTCGGATATTGAGGATTCTGGAATAGGCTTTCTCACAAAGTGGTCATGAAGCCGCTTGGTGAGCTGCCCCTTCCATGTAAGGGTTCTTGCAAGATTGGATCTGTAGGACCACAGCTGCTGTACGGTTTGGAAGGCTTTTTGCACTGAAGTCCCATATGCGATTTCATGTCAGATCAGAAAAATGTAATACTAGTGTACATGTGAATTGTATAATTTTTGTGACATTGGGTTAGGAATTCCTTGTTTATTGAAGCGTAGGTTCAATTTGATTCTGTAAAATGTTAGGCAGGCTGCAGCTCCCCGGTAACCAAACCTAACATTTTGTGAATTCGTCACCTTGACTTGCGAGCAAATGGGAAAGGTCAGATTTTCTTTTGCTTTCATCAATGGTCTTTCCTTAACAATTGTAATGTAGACAAAGGATATAAAACTGAGAAAATACCAAATCAGAATTGTTTGATCGCTCTCTATGATGCTTCAATTTTTCTTGGCATTTCCCTTCCTCTAAAGCTTTTGTCCTCCTTAGCCTGGACATTTAATTATTTTTTAACATGATTTCACCCTCCCACAGTTAATCTACACAACTATCAAAATACTTGTATCTAATAACACAAGAGCCAACAACAGAAGAACTAGTATTAGGGAATCCTCATCAATCTGATCAAGAAAAACCCGTTGTGATTAAGGAGCACTAGTAAATCAACTTAAATTAAATTCTTATTTACAAATGTCCAGGAAAGCTTTAAAATCTAAGAGCTAATAATAATACACGTATTTTATTTTTTTTTTGGTTGCATATTTGATATGTATCATTCACTGATCATTTCTCGCACTACTGAAAAAATACAACCAAGTAAAAATTAAATAAATAATATTGAAAGATTATATACATTAGAGCTGATTTTTCAATATTGGATATATCACTCGATTTTCTTATGTGAATGCAATTATGTGCATCAAAGAATTGCTCCACGTACTATTCTATAATAACTCCTTGTGTAGCTTTCTATTTATGAATTTTAATTCTTTTTATATGCCTAGCCATATGGATTTGCATTCACTAATGAACCTTTGTCATCTATTTTAGGATGTTTCAATTACTACCATTCAAAATGTAAGTTGTTTTAATTGAAAAGAAACATTTATTTTAGCAATTATGTAAGGTAGTAACACTTATTTTAGAATGTTTCTTTTTTTGATAGGAAACGATCAACTTGTATTAGAATAGACTGGAAGGTTACACAGCACAGGCATGACCCAAGTGGCCTCATTAAAACCTTCCCGGGGAAAACCCAAAGGGACAAAACCCCGGAGTAGGAAAGAGTACCACGCATACCAAACTAAAAAACGAAATCACAAAGAATCTTGATAAAGAGTATCTAGAAGCCAATTAGGCGGAGATCCCAACCAGTCACACCCCACGTCCAAAGCAGGAGAAGAAAGGGCGTAGTGAGCAAGGCGGTCTGCCACACTATTGGCCTCTCGACGAACATGCACCAGACAAATGGACGTGTTCTCATGCAGAAGCGTTTTGCAGTCTTCAATCAAGCAGCCCAGGGCAGAAATACTCTCCTCAGCAACCATACACCTCGTGCTGGCCCACATGATTATGTGTAGCCTCGTGCTGCTGGCTCACAGGCTTAGAGCATCTCCAACCGATATGTCAAACGTGCCACATAGACATTTAACAGCTAGAAATAACATCTCACATCACTCCAACCGATATGTCAAAGCTGATGTGGAATGAAGGTTGGAGGTTGATATGTTATTTTTGACATCCCAAAAGCAAGATGTCAAATGAATATTTTATTATTTTTTCTTTTCTTTTCTTTTTAATTAAAAATTAATCAACAGTAAAATGTAATAAAATAATAATTTAATTTGACATATCGGATGGAGTGTAAAGCTGTGTAAGATGTCAAATTGCCACATCAGCCATCAAATTTAAATTTGATGTTTAGTATTTGACATCTCCCTTGAAGATGCTCTTATAAGAGCATCTCCAACCGAAATGCCAATTCCAACGTGGCAAGTTTTAACCCAAAAAAAAGACATTTTAAGACTTCCAACCGTGATGCCAAATCCTAGTTGGATTGACATCCTTCACTTTTGCTGTCAAAATTGACCCCAAGATGTTGAGATGTCTTTTTATTTTTTATTATTATTTTAATGCTGAGCCCACTTTCTTCTCTCTCCTTCCATGTATAGTTTTTAACCCTATTTAATATTTTACTCTTAAATACCGAGCCCACCTATCTTTAAAAATAATAAAATATAATGTATATTTGACATCTTGGTTGGATAAAGAGTTTTGCAATATGTCAAATTGCCACATCAGCCATCAAATTTAAATTTGATGTTTGGTATTTGACATTTCCCTTGGAGATGCTCTAAGTAGGTTTTCCACGTGGAGCCACATCAGCAGAAAAAATAGGCCCCACATCAGCCACTTAAGTATGTTTCCCCTCTGATTGACTTAGAATTAGAAGCAGCGTCGGGCTCAAGAACATAGTTTGTTCTCATGTCTTTGTTGATTTGTTAATGCAAGCATTAGGCAGGTTAATTTTTGGCGTGCCTTCAAAAAAAAAAAACCATGTGTGGATAATTAAGGTTCTAATAACTTTATTCTGTTTCAGGCTTCTTTACGAGAAGCTGTGCACACTTGAGGAATCTGCGAGCTAAAAAGTCCTTGTATTGGACTTTTTACTTTTTTCAGGACCACCTTCAGATGAGTCAGTTTTGGTGATTATTTTGATTTATCTGTAGTGAGTGTGAGTGTATTGATCTATGCTTTTCTCTGCAGATTCTTCTTGAGGTGCAAGTTGCCTTAAGCAGCCCAACATCAGCAGATACAGATGATAAATGTTATCTTTATAAATAGTTCCAATGAAAAAAGTAGATAGGGTAGGATTGCAGCTTGTTTTATGAATAGTTCCATATGACGTTATTAATATGCATCAAGAAGGGAACTCTTCTTTTTTTTTTTTCTTTTTTTTTTTTTAAAAAAACACATTATACAGAAGATCAATCCCACAACAAATTTCACGCAGGTAAAGGCTCATTACCTAACTGATGATGGTTTGAGATCAATCCACTCCATAAGAACTAAATAATACATATCAACAAGAGAAATCCATCTTCTCTTTCATGGTGTCATTTCAAGGAGTTTTCAATATCAATCACAAACCGGTATTTCACATCATTTTTTTAAGTATAGTCTCTCAATAGCTTCACTTGCATATTGAATTGAAGCTATTTCAATCATTATATGAATTCCATATGCAGCACAGATGTTAAAAATATATTTCCTTTTTCATACCTTTGTGATTCTTACAGCAGAATATATATACTAGGAGAGAGCTTGCTATTCAAGCTTTACATTAATTACACCTATAGCCAACCTACGTCAACCTATAGCCAACCTACATCAAGCTTTACATTAATTACACCTATAACCAACACATCAAGCTTTACATTAATTACACCTATAGCCAACCTACGTCAACCTATACCCAACCTACATCAAGCTTTACATTAATTACACCTATAGCCAACAGCCACCCCACAGCCAACCTACAGCCACTTTAGAGTAGGAGACTTCCATGTAGGCTAGGAAAGGAAAGCTGCGTTAACACCCCCCCCCCCCCCCCCCCCGCAAACTGGGCGTCACAGGATGCACAAGTTTGGAAGACATAAGCTGATGACGTGGTTTGTGAAGAGCTTTGGTGAACAGGTCCGCAGGTTGGTTGACAGAAGGAATAAAGCAAACTTGATGACTTCCAAGAGCCACCTTTTCACAGACAAAGTGATAGGCTAACTCAATATGACGTGTGCGGGCATGGAAAACTGGATTGGCAGCCATGTACGTGGTGCTGAGATTGTCACAAAAGAGTTGGACTGGGAACCGAAGACGGACACCCAGTTCATGAAGAAGAGAGCATAGCCAATTGGTTTCGACACAAGCATGAGAGAGGGCACGATATTCTGACTTGGTACTAGAGCGCGAGACTGTGGGTTGTTTCTTGGAACACCATGAGATGAGATTAGTTCCAAGAGTAATCACATATCCAGTGGTCGACCGACGAGAATCGGGGCACCCAGCTCAATCTGCCTCAGAGTAGGCAGAGAGGCGAGCGGCAGCAGTTTGAGGAGTGAAGGAGAGGTCGAGATCAATAGTGCCCTTGATGTACCGAAGGATCCGTTTGGCGGCAACAAGGTGAGGGGTGCGAGGAGCACTCATGAATTGGGCAACAGTGTTGACGACAAAAGAGATGTCAGGGCGAGTAAGAGTGAGATACTGTAAACTGCCAACAAGCACACGATACTCGATTGGGTTGGAGAGGAGAGCACCATCAGAGACAGAGAGGAGAACCTTGGCAGCCAATGGAGTAGATGCGGGTTTGGAATTAAGAAGATTGGCTTTATTTAACAGGTCATGCGCATATTTGAGTTGATGGATGTGGAGAGTACCATCTTTATGACGAACCTGTAATCCCAAGAAATAACTGAGTGGACCGAGGTCTTTGATGTCAAAGTGGGCACTTGAAAGAGAGATGAATCATTGGAGGTGAGTGGAATCACTGCCAGTGACCACGATGTTGTCTACATATAGAAGGAGAAATATGGTATGAGACGCCTGCTGGAAAATAAATAATGAAGTGTCAGCTTGGCTCCTTGTAAAGCCTACCGAAAGAAGGAAAGTACTGATGCGATGGAACCAAGCACGAGATGCTTGTTTCAGGCCATATAGTGCTTTGTGGAGCTTGCAAACATAAGTAGGACGAGTGGGATCAATAAAACCAGGGGGTTGAGCCATGTAGACATCTTCTTGAAGAAACCCATGGAGAAATGCATTTTTGACGTCAAGTTGACGAAGGGACCAACCACGAGAAACTGCAAGGCTGAGAACAGTGCGAATGGTGGCAGGCTTGACAACAGGACTGAATGTTTCAGCATAGTCTATGCCCGGACGTTGATGAAAACCCTTGGCAACTAGACGAGCTTTGTAGCGTTCAATGGAGCCATCAGAGTGACGCTTGATCCGAAAAACCCACTTGCAGCCAACCAAGTTCTGAGATGGAGATGAAGGGACCAAAGTCCATGTATGATTTTTGAGAAGTGCATTGATCTCTTCAGTCATAGCGTCACGCCATTCAGTATGCTTAGTGGCCTGTGAAAAACAAGTAGGTTCAGTATGCTCAACAACAGTTAATAAGGCACGAGAAGGGGATATTTGACAGTGTCATCAGTATGAAGCTTGGGCTTGTGAATGCCATCCTGAATGCGAGTGTGCATGCGGGAAACTGGGGCAAAGGATTGAGGAGCTGCTGGAACGTG